>CM059997.1:40298922-40866422 GCA_030463065.1 Aphidoletes aphidimyza
GTTTGAAAAGAGTATTCGGCAAGGGGGACTCACGGGTGCTGAATTTTCTAGTTCATACAAATTTCAAAGTTTCATAAAACCAAAGCTTTATTTAAACAGGAAACGGTATAAATTGACGAACAGTGTTAATGTTTGCTGTTAATTTTTGCTAGTTTTAATGCCCATGGATTCGGTTTAGTAAAAATATTAGTAGTCCAAGGATATCCCGAGTTTGCATTTTGGCTCGCTCATCTAGGCGCTCCGTATAAAATCAGTGTATTAATATAGGACGCTAATTTAGGCGCTCATCCAAATACAATGCGTTATCACACAACAAAGAGCTTAGGCGCTCGCAATTCACTAGAACTTCTATACTCTCGTGTTGTTTTTAATGGGCGCCTAGGCCTTCGTCCCATATTAATATTATGATTTTGTATCAAGCGCCTAGATGAGCGCTTCGAAGCGCCTAAAATGCCAACACGGGATGGAGCTACAACATCAATCACATTCAACTGTTTGCAATATGAAAAGATGCAGCTAAGCGTTTTACCTTTGCTGAATGTGGACTAATTATTTTTTTTAAATCAAAAACGCTTGAATAGACTTGTTAGCCAATACGAAGTTTGGCACTAATTATTTTCACGGTACTTTTGTGATCTTGGTGTGTGCCTAAACCTAGTTTACTAAACCGTTCAGTCGATAAAGTTTCTTCATAAAAATGTACTAAAATTCGTGCGAATTGAATATTGAATGAAAAAAAAAAGTGATTAAATTGATTGCAAATATAATGGAATTCTTTTGTCGTTAAACTCTTTATGGATGAATTCACTCAATCGCAACATTGCTCAACAGCTCGTTTGCATTTTGATATTTAACATACTTTGTCCTCTTCTGGATATATTCGATATTTTCATAAAGAATTGGTCACATTTTGATGTCGAAATTGGAAAAAGCTGTTTTATGATGTTTATAAATCTCACGTGCCTAGATAAAGGTTTCATTTGCTAGATCGATGTACCATTTGCAACGTACATTGTAATAATATTGCAACGACCGTCGATTACATATCGATAGAGATGTTCTCTTCGACTTTTTGGTTGCATCATTTTTATAATCAATGTTCACATGCTGTGCCATTGTAGCCATTGTTGCAAACCATTCAATATTCGATGAAGTGGTAGATCTTTGTACCATTTTGGTCTTTATACGATGCTTCCTCCGGTGGCATTGGATAAAAAACCCATATGTGTGTGCTGTGTGATATTGGTGTGTATGTAATCGTACATGTGTTTTGTGCCTCTGCAACAAAACTTGTTCGAATTTAGTGTCGAACATTTTTTTTTTTGGGTCACATACGCTGAAACACATCAAGCTCAACACACAAAAATTGAAAACATATTTAATGTTCGATACAGTTTTGCGTTGGTTTCCATTCATTGTCTATATTGTTTGTTGGATTCTCCTGTATTATAGATATGTTTGAATATTCTCTCTTATTCGAAACGATTTTTTTTCCGAAATTTACTTTGATTTTGCGTTTTCCCAATACATTTTTCATGGTAATGGGATTTTCTATTGGTATTCGCTCTGTTCATTTGTTGTTGTTGTTGTTATTATTAGTTTCTTCGATTCCGTTTTTTTTTGCAGGTTCAAGCTGGCTGTTGACGATAAGTGTAAACGTGATTCTATTCAACGTCATTCAGTGCCACAATGTAGATAAAGTGAGATTTCACAGCCAATTACATGAGTTTCAAAACAATCAAAGTACATTGACGAAGCATGGAAAATTATCATTTTTTCTTAAATGCAGCATAAGTGAAGTTTTAAATGAAAAAAGGAAGCAAAAAACGAATAAAGCAACAACAACAAAAAAGACGTGGAAGAGAGAATATGAAACAAAGTTATTTGATTCAAAAGCATTTTTCTGAATTGTGTGAGGCCGATAAATGGAAAAATAAAATCAAATCAAATCAGATAAAAAAATAGAATAGGACGATAAATGCTCGACTGACTACAAAAAAATAAAATAAAAAAAGCAGAGAAAGAAAGCAAGAGTGAAAGAAAGAAAAAATCATACACAAAAATTATGAAGATATGCTCTATATGGGGCAATGCATTTCAGATGCATTTTGCTATACTTGTGTTCTCTGTTATTTTTCACTTCTTTATTTATCGTATAAAAGCGCTCAATGTTTTCAATTGTTTCGCGTTTCAATAGCTGCCGTTCATGAATCGCGATGGATGAACCAGGCGCGAAAACAGTTATGCACACACACACAAGCGAGCGCGCGCTTCATATAGGATGCAACGCAATCAGCACACAATGAACGAATACGAAAGGTCTGAATTACGTGTATTTATGTTTGAAAAACATAACAAACAGCACACAGCATCATATCATACATTAATACAAAGTCACTTTCAACAACTGACATCCAATGGCAAAAGCAATGAGAATGGTAAATTGCAACCGTTATAGGGATTCAATCATCTCAATGAAATATGTATGCATTTATTTGTTGAGTTTGCTTTGAAAATCCTGTATGCAAAGACACGAGAGCAAGTCACACGTAAACAGAGCGAGAAAGAGAGAGAGAGACAGAGAGAGAGAAAAGTAATAAATTCATGATTATTGTGACTAAGCTCCAAGGGGTTAATTTTCACTGAAAATCCAATTTCAGTGACCTAATATTCGAATATACGACCGAATTAATATGATTTTCTGTGACGTTCAGTGTTTTTTTTAGCGCCATTCACTGTTTTTTATTGGTTTAAATTGTTCAGTGGCGATAAACCCCTTTGCTAAGCTCATTGTTATCATACAAATATTTAGTGTTTCAAATTCAAGTTTATTATCCGTTTTCGATTTTCATTGAAATGGGCTTCTCTTTTATATATTTGTTGTTTAATTTTTTTCACTAAAGGCCTCATTTGCAACTCCTGCGATTGGAATCGCTAGCGATTGCTCTATGAAAATTAAATGGTTTTAATACGTGAAATCGCAGCGCGATTGCAATCGATGTAGTTGCAAGTAAGGCCTTAAGGTTTCTTTGTGAAACCGAATGCATCACGATTTCTCAAATTGATTTCCATTTTGCAAAACGATGCTGCTGAAAATCGTATTTAATTGATGAAAAAAACAAACAAACAAACAAACAAGATGATGAAGCTTTCAATCAACACTAATGATGACATTATGAATGGTAAATTGCATATGAGATGGAGTTTTAGACACGTGTTTTGGGTTGTTTAGTTGCAGCATATGTACAATTTCGCACACTCTCTAATGCACAACAAAATGTCCAACAATTTCGTTTCACACAAATTATACAATGCAACAATTCTCATCGGAACGAAATATAAAGGGTACCGAGCAAACTGTGCGTATTTTATTACAATTGCACGGAACTAAACAAAAATGACAGCAAAACGATCTCTCGTTCTCGCACTGTTTCGCATAATTGAAATCAATAGAATGGTCCCGGCGATGTTATCCCTTTGGTATGTACTTTCTTGGTTTTATTTTTATAAACATTCACCTCATTGAACCGCCTTAATATTATAGCCTCTCGTAACACAAATAAACCAACGGCTCAACGAACCTAAGAAAAATCATCCCAAATGAACAACAGCAAAGAAAAAACAACAACAACAATTTGCCAGGGCAACGTAATAAACGTCCGCTTTTTTCTCTCTCTCTCTCTCTTTCTCGCTCTCCATTTTTTCTCGTTTGCTACTCAGTGGATGGCTGGAGTTCGTCTCATGGTTTAATATTTTTACATCCGTGTGTACGTATACAAGTATAATATAAAACGAGTGAGATAGAGAGAGTGGTGAAGCGTTTTATGATGCGACAAACGGCACGGTCAAATAAAAAGTACGAGTAACGAAAAGGCAATGAGCAGAAACAATAAAAAATAGATTGGTGAATCGACAGTGACTCTGTGTGTCTCTCTCTCTATGTTTGTGTGTGTGTGTGTTGATCTGTCTCCGTGTTTTTTTTTTTTATTTTTGTTTCTATTTTGTACTCGGTGGCCGATATGCGTGTCTATTGGCATATATCGATAGCAAACAATAAGCATGTCTGGCGCACTGCAAACCCGCATCAAATGCTTCGTCAAAATAACAGCATTTTATTTTTGTTTACGTCTAGTTTATTTCCTTAAAAATAAATCGATTGTTTAATGGCTTTTTAACGAAATGATGCGAAATGATGCGCATTGATAGCACTTGATGACTCAATGATATTTCATTCATTTCGGTACATGTTGCCGTACACGACAATTTTTACGATTTTCGAGGGGGGGAAATTCTTTTATTGACTCTTAAATAGGACCTTTGAGCATTACAATATGCCAAAATATTGATAGATTGACCCGGAATTCAAATGCGTTAAATCATAAAATTCTTTTATTTTTATTCCGTTTTTTTTCTTTATATTGAGCACCCGGAAGCCTAATGTATCAACAAATTTTCCCCAATCAAACATTAATTAGATATCAACTATTCAGGCCAATTTGCGTTTGTCATAAAATAATTGCAATTTTGTTTGTGATTTTTTAGTAAAGTGCAGCCATATCATGACCATATGTAGTTTGGATTTTCGGACGAATCAATAATTCAGTATGTAGACCGGAGGATAGAGTTTTATACAAAGTCAAACGCAGGCTTGTCTTATGTACTAAATTATTACACACACACACACTCACATTCCACTGATAAATGTTCCACGGGAAGGATATGGTCGTTTTTTTTGTCTCTCTGTCGGTTGCACCATCCAGTTAGTAGACGTTAATTATATATTTTACACAACAGCATACGTTAGTAAATAGTATGGCGCTTAATCCATAAACCAATTTCGATTTTTTCTGTTCCATTCCAAACGAATCGAAATGATAACACTAAGCGGTAAAATGTATATTAATTCATATTTTCAAAAAGCGTCACGTAAGCAATCAAAAACAATCGCATCGTAATATCAATTAAGACTTATCATAATTCATTTTTATTGTTATACCATTCAATTTTCTGTGCGCTAAACATCCATTAAAATCCTATTTCCGAATGATGAATGTTAATATAATAAAGCAGTAAAAATGTTGAAAATAAGCCTATGAATTTGCACGCATTGTGGATAAAAATGTCAAAAAATCATTGTCAGTGGCATATACATATGGCTGTACATTTGCTATCCACACATTTCACTCATAATTCGTGCATTATGGTTACCGGGTTTTTATGGTTGATGGTTTTTTGTGTGTGTGTGTGTGTGTGTGTGTGTGTGTATGTTTGTCAGCTTTGGCACATTTTGCTTGTCGGCAGCGCACAAATCTACCATTCTCATCAACCGCATCGATGGTGGTGTGAGTGATTCAGTTCCAAAATGCTTTTATTCCAACATCTCCCGATTGATGCTCTGCCATTCTTACTTTTTTGATGCCATGCATTATTACATTGGTGAAAAGAAATATAATATAAAGATTTCATCGTTCAATTCCATTTTCATTTCATATTTATTGTAGCAATCGTTAATATGTAGAATAGCCATTCTTGTTCGGCTTTTTTTTGCGTTTGGCTCAATGTAAAAGCGATAGCAAGAGGAAAAGAGAGAGGAAAAGAGAGAGAAAGAGAGAGAGAGAGAGAGAGAGAGAGGGAGAGAGAGAGAGAGGAAGAGGAAGGTGATGAGAGATTTGCAGAAAATGTGTGTATTCAAGCTGTTTGTTGATTTTCCAAATAACATCGCGAAACCGGCCCTCTGTTTTATATGTAAATATCCATTTTAATTTTAAAGTATATATCGTACATGGAGCGCGCCTCTCATGACAGCCCTGTTGAATATGCCGAAACATTGCGCTTGCTTAAGGTAACAATGATTAGCCAATTGTAATAACCAAACACAGCGAACGTGTGCATCGTTCACATTGTATGGATCAGACCGCAGTAATGCTGTGTATTTAACCATCAAATAAACTGTTCACATTTGCGCCACTGCAACTGGAGGCAAATTGAGGGTTGAACCAATCTATACGATGGAAAATCCTTTTAATTTACCCATTATTCCACTCGGACAAGGGAAAATCTTTCTCATAAGTTTATGATATGTTCACAGTTTTGAATGCTGGTTTGATTTTTTTTTTTTTTTTTTTTAGTCATGAGTGCTGTCCTGCATTGAATTGATGCAAGCCAATTATAGTCCATATGTGTTTGCAAAAGAACTAAGTACAGTCTCAGCTTATAATACAAACCTGCACAAATACAAATGAATTTGGCTGAGAGCTAAATTGTAGCTTAGGCTCAGTAAACTGGTGTAGGTAACTCAACAAGATGCATTTCATATATGAATGCTGTTATAGCAGCTACAATGTAGCTAATATTCCTCCCTTGAAGAACTGGCTGCCTACGCTTCACACTTTCAATTGGCTGTTGTCGATACAGCAGAGTGCCACTGACACATCAGTTTACTGAACCAACGCATACAGTTCATCTCTCAGCCCTCACGTCGATCTTACATCTATCTCAATCTATATTCTATTTGGTCATAAAAAAAAAGTGGAACGAAAATGGAATGAAATACGAAAGCTCATTTGTATCTTCTTGATTGCACAGTACAGAGAATCAACGAACTTCCCATATGAAAACGAATGTGTGCTGATTTTTATTTGATTTTATTTATTCATGTGTTTACGGTGAAGCACAAAGCTTATATATACGTCAATTGTAAGCGTAAACCATTCGGTACAGCGATATGTGTGTTTGTGTATGTGTGTGTGTGTGTGCTGCTCGTTCGTCTGCCGTTGTTACCTTGGCCTTCTCTTGCCTTTGAATCCCATTCAAAAAAGGAAATATATTTGGGTTTTTTTTTGTATGGGAAATAAGTGTACATTTGCCAAAAAACTTACTAGTAGTCAGTGACAACACTACTATATTGATAGTACCAATTTGATAGACACTCATTTCACTAATCTTTCTCTTCGTATTCAACACTTTGAATGCCATTTGCATACTGAGAAAACAGTTGTATTTGGTTTTGACATAATTATTATAGTGAAATGTAAGTTCACCACGAAAAAAACAGACATAACATAGAGCTTGGTCGGTGGTTTGCATTAATTACTATTTTACAAAAAGAAAAAATGATAAGAATGATTAAGAACCAACAATAGTAAATTCTCAATTTCACGAAAAAAATTACCTCAAAACCGTACAAATATTATTTCAGAGTTTATGGCTGTAGCATTCAAAGAAAACAAAATCTGTCAATTGTATTCATTTTGTTTTGAATTAGCTTTGAACTCGATTTTCTTAAAACGAGTGCAAAAAATGGCAAATGCCGGTTCCAAGTGCTCGGATTTTAATCGCGGATTTAACTGTTTCGTTTTATGAAAATGACATATTTTGTCGTTTCCACTAAAGTGGAATCAAAATTTTATGGAAATAATAAAAAATTAAATCCGGGATTTAAGTTAAATCATTGGTAGTTTGACAGATATTTGGTTGTGAATCAACCGAGCCCTGAAATGTGTTTTTTCGATCAAAGATGAAAGTTTTGCCGATTGACTAAAGTTTGAGGCCAACCATTCAAGCTTAGATCGATGCATGGTGCATGAACTACGGCATAATTTAGATTTAGAATGAAAGGAAAAAAACACATGTTTGCTTGAAAGCTCTTAAAAGAGCCCATATACACTCGAACACTCTCACACACACACACACACACGGTGAGTTATTTCATTCATAATTTTCCACTCACGAAAAATTCGAAAGGTATTTCATTTAAAATTCATTAGATCATCATAGTTGAAAATGAAGTTTTTCAAATTCTCTCCATTCTCAGTAATAATGAACATAGACCAATCTCCATCTAAGCAATGAACATACGGTTCATTCGTATTGACATAGGGAAACATATGCAAAAGCCATAGGAATGGTACATTTGTTAGAAACATTTCATTTCCATGAATAGCTAACAAGGATGTGTGTGTGTGTGTTTCAAAAACATCAAAACATCCAAACATTCAAGCCATCCAGAAAGTCGGTATGATGTACAAAGCCATACAAAATACCAACAACTGATACCGAACGTTAGCTAAAAAGAAGAAAGAAAGGAAGGAAAAAAAAACTATAGCAATTTTGTGGAATGCGGAATAACGTGCAAGATGATGTGCGAGCGAAACATTTCGTTTGTAGTTTTTAAAATGAAATGTAACCGAAAAAATGGCGTGGCAACCGAAGAAAAAAAAAATGAGAAACTCGAACGAAAATTCAAACTTAAACCGACTGGAAACAATGATGATACTTGATGCCCAACTGTGTGTTATGCTATTTCTTAGGTTTTTTTTTGTGTGTGTGCTGCGGTACATTCAACCGTGAACGCATCGCGTTTGACTATTAGTTTGAAGAAAATACTTGAACGCCATTGATGCGTAATCGTACTATATGGCCAAAAAGTGTATCAAAAAACCCGAGAACGAGACGCAAAAAATACCGTACGTACGTACGAACGAACGAACGAAATGACATTCCGGTGCTGTTAAGCTGAAATGGATACGACTAGCAGCACAAGCATGATCTACAATGTTACGAATGGCACATGCCTGGTCGTGCCACCAATCAAAACTAAACGGAGAGAACGAGAAGGAGAGAGAGAGAGAGAGAGAGAGCGAGATGAGTGGAAGGTTTTGGAGCGTGCGACGAGAGAACAAGAGCACCAGCGAAAAAGAGAAAACGAAAGATAAAGATAGCATACATTGCCAAAAGTATCGCCATTAAAAATATTTTTCCCCTCAAAATTTCACTTCGGCTTTGCTGAACCTAATGAGCTAGCCAGGCAGCATTTTCTCCATTGCAGTCGCAACAATCGTATTCAACATCGTCAATGATTCGGCACGCACCGACAACTGCGTCACCCCTGTTTTGCCACGAATACTGTTCATCCACCGCAACATACCAACAGCCATGTTATTATATACAATGAGTGAAAGCACTGGGGCCAAAATGCTGAAGAGTAGAGTAGAGCAGCAGGCAAGAGCAATGGCACTTGGAGTAAAAAGCAAACGGTGCAGTGGCTCGTGCTACAGTATGTTTGGAGACTGGTGATTGTGCGAAAGGTTTTTAATCATTTCTCCGCAAAATAAAGCCAAATAAAAAGAGAAGAGAACAACTGATTTTTCCAATCCATTCAACCGATATTGAATTTCAACATCTAACTCCATCAACTGGATAGTGATTTTTGCGAAACTCCCTATGCCGTGAGGTGATGGAAATTTGTAAAATCAAATTTAAAGTGAAGTTTTTTTGAAAGAGAGAGAGAGAGAGAGAGAGAGAGAGAGAGAGAGAGAGAGAGAGAGAGAGAGAAAAACAGATAAGAAAAGAACAAATCAGAAAACAAATTACAAAATTAAATTCGAAACAAGTGAAAATAAAGAGACAATTGCAATGTACATTCGTTCCATCTCACTCTGGTTCGTCATTCAATGAAATTGAATTACCAGTTGGAGCTCTACTACAATCGGTCTCTTATTGTGGTCAATTTATACAAAGGATTTGATGGGATGTCTGCGTCATTCTCGTCTCATTCCAAGTTTGCGGAGAAAATACCAAATTAAGTGAATCATGGAATTAATCAAAACTTTTGTAATTTTACAGAAAAAAAAACATTGTTAAAACGATGTCAGTAACAAAAAACACACACACACACACACACACATATATGAACTGAAAAATTTAATTTCGTTTTTTTTTTGTAGTTGTTGCTATATTCGTTAAAAAAATGTCCATGCTATGCCAACAGTGAATTAATACCGGACAATTGAAGTGACAGTATGGGAATAAAAATAAATGGCTACTCTTCAAAGTGACGGAAACAGTTTTGTTCACATCTAATGTCCACCGGACACGACAAGTCCACAAATCGAATCAGAAAAGCAATTTCGCGACAACATATTCGTCCAATTGTTTTGGATTGTGTGTTTGGTGTTGGACTGTTTTTCAGTGAATTACCGTGTATAATTGCGGAGGTGCATATGGCATAGACATTTTGTGATTCGGCTTAGCTCTTGTGATGTTCTTAAGCAAAATTTTCGTAAACAATTTTCAATTTAAAACCAAGGCAACGAGAGATTCATTTGGTGCATTGAAAACGATAAAACAAACATTCTACATTTACAAATCGAACCAACAATCGCTAATCCTCCCCGAAAAGAAGCAGCCACTGTATGTTTGGCGACAACAACAACAAAAAAACAGTTGAAATTTATTGTGAACAATATTCAGACTGTTGAAAAGCGAAAAAGAAACTTTTCTTTAGCGAAATAAAGGGAAAAAAATCAAGCCAGCGAAACAAACAAAACAAATCAACAACAAAAAAAAAAATCAAGTATCGTGGACCATTTCTGTCATCACTGCCAAAATAGTTCGGTAGAAAAGGCCATCAAACATTGTTTGTTGGATACCTTTTTTTTGTTGGACGTTGTTTATTATTATTGAGCGCAAACATTGTGTACCGTGTCCGAACAGTTTTTGTTTGCAAAACTAAGCTGACTACTTCTCTGTGGCAACAATAGCCGAAAAAAGTGTGAAAACAGATACAAATATATGTACAGAAAAAAAAAAACAAAACACGAAAGCAAATCAGAAAAAAAAATTGCGCATAAAACGATTGGCAGCTACCGACCATATTCCACTTCATCATTGTGCAGCAGCAATTTGCTACTTTTGTATTAAATTAAAGCAAAAATCCATTAAACATCCTTTTGTGAGAGTGTGTGCGAGAGTGTGTAATACATACTGTGTATGTGAAAGTGTCATATATTGAATTGAATGTACTGAATACCGAATATAACGCAGCAATTCTGACACTCACCCTTCTCTGGTCTTGTCCTTTTTTTCTGCACTTTCAATTTACCAAATTGAACGAATAAACGAAAGAAAAAGTTGAAAGCGAAACAGAGAGAGAGAGAAAGAGAGAGAGAGCGTGGAGATAAACACGAAAAACAACGAAACGAAGAGAATTATACAACAAAAAAAAACAACAACAACAAAAACGCATAGTCAAGCTCTGGGATACAAGTCAAGTGCAAGAGCATAAAAAATGCATCCACAGCATATATGAAAGACACACATAAAGACGGTTAAAAGAAGTATCATAATGTAACTTTTTGTTATTGTTGTTGTTGCAGTTTACAAGAAAGAGAGAGAGAGAGAGAGAGAGAGAGAGAGAGGGAGAGAGAAAGAGAGCAAAAAAAACGAAGAAAAGTATGTACCTAATTCATTTGCTCGTTATTGTTTCCTTCGTGTGGTGAAGTGTGCGTGGGTTTGTCGATGCCAGCCACTCTACGGACACAAGAAAGAAAACTGGCGGTGGAGTGTGTATGAGGCAGGCAATGTGAAATGTGCAGTGCACTTTAAAACTGAATCAATTGCAAAATGAGAAAAAAAAGAATGGAGAATGAAACAAACGGGACCATAAGCAATGTAGTGATTGCATTGTGCAACTAAGAAACGGTATGCTTCTTTCATCCAGTCTGTGTGTTTAACATTTTACACATTAACCAAGGGGTTGAGAAGTACGGACACAATTCTACACACACACACACACACACACATTCACATAAAAAGAGTAAGTTATTGATAAGTACATGGAACTCTATCGGAAAAAGATATTTGGTCCTCCATTTTCATCTTTCACAATATCATTAAATTGTATTGTTTTCTTTTGTGTATGAAATTTATGAAAGATTTTGAGAGAGAGAGAAAAAAAATGAAAGACATTACATGATAGTACACATGGTTTGTGTTTATATAAATTGCATACTCACTTCCGAAGACTCTCATGTATTCATTAATAATTGTGCTGGTTTTTGATTCGGGACTTTTTTTCTTTGAAATATTCCAAATAAAAATCCCCTAGATTTTATCACACATGCATATTGCAGCGCTAAAGTGACATTGAGCACTCTCCCCGTCTTCACATGGACGTTTTCTATCGAAGAAAATTAAAAAAAAAGAAGTAGCTAAGCCAAAAGGAAACACTTGAAAAATTATGTGAATACGAAAAAGACATCTACTTTTGTAGCTGTGAATAAACGAGTTCCCGCCTCGAGTTTTTTTTCCCTCGCTATAGTCAAGTGACACACACACACACACACACACACACACACACATACACGAACTAAACGAAAATCAAAAGAGGCATATTTTATCTGTATAATTTTGTATATATTTGTGTGTCTATTCCGTGTGCCAGTAATGATGATTCCATGTGCTAATGACTCGTCAGCTTGAAGCTGGGATTTGCTGGCACAACTTTATTAACTCTTATTTGTCTAAATTTGTCATCATTATTATTTTTTTTTTTCTTCTTGTTGTTGCATGTGCCTTTGGAACAATTCGCTTCATGCATGCAAAATAGAAGCGCCCAAGTGATGGTTTGATGAAAATTGAAATATTCGAACAAAGAACTTCCGATAGAGAGAGAATGAAAAAGTAAAACACAAAACGACGGAGAAAAAAAAACAGTGAGGCGAATATTTGCGAAAACGTTAAATAGCATTGCGATTGTTAAAAGTGTGGCGAAAAGTCAAAACGAACAAAAAAATAAATGAAAATTGAAAAGAAAGGCAGGAAAGGTAGTGACAAATTGGGGTCGCATGCTGAAATTGATAGAAAACCAGATTTTTTCGAGATTCAACGAGAACAAAAACAAAAATTACTGCACTGAACAAAAAATCGATCACATTGGGAGCTTTTTGTTGTTGTTGTTGATCAAACGATAGATTACGTATCGGATTTCATCTTGTATCGTCTCACATTTCAATGCAGCTCGATATTCGTAAGTGTTTTTTTGTTGTTGTTCAAACAACTTTTATCCGAAATAAAATCAATCCCAAATAAATTGAGAGTATGTATCGTTGATTGTCATATATAAACAAATTCACATAGCAAAAAAAAAAAACCATCATTATCGATGAGCCGAACTCATTTTATGCCAGTGGATATTACTGCATAATGCACATTGAACTTTTCATGACTTATATTTTCATTTCGTATTCAGTCAATCGTAATTCGATTTTAGCATATGTATAAATATAATATATTACATATGATGTGCGAACAAAGTCAATATGGCTGACCAAGTCAGCCACTTGATGAAATAATTTGATGGTGATTCAATGTTTGGCTGTGCGTTTAGATGCGTTTGAATAATGAATGTGATCAATGGAAATAGCAAAAGCCGATTCCATTTAATCAAATGTGTTTTGGGCAGGAATGCTATCAAATGTATTGAACGATTTAGCCAAAAAAAAAAAAAAAAAACAAACCAAACAAAAAAGGGGAGATTTACTCGAGCCAAAATTCGTTGGTAAATGTTCAACAGAAACCAGCAAAATATTGTTTATATATCGACTAACCAATAAGACTAGCCATTTAAATGAGTTCCATTCGATTCGAAAAGGGGATGGATTTTAGAGGTGTGAGCAACCTGTGATTGAAGATATTCTAAATTACACAGACAAACTCTTTGTCGAATCGAGATTTCGATATATACACATATTCGGTTCGCTTTTCCATTTATAACGTTCGCAAGTTAACGAGATGGCAACGTTATAAACGAAACGCAATCGTCACTGTTTAATATAAACAGTGACTATACTGACACATAAATTATGCTGTCAAAGGATAAGGAATTTAGATAAGATTGAATTGGCAAGCGAAAAAGCAACAGCAATTTTTGGTATGGTTTCGCTTGTCAAGAGAGAGAACGGTCGTGTTGTTGTTGTTGATGTTGATGTTGATGTTGTATTTTTTTTTTTGCATGTTCGTCTTCGTTCGCGGGCTGATTTGTTTAATATGAACATCATGTTATGCATTTTCAAGTGTAAACGTACGCTCTTGAAACCGCACAAAACTCAACTCGTATATTCGATTTTCTAAGCGTTGTGTTGCTCGGTTCGGCTCGTCTCTTCACTCTTTTCTTTAAATCTCTCATTTCATCTCATTTTCTATCTTTATCTCACAACAGCACTCGTGAATAAATTATTTACGGTTTAAATATCAGACGGGGGGGGGGGGGGTTCCGCAGTGAATGAACGTGTATATGTGCGTGTAATTGGTTGTGCAATTCCACAAAAGCGACTAGAGTAATTGTTGAGAAAGAGAAGAGAACCAGTAAAAAAAACACACACACAGAGAGAGAAAAAAAATTGGCTAGAGTAGCGCAAACTGTTTGCCAAAGATCAAATGCAAACTGCTACTGGAAAACAAACACCATGCTCAGGCGCGTTTAGCATTTTTATTATATTTTTAAGCATTGGCTTTTAAAGAGGCAAATGTTTTTCGTTGATATCAGTGAGACGAAACAACACAAAACGATAAAAGATTCACCCAATGAATTCTACATTACGCGTCAACCTCTCTATTGCCATGCACACAAGCAAAAATTCAGCAAAAGCGTTTTATAGAATTGGTAGATAGAAGGCTTTTGTTCTTCTCTCCATTGTCTTTACAATAAGAAACACACGCGTGCATAAACATGTACAATTGTCTGTTAAAATCAAATCAAATGCAACCGATTATGCCCGACAAATATTTTGTTGACTGAATCGAATTTCACATTTAGACAAATGAACAGTTTTATCAACCATTCCCCGCTATTTCGATGATATGGAGTGAACAGAAATAGCCATGAGCATAGCTTTTTTGTTTTTTTTTTGTGTTTATGGCATTTTTCATTTATTTGTTCCAACTTAATCCGATATACGGCCAATAATACACATGTGCGAAAAATATTTGTCGCTCAGCACTCTTTTGCCATTTTAACCATAAAATGTGATCGATTTCTTGTATGGTATTAGACCATTACAACAACAACAAAAAATCTTATCAATTCGAAAAATTCGCGAACGATTTATAAAAAAAAAGTATATAAACCGAACAAACAACAGAGTTGGATGCATTTTTTCAGAACCAAACAAATGTGAACTCACTATTGAAGTACCCTTTTTGGACTGTTTTCAACCATTTGGATATGTTTATTTTGTCGTGAAAAATGTTGTCGGTGCAAAAATGTGCGAGTCAAAAGGTTCATGGTTGTTTCAGGTACTTTTGTAATAAAAATTCACCATAAGCGAACCCATTTTGTACGGCAAATTGAATAAATTTCACAAAATTCTTGAACAAGCTTGGGAGCACGTTTACCTGGTGTTAATAGGGCGCCAAGCATCATATTTTCAGCCATATTTATCAGAAACGTTACGGAATTTGCGATATCGATTAATTTTCGGTGTTTTTTTTTTTTTTTTTTTGGAATGGACCATTAGAGCTGCCGATGGTATGGCATTTTTCGCTCATTATTTTTCATGTTTTTATCGTGAAAATGTGAGATGTTTTTGGGGGGATCTGGGTGCCGAAAATGAAAATGCTTTTTCATTTGCACACTTTTGAAATGAGAATAAACCAACGCAATTAATTAATATAATTAAGACAAGTAAACTGAGGGTTCTCAAATCTAAGCACGCTCTAAGTTGTTTCAAAATCGTATCAACAATCGCATACAGCTCATTTCAAATGAAAAAAAAATCGACACAATTAAACAAGTAGAAATATTATGGAGGCTTTCAAAGTTGATCATGTATAGGGAAGTGCCCTTTGTAATACGCGATTTAGTAAACGTGGTGACTAAACATTCACACATTTGGCATCACGAAATGGAACTTCATCTGGATGAATATTAAAAAAGCGCCCCTGATATAATACAGTAAATACAGTACGGTATAATATCATCGTTGAAAGTACCTAGTTTGAGGTACGCATACTTTTACCGATGCCATTTACTGTATTACAGCAAGAGATATGTGTTGTATATATAGCCAGAGTTGCTGATGACACTTTTTTTTATAACATGTAGCGACATCTGCTACGTCAGTGGTTGTATGGCTGTCAAAAGTGAAGTGGCTGGCCAATATACTGTCATGGCCACCGAACTCAGAATGGTGACTGTAATACGAGATATAATTTCATATTTCAAACAATTTCATCATTATAAAAGTATTTTTCGAATATTTTTCTCACACAATTTGGTTTTTTTTTCCATCTCTTCATTTTTTTGTACGTAGTTTTTTTTTTAATTAATTTTTTTTTTTTCGTTCAGAGTTCGTGTCTTTCTTGTAATTTTAGTTCACACAAGCAGACTGCAGCACTTGAATATGTGGTAGGACTGAATAGCGGCTTCAGCAATATATATACTGATATACATACAATATATGCCGGAGTGTGGTTGAGAGTGAACGCAAACCATTCAACGAAAAATGCAACTGAAACAGAAAAGGCGGCCACACCATCTGATGTGTATTATTTCAATAAATTTTCGAGAAAAATGACAAGCAGATGCGATGCGGTTACAGCAATTCTTTCATGTGAATGTGCAACATCGTATCGCCTTGTTTTGTATGCATTTTCATTGGGCACATTTTATTCATGCGGATAAAATCTGAAGCATGCACAAAAACCACCAGTAAAAAGTTTTCATTTTGGTATCACACTTTAGCCACTGAAATGGATTTTTCTACGTTCAAATCGAGATACGCATTACCGGGGTGTAGAATTTTTGATTTGACTCAATCTGCCATAAGTTGAAACAGCTCAGCCAAAGTGCGTTCGTTCAGAAGCAACAACAAAAAAAAAAAAAAAAAAAAAAACACACGAACAAATTTGTCCGAATTCTTAATTTGGTTTCGCCCCGGTGACACCATACGATTTCATTGCACACATCAAGACATTTTTGCGCACGAACATTCAGTTTAATTTCATTAAAATTCTTATTTCTTCTCGTTTTATTGTAGTTGTTGTTGTAAATGAACATAATGTTGGCTTCAGCTACATATACACAGACACATTCTATTCCCTTAAAAATGGCCTCTAATTTCAATGCATTTTCACTTCTCAAGCGAAAATACATTGTAACGAGCATCAACAGATAAAAATAATAATTACAAAATATCGCTTGTTGTTAAACGGTTTTGGCAACAAACATATTAGATTTGCAGTGGACCGTTTTTTTTCGGGGAGGGGGGGGAGTGGTGGGTTTATTCGTGCGCTCTGCTGCAAAATGCTATATTATGGCAACTAATTTTAAAACTATTTCATTTAATTCTGCACACTGTCGCATGTTAAACTGCTGCTTGTTTTTGCATAAAAACTGTTTTGAGGGAGCCAAAAGCCACCGAATTGTAGAGACTACGAAATAGATAACGGAAATACAAATTTGCCCATTAAAACGATTTTATAAGTAAATGAACCTCCATGAATGGTGGAATGTGTGCAGCAACCCCTCCAGTTAACGGAAACAAATTTGGTTTTCGCGAAATTCCAATATTCTGTTAATGCTTTAAATTTTGCACACTCTGGATCTCTTGAGAGTATTTTTTTTTTATATTGCATATTCAAACGTTAATATACGTTTGGTTAACAAATTTCGATTTTGTTTTTATTTGATTTTACTTTTCCAAACAAATTGTTGTTGTTGTTCATGCTGACGTCCATTTTGTTTTATGGCCATTTGTCTCCCCTTTTTATGTTTTCACTTTGCCAATAGGTTCGTTGTGCAGAACGTATACACACGATTTCAAGACATTTAATAAAAGCATGGATGAAAAATATTGCTCTCTTTCTCGTTGGTTGTCCGGTCGATTTGTGCATACATGGAATTTTTATTTCATCGTTATACACATTGTAAACTTTTTTATTTTAAATATTTTGAATCGATTTATTTTGTGTTGTTGTTAATAGTACACGCATATATAAATGGCATACATGGCCTACTGTTCTCTTTCATCCAGTTTTCCCATGCATAAGCATCTCTGCATAGTTTCACGTATTTACGGTATACCCGTACATTTTCGAGTAAAATTGAATAAACGATGACTCGTTCGAAAAAATGATGGTAAATAGAGGCCCATGAAGGAAACTGTAAATGCACAATACAAAAAGAAAAATAACCCTCAGATTGACACAAAGACACACACACACACGCGCGCGCGCGTGATGAGAAAATACCAACAACAGGTAGACTAAAGTTACATAAAGTAAAAAGAACAAACAAAGACAATATCACCAACCATTAGTTTTGCAAAATACAATGAGCAAACACAAAAAGCGGATGCTAAGCAAATGTTGTGCTAAAGTCGCATTTTAGTATCTTCGTCTTCGTTATTACCACGAATTAATTTTTTTTTTATCTTCTGTTGCCTTGTTGCCGTTTTGGCTTATCTCTTATGACTTCAGGCATCATTTGATTTTTTTTTTTCGAAAAAAAAATGAAAATTATCCACCAAATGTTTTTTATGACGATGTAAGTGTCATTTATGTATCTTATCATTACAGGTGAAAAATCTGGATATTTTTGCGTTGGTTTCAAAATCAGCCGTTAAAACAGTAAATCAGGTTAAATGAGTCAGGCTTTTCGATTTCGTTCAACTCAGCATTACAAATCAATACATTAAAAGTGAATATACTTATCGACTCTAGCCGATTAAATGACAGTAAATGATCACTCAGTGGTGGATTTCTGCCTAATAAAACATTATCAAACCAAAGAATTCTGCATGCTTATATTTATGTGTTATATTTCGATGGATTTAATATAATCGATAAATTTACCACGTATTTTTAGATTTATTTATCTTTAACATTTACATATACCAACCCATTTTAAAGGAGTGTATGAACAAAAACGAAAATTTATGTGTTCGGGTTTTGAACCGACTTTCACAGCCCAAAAGGCTCTTTTCATACAAAAATTGGCCGATTTTGATGTATTTCTCAAAATTACGTCTAGCAGACAAGCCTGAATCCAAATACTGCAAATTGTATGTTTCTAGTAAATTCAAACAGAAATTGTAATGGACTGACAATGTCTGTCTGTGTCCGTTGCACCCTTCGATTCAAATGCTGTCAATTGCACATTACTTTCAGCAGGCTGAAAATTAATAAATTACCTCGATGCGGATATGACACGTTAGCTATTATTTGATTCCAACTTAGCAAACGTGAGAGAAACCAGTGGCCATTTCAAAACAACAAACACTTTTTTTTCTCAATCTGTCGCACAAAATCGGTAAAATCAAATAAATTTTAATTGAATCAATTTATTTATATACACGCGATAAATTTGATGCTATTATGCAGCTCACGAAATAAGCATATAATACGGCTCCTGTTGGTTTACCCTTATGGATGGTTCAATTGCAGTTTAATTTCATTTTATGCTGTTTATTCGTGCACCCATTGCAGTATTTCTTTGGTGTTTTTCAAAAAAAAAAAAAAAAAACGAACAACAAAAAACTGTGTGATGGGTAGTCAGTCATGTGTGGACATTGGACATAGTTTCAATTGTGTGAACAGTGAACATCCGACTAGAGAATGGAAATGTTCGCTTGAATTTACCGCAACGAATGCCAAAATGAGAACTAACAGAAGACAAAAGGCACACACAGAAAATTGTACAGATATTTTCTATATGCAACCCGCAGAAATCAATTAATTTGGTGTTACGTCGTTGTTTTTGCTGACACGATATCGTACCCGAATTAACAATGCCTGAAAAAAAAATACAAAAATTATTTAAAAAAAAAAACAACCGTTAAAAAAAGAACACATCCAAAGGGGAATCATTCGCATGGATGCCGAAAAAAGAGTGTACATCGCATCCGAAACATTAAATTGATGTAAAAATTTCGCATTTTAGCAAATAAATGACCAAAAAAAAGAGAAAATTATCCAATAATGAGATTTTTGTTGTTGCATTTTGCAAAATATTTCGCGACGAAGTCATCGAATGGCCAGTGCCAGTGTGCATCAGGTCTCTCTCTCTCTCCCTCTCTCTTTCGCTCATTACGTTGAGCATCCCAACCAGACAAACAACAGAAACAAAAACACACCAAACCATGTTTCAATGTGTGAAAACATGTAATTCTGCGAACCAACGCATGTTCAACACAAAGCGAATAAATAACATTACATATTTGTTTGTTGTTGTTGTTGTTGTTGCCATTGAAAGAGGAAAATTACAATTTATATGCGATATTAAAACATAATATTATAAAACATAAAAAGCCAATTCCATTAGTATTATAAAACTATCGATAATAAATCATATTTCGACCATGAATATGTTACATCTATAATACGATCACTGTTTAATAGTGATGCGCCTTCTGTTTTGCATTAGTACACATACAACAATGGTTTTTGTAACAAGTACAGCGACCAGATGCTCCGAACGCACCCAGAATTTTCGGAATTTCATTTAAAATGCGTTTCTTTTGTTGGCATTTTGATTCATCTTCAATTAAAAACTATTCACTATAGTCTATTATAGTATTAACTATTAAACTATTAAACTATCGAAGGGATTGTGACTCATACAGCTGACTACTGTATCAAATTTACTTGATTATAAATACAATTCAGTCAATTTTTTTCAATTTCACACAGTCAAAAAATACACATTCATAAGTAAAAGGAAACATTTTTTTGTTTGGCTTTCTGTGAATTGTTCGGACTGAAATGTATTATATAGATGAAAATCTATCTAGCGGAAAATTAATTTGTTTTTACGAATATTATACAATTATTATGAAATACAAAAACATGTTTCTGAAAGTAAAGTTTTTATCTTCACTTTTATGCGTTTCAAACAACAGGTCCCAGATGACTAATACGAAAAAAATATATATATTCCAACTGTGGTTACATTTGAGCTCAACGAATGCCACACAAGTAAATAATTTGTATGCATATAATACCCTTAATTTCCATATGATTGATTTGAATTTTGGCATGTGTTGATATTATTCTTTCTATTCTTCTACTCCACTATTCCTTCGAATTTCAGTTAGCTTACTCAACACTCTTTCTTTTTATTATTACATCTATTCAACCGATCATCTCATGTGAATACATATCCATCAAAAATGACATGAAATGAAATCAACTTTAGAAAGAATAGCCGACTCGGCGTTAACACTGTATCACCAAGTTCACTGCACCCTGTAGACCAATGAACTCTATCGATTTTCGATCAAAACATGCAAAAAATATAGTAAAAATGTTTCAGTTTTGTGTGAAAAGCGATGATTTTGATTTAAAATTTTCAAATGAAAAAATGATTTTACATAAATACAGCATCAACTGAAATTTTATGTTGTGCATCTGCTCGAGATTTTGAAACTTGTTTGTAATTTGAGGTACATAAAAGCTATGCAGCCAATAAACCATGGTTGTTAATAAACATTAGGGTGGCGAATGAGCTAAATTTTATGGAGAAAAAAATGATTCGAAAAAGTGTAACATGAATTTGTGTTTCATGAATTTGGGTTTATTATATAAATAGTCTATATATTTTCAGTTCTTATGAAAAAAAAAATCTGTTTCACCACATACGAATACGCAGGTAAACACACAATTTTTTTTTTGGTTGTTGTGTTCAGGCTAAAAACTAAACATACGTAATTGGTAGTGCGTTCGCAAACAAATGTTGTTAACAAAGTGCTCGGATTGTAAACAAATTTTCATTTTTTTAATCGAAAAAAAAAATTAATCCTGGGTATAACCGAGAGTTTTGTTACAAAACTTGCTGTCTATGCTTCTGACTCAGTGAGTCGATTAAATGAAAGAGCATAAACTGCAAGTTAGGAAACGGTTCAAATTAACATTGTTCACACATGTAAATGCATCATTGATTAATACAACAAATTGGCATATTGAACGCGGTTCTTAATCGTTGCATCTAACATTTTTCTATCTCATTGTTTGACAATTTCAGTACATCTGATAAATAATTTATATATGCTGTAGCCTGATGCTGTGGCGCACGATAAATTAAATTAAACAAAAAAAAAGCACGGGTCAAACAAAAATAAATTTACGCCAAAACTTGTAGGAAATTTGTTAGTTGCACCTGAGCCAGTGTGCTGGCCAGTCAACAGAGAGTGAACGGATACACAAGTGTGTGCAAACGGTGTACGTACATGTCCATTTATCATATCGTGTACGGGATATTATTTGCATATATCATGTAACACCGAATGATAAAATATGCATTATTATTTGGAAACAACAACAACAAAAAAAAAACAATATTAATTTATTTGTTACATTGATGTTGGGGTTGCGGAAATGTATTCATCAGCTAGTATTTATAATTATTAATGTGGTATTATACTTTTGAAACGGGGGCACATCAGTATAATGAGAGCAGTTTGTATGTTTATGTGTTTGTGTGAGTACGAAGCAATTCACTTAATTAGTTGGTTCTATGGCTGGCTGGCTGGCTGGCTGGCTGATTGGTTTCGTTCATTCTATACTTTTTTTTGCTTCAATTTATCTCCAACATACTCACATTTTTTACAGCACCATTTAACATACTTTGCACCAATTTAAATTTTCGTATCGCCCTCGTACCTGTACAATCGAATTTGGTAATGGGCAACCACCAATGCAATTGCATTCAAATCGTTTCCACTACGAATATATTACAATTGAATTTATGACAGAAATTAAGACGCCCCCTGGATATTGAACCCCTCTTACCTCAAGCGCTCACCGTAAATAGAGTCAAACATTGATTTGAAACATTTTTAGAATATAATTTTCGAATATTTATAGCAGTTTCTATATAAAAATTGACTATAATTTAATGAGGTTGAAAAAAATCACACACATTTTTCTGTCGATAACATTAAATACTAGACTAAATAGCACTAAATGTGCAATAAATATATGATACTACGGAAGATTAGCAGTAAATCTGGCTGAAAAGTATGAGCCAAAACCTTTTTTTACAAATTACAACGTAACTTTTTTTTTTGCAGAGGCTTGCCAGAGTTGCCAGAGGGCGCTGAATATCATATTTAAATTTATTACTATGGACCGTACACCGTACATTTGTTGCATGTGCGCATTGTCGATTTTCGGCATTGCATTGTGAATTTGCGTGAATTATATATTCTTTCTCTATATGTAAACACGAACAAAAATGTACATCTTTCACTGTATTGACCTTCAGGCAGCTTATCAGTCACCGAAACCAAAAAAAAAAAAAAAAAAATAATAATAATGGTGTGAGTATTAGTAAATGTAACAAACCGATTGTATGACCTGTGAAATTAATTTTTCGTTCATACAAAATGGTTTTTGGCTTGATATGTGATTTTTATTTTTATATTTATTATTATGTTTTTGGTGTTCGGTACTGCAGTATTCGTTCACACGAATCGTCGTATTGATTGTTTGATATGGCTCTGGGTAGATATATATAAGTGGAGAGAGAGAGAGAGAGAGAGAGAGAGAGAAAGAGAGAGAGAGAGAGAGAGAGAGAGAGAGAGAGAGAGAAAAAAGTAACGATATTTTAGTGTTTTGGCATGGGCCACCAGTTTTCGTTATATACACTTTACATCCAGTATCCAATATACCACTGACACATAGATAACGGCAACTGATACAAACTGAGTTTCATATTAAAATATATTCGATATCCATGAAAATAAAGACAAAAGCAACATCCAGTGGGAAAACACGAACGCCAACGAGAAAAAAAATGCCGCACGATATATAGAATAGAATCAGAGTAAATTAAGTGTAACATGAATATGTAACTTGGAGCGAGAGAGAGAGAGAGAGGGAGAAAAAAAAATGTGAACTGACATCGGTGAAAAAAAATTCCATCCAAAAAAATAAAACGGAAATAAAGACAGATTATTTTAGTAGGGATATATGGGATCAAATCGCTGACTAAATTTTTTTTTTATTATTTGTTGGTTCAAGCTCTTTATATTGAGAGATATACAATTGGTTTTATTCTCACTAAAAGGTCCAGCCTTTTACTAAAAGCTCCTGAAGGTTTGACATTTAAATCTATACCCCCAAAACAAAAAACGAGTGATGACCTAATGTAAAAACAACACGATTGTCCAATTGCACAAACATGATTGTCAGATTTCGAACGAATATCGCAGTCTTATTGAATTGAAATTTACCAATTCATCAATAATAGATAGACTAAAGAACACCTCGATCAAAGTGATGAGCAACAAGACCATTGTGTACCGTCAATACAGTCAATACTTGTATACCGTTGTTCATACGGTGTGTCAAAGTCCCTTGTTACTCGTGAGTGTCAACGTGTGATTGTTTCCATTGCATGGATGTATGTACATATTTTGTGTATGTGTGCACATCTGCACATGAACACACATTCATATAAATATGGTTGCGTATCAAGTTTATGACACCACATACTGTGCTTGAGTAACTGTGAGTCAAAGAGATTTATTTTTGCCTTATCTTATGTCGTTACATTTATCATTATTTACTGTTAAGCGCATGTTCATCCCGTTTCGTTTGTTTCATACGTACAAAATGTTCTTAAACCGGGTTTGTATTGGCCAAAACGGTTGACGATATATCCATAAATATAGATTTCTATGTACGACTTGGTTGTAGCACCTTCATCTTCTCTTTTTCGTATTATTCATCTGTTGTTGTTTTTTTTTTAGGGTGTGTGTTTGTGTGTGTGTGGCACTAAATTGTGTTGTTTAAGCCCGTAACATGACACATTTGTTTTCATATCGAACTCAAAAAGCACGTGTGCCTTTCAATTCTCATGTTGTGTGTGTGTGCAATTTTAGTTCGGTGCTTTTGTCACTTTCACAGCTGCTACTGTTGTTTCCCTTTTTTTTTATCCCATTTCATGGTATTGTATCATTGCCATCAACAAATATATACCTATTTTCGACAATTGCTTGATCGTTCAATTCATTTTACAGCCATGTCCTTTCTGTGTGCCATGTAATACCCCATTTGACAAATGAGACAGCTGATAGAGTAAGACAGATACACTTGCACATATATAACATACCCTCATATTTCGGTCGGTTAACATAGAACATAACATCCATGATCTAATGAACAATATAAGGCAACTGAGAAAAGACACTAAGAAATCATATCAATCCTGTATGTGTACCAACGTATATGGCTGTGAATGGACAAAATGCCGGTGCCAACATCCCAGGTGATAAAGCTGATAAAGAAAAACAAACAAATTTCGTACAGGCACAAACAATTCATCCGTAAAACCATACATAAAAATGAAATTGATTAAATGCCGTTTTGGGTTATTTTCACCTTGCATTGTTCTCTAAATCAACGCAGTTTTGCCCACTTAATGTCTATATTGATACATTTATTAAATTATCATTGTGATTAGTGTTCCACACATTTCTCACAAAATCGTTTTTCCTATTATACTTTTGGGGACCATAAGAATTCTATAGACATTCCATAATAGAGCACATTTATAGAAGTCACAATGACACACAAAACCAAAATTTCGATAACGATGTTGGAAACAAAAGAAATGTCTTTCAAAGCTCTTCAACAAATTCAACGAAAAAACAAAAAATATCTTACGTTAGGAAATTATACTAATAGATTCACATATCCAATTTTATTGGAAGTCATTCAAAACACTCCCACGAAAAAAAAAAACAAATGACAATCAATAAGTCAATTGATATTTGCCAATTAAGTGTCATTACTATTCAAATATACCAATCAAATGATTGAAATCAATTTGACCAATTTATTCAATAGATATAGACAGTTAATGGACAAATGTCAATAAATTTGTGTTGCTTGTTGGTTTTTCAAGTGAATTGGCTTGGGGATTGAGAATTACATTTTGTGCACAAGTATCAATCCAAATGACATCGAAAACGTTCAAGTTTCATGTCATCACAAATTTGAGTTTATATCACATTTCGAATCCATTGAATAAACTCCTTTTTAACGAAATCCAAATACCTATCGAATTTCATTGTGAGTGAGAGCCAAGCTAAGGTTTTGTGTGTTTGGTTCTTTTTTTTTACTTTTTGAATAACTTGGACTAGGCCATAAGTCTTGTTTGTGCAATCCCATCTCATTTTTTTTATGGAAACATGTCGGAATTATTGCATTGAGCTTTTTATAGATGAATTTCTTTTCGGGGTGTGTTGGTTTTTGTGTTGTGTTGGATTTTGGGGGCTCTTAAAAGTGTCAGACCTAAAGAAAAAATGTGTTGTGATGTCCACAATTTTGTCATGCACAACGAACCAAAAAAAAAAAAAATATATCGCAATTGCAGTACTCATATTAAATGCTTTTTTATCCGCATTTACAAGCCAAACAACGGTGCTGGAAATGTCAATCAAAGTGAATAGCTCGCGTATTTCCTTGTTTATAAGATGCTTTTATATACATAAACTTCGCCCAAGTAAACTGACTGACGGTGCTGGCTTACAAACTTAGTAAATCTTATATTGTGGCATTGTAAACAAGGTGTTTGAGTAATAATCTCACAAAGTGGACAGCACAAAAACACACACACACACACACACACACCAAACATAGATGACGGTACGATGACGAAGATCATTATGAATAAATAAACAAGTCAACTTGGCAATATCATTTTATGCTGTTGTTTATCATGTGTTGTGCTTATTGGGATGTGCATGTTCAACTGAGTTCTGAACCATAAAGGAAAAAATCAAGAAATTAACCAAAGAAAAAATGCCAATCGGTTTTGAATTAAGGAGAGACTCTCTATTCATACAATGCTTTTTACTACTGTGAACGACACAAAATATCGGAAAATATCGAAAATATTATTGATTTGCAAAATTGATACCATGTATTGTACAAGTGATGCTCTCTGTTATATCACACAGTTAAATCTGTTTTTCGTTTACAAACGAATGCGACAAATCCTATGGACTCTGTCTCTATATTCCGAATGAAAATGATGACACAAAAGTATTTGATTTGAAAGAAACCATTGATTTCCCACGAGGTGCAACCCATTTTTATGAATTCGTTCTTTGTGTGCTGCGCATCAATGCAAAATGAAAATACAAAAAAAAAAAAAACAAATGGGAGAAAGAGAGAGAGAGAAAGACAAAGTGAAGAAGAAAAACTTATAAAACTTACATTGCCTAAAGGCGAGAGACCAATTCTGTGATTTGTGTCAAATAAACTTCTTAATGCTTTTCACAATCACATCTTCCTAGCGGGAATCGCGACACGAAGATAGAAAATCGAGCCATAAAATTCTTGGTTCGAGCTAAAAAAAAAAAAAAAAGGTGGAAAAAAGTGAACTTTTCAACTGATTCCATTAAAATTTCACTGGGCACCACATAGAGTTGTTAACGAACACATAGCCAGTAGTTCGAGCCATATCTCATATTCTAAACGTGTTCATAAGGAAAGTTTTATCACAAGCTGCCCACTATCGTACACTTGAGAACGCCATGAATCGAATCACCAATCAAAGCTCAAGTATACCACCATCAATAGTAGCCAGTAACCACATATTGCGTACGACAACATGATAGAGGCTTCATACACGATGCTTTCGAGATTGTTTACTCTTTTGCAAAGGAAGCACCGTAGTGCTCTGTATACAAAGCATTAATAAATACGGTGAGTATACCAGCCTAAGACAGAGAGTACCAATGAGTTTTCATTGCCCAGTTTTTGCCCAAATGATAAGGAATAAGCGATAAAGAAAAAAAAAATTCCAGAAACTTTTTTTTTTAGATGGCATCAAGTTTCCCACCCACCCAACAGATTTCTTCTAGAAAATAATATAAAAAGAACACATTTTATCCCCGAACCTGGTAATCAATTTGCATGCAAATAGAATGCATAGAACACATATGAAATGTGGAAATGTTGATAAGAATCGTTGTGTCCCTTTTTTTTTCTCCATAAATACACGAGATTTTTCATTTTTGTTTGTACAATCGAACGAGCTCCGGACTGAAACTTTGGTCAGAGTTTTGGGTTGAATTGTTTCGATTGCGAACACTGTTGTGTTCACCAAAACCTATGCTAAATGCTATGAACCAAAGAGCCGAGACAAAAATCACTTGCTTGAATTTATGCACGAACAATTGTTGAAAGCAAAATGTAACAAATGAGACAAATCTCGGCGAAAAAGAGTGAACGAAGTCTGGTTATTCGATAATATTTGAGTTGAAATTATGTTTCGAACCAGTTAATAACCACAAATGAATATGGATAAAGTTTTGATGTTGAGTGGAATTGCTATGGAAATGGCATCAGTGTTCATGTGTGTGTGTGTGTGTGTGTGTGTATGCGCAATTTATCTGGGATGAGATGAGACACTCTCATGGCGTCAACTGAAACACCGAAACACAAAATATATACATAAAATAAAAGTAATGCACCAAAATATATGCGTTTTGTCTGTCGAAACGATACTCACTTTCAGTACATATAATCATAAAATAGTTGTGTGTGTTTGCGTGTGTGCGTGCTACATTTATTGTGGTTGCGCATAAGTACAAGATAATATGCTGCTGCTGATCAATTGTGTACACACACACTTACAAAAAAGAAAAAACTTTGAACACGTGGAAAATGGGGAGACAATTTAATTTGAAATAGTTTTCGATTTTCTACTATCAAACCAAAATGAACACACTTTTTGCTCATTTCTCTTTTAAATTGCTGATTGTGGAAAAATTGTTACATAACTCCAACATTTTCAAGCGATTTTCTTTTTTTTTATTGAAATTCTGTGCAAAATTAAGGTTTCATTTTGGATTTGGATTGTTAATTGATGATAGACCAAATTGATTGCATACATTTAAAGGAAATCAGATGATCATGAATCAATGTAAACTAAATCGAACATTAGTTCTTTGAAGAATTGTTTCAGGCCACCACAATACAAACATTTTTCATAAATTTAATTTTCACGCTAAAGGATTCGTTGAAAATGCGAACTTTTCATGCAACTACTTTTCGGTTCACGTAAATCCAATGATTTTTTGAAAAGAGAAAATAAGCTAAAATATTCAGCGTCAGAGTACATGGATTTTCTTTCGTGTAATTTTTGCAATTGTTTGCAAAACAATTCGACACCATCTCGACTTTGTTGTATGCAACACAGCTTGCGGCTGTTAAGGCGCACATCGTTAATATAAAAATTGGAACAATTTTTTTTTTTACTGTACATACTTTTTTATTGTACGTATATTCATATATGTAAAACTAGAATATAAATCGATTTTTTACTTATCTGTAGTATGATTAAAAATAAAAGCAACTTTCTGCTAGGGTAGTTTGTTAAAATTCGTAGGAATGATACATTTTATAATGATCTTACGAAAGTTGCATTTCTTTAATTTTAAAAAAAAAGGTGGCGAGTTGTGAGACACGGCTCAAAATGAAAGAAAATTACATCATTTGCGTCCATATTTTCATCTTTTCAGTCATCACCGCTTCGAAGGTAGCTACTATAACAATAATATCCGTTGCTGGTTTGCTAGACTCACTACAATTAGCCACGGCATGATAACTACAAAAATCATGAAAAATACTGAAATCACATTGAAAAAAAAAAAAAAAAAAAAAAAAATCTTGTAATTGTAGGAAATATTCAAATTATTCCTGAATTATGCAGGAAATTGCTGGAAATGATGTCTCACAGTCATCGCCACAATGAGTGTTCATGCAAATTTCCTTTTGTGAATCGAAAAGTAGATGACCAATGATTGTTTTGCTTGTATTTACCTTTGCCATTAGCTTGAATAAGCGGATGAAAATACCGCAAACATAAATCTAAATATGGCAGATATTGACGTGTCTCTCAACTCCCCACGCCACATATCTCTCCACTCTCCCTTATATGAAAATGTCAAAGTATTAGAAATTTCCAATTGAATTTTTTTCACCTCTTTATCATGAATGCTTTTATCCTTGTGAAACTCACTATGTACGGAGAAAAAACATTCTATTGATTTCAGTGCATTGTAAAAATGTTTTCATAAAGAATCAATAGAATTGATTAAAAATAGTTTGTGCATTTTAAAATTTTACCCGAGGTGAATATGGTTCTATGAGTGTTCTAGTTGGACTCTGTGAAGGGTAATTTTAGTGTAAGGGTTTTTCAAGTGTTACAATCTCAATGCAACTCAATGTGGTCAAATAACCACACAACCACAAACTTATTATGATTCGATACATCAAGCAACACTGCCAAAGCACTCGCACTACTACTTGCCGGTGTATATAAAACTATATAAATGGTAGAGCATCATATGGAATCTGTAGAGAAACCTTATAATATTTAAACAAATTAGTTTTGAGACTCCCTTACTGCATTTAAAAGACTAACTCTCTGTGTTGAACTAGATCCCAGGAGGCGCTGAATCTCAACTCTATCTTTCACTGTTACAAATGCCGTTCAATGTTTTGAGTTAATTGTATATAATATTATTTATTAAACATTCTTTTTAAATATTTCACATGGTTTCGTTGTGTGTGTGTGTGTGTGCATTTGCTGCGCAAAAATAAGTTCAATTGAAAACAAATAATATATAAACGAGTCAAAAGTTCCATTTTTCCGCATTTCACTCAGTGTATGAGTACTTATATTTATAAGTGAATCGTAAACTTTGATGGAATAGTTAATGATATGCATTTTTATCGAAAATATAATAATATCGATATAGAGTTCTATTGCAGTTACTTTTACTATTTTACAAACATGTTGTTTTGTATACACAAGATTTTATTTGAGTTGACATTAAAAAGAAAAACGATTCTTGGAAAATGCTTTATTTGAGTTTATTGCTTTCAATCTTAGAAAGAATCTTGGCAACAACCAAAAAAATCGAAGTTTTCGCATTGAATTAACCTGTTCGAAAAAGTGGGAATATTTAAAGAAGCGATATGTCAAAAGATCAAGTAAATTCTTTGGAAAACAAAAAATGCTTATTCGTTGCCAACGAATTGTTGGTAGCTCTGTCATCATTTAGATGAACAAAACCATTGCAATGTTGTATGTACAAATGTACATTGTACAAGTTTATTGCCCATAAACCAGCCTCTGTGAATGTTGTGGAATGTACTACTACATGTTAACATTTGAGACCATTGGTCGCCGACCAAATAGAATGAAGTTGTCATGTCGATAAAGTTTTCCCCAAATGAAGTTAATGATTATTCATTAACGAATATTCAAACAGCTTACAAAATAATCCGGATTGAATGAAGATGCTAATGCAAAACAATGTAGTGAGATATCTATGCCACATCATAAAATGATAGAGGATGATAGTGTCAAAACGGGAGTGAAAGAGAGAAAGACAAAAAAAATGGTGCAAAATAACTGTTCATAATAGACATGTAGACAGACCACCAAAAAGGGGAAATCGTAAAAGTGAATTATATAGATCGTTTCAGGTAACCGTTAATACGAATTTGTCCAAAAAGGTTTTATAGCCAACAATTTGAAGCATAAAAATGGTTGTTTTGCAAAAGTTCAACTCAATTATACCGAATACAAAATCCTAATTTGATGTCATTTTGTTGATTCATACAGTCAATAACTGTCTACCAAGGCACAAAACACACACACACACACACACATTCCTCATTCCGGCACATTCCTACTTTAATATGGATTTTTATTACAACTGCTTTTGATTTGTTTTCAATTCATTTGACTTGAATGGTATTTTATTATTTGTTTCTGTTACTGTATTGTTGTGTGCAAATGACGATGACTTTGATCAAAAATTATCTTGAAGTGCACTTCAGGGAAAGAGAGAGAGAAAAAAAAACACGAACACAAATATGGAAAATTCAAGATAAATAACACTGAACAACAGAGAAAATGAATGCACGAGAAAAATGACGATTCAACCATTTTTTTTTTGTATTTTTTCCTTTGTTTCTTCCGTTTTTTGTAGTTGTTGTTGCTTTTGCATTTTGAAGCCACATATTTTACTCGTTCGAATATCATCGTTGCTATACATTTTATTTCCACTTATGTTTGCAGCATTCACTCAACAGCACCGTGTATGTGTATGTGTGTTTTTTTCCTTGTTTTGTTTTTGACTCCTAGCTTGTTTGTGGATTTAGATTATGTGTGCACTTTATTGCACAGTATATTGTATACCAGCAAAATCTATTATGTGCTGCGTTTGCATGATTGTTCACTGTGAATATGCTTTGCTGCTTGACAAAAGCATAACGGTAACATTTTCAACCATACGCAGCCATCGAAATCGGTATGTATAGCTACTAGAGCAGGCACGACTTCAACTTGTGTTGACTACAATCGTATAACAAGCCAACAACCCAACAACAACCAGTGAAAAAGAAAACGATAGAACCGCACATTCAATTCCTGTGTAGCTACTATGCCAAGACAATGGACATCAAATAAAAATGAAAGAAAAACAGAAAACAAAAATGACGATGAGAATAGCGAGAAAAGTGAGAGAAGTGGCAAAATCACATACAGAAGATGTACAAGAAAAACAACATCAGAATAGACTGCGAACTTTACGATAAAAATATTTCTCATAATATCGATATGAGCGCCCAAGGAATGCGAAATGGCAAAACAAATTGATAGACAAATAGGGCTAACAAGCTGCACAGCTAGCAATTCAATCGACATAAGAAATCGACTAACATGGTACATGAAAATTGCCAAGTGCCAACTGCGTCTTTGGTATTGTGGATGGTGTGGCTACATGCATTGCACGATTATCGATATAAAATTAGCTGTATATCAGAATTCGTTGGGCCCCCCGATTTCAGATTTTACCCCCATACTCCACATCAAAATAATCGATTATTATTATACAACTGAAATATTAACAGTGAGCATTGTTAGACATGCAATTCAACACAGATTTCTTCTTGCCACTTGCTCTGTTGTCAAATTATTTCGATGCTTACATATGTATATATATATAATATATATATTGGAATGAATGAAGAAGTTTCACTAAACTTAGGTGTAAACTGAAGTGTTGTAAAAGATTGGAAAGCAAAGACAAAGACACACAGAGAAGAAACAAAAAAAGACAATAAAAAAGAACGAACATGGATCCAAATAATACAAAACAAAACGAAACGGATTGAACTTTTCAAGGAGTAATTGATGTTCAGTGTGGAAAATTCATGGAATTTGGTGATTCTTACTGTAAATTGCATATAAATGCTAGAGAGCAACAATCGGAACATGTTTATTTCTATCGAAATTCCTAAGTTCATAATGAAATTTCGCCAATATGACTATGAATTTCTAAACGTACATATATTATTTCGGGTAAACTGTCAATTGATACCAAACAATATTGAATCTCAATGAAAATCATTAAAAATAATGAGTTCTTTAAAACCATTTAAAATTGTTGCCGTAATGAAAATCCACTTCGAATGCTCTTCATGTGAATTGTTTTTACAGTGAAGAAATCTCTATTTTTGGGTGTGTTCATAAGCTTGTGCTTTAATCTTTTCTGAAGATGTTCAACCACTGAGTCCGCCTTTTCAATGGCATCACAAAAGCAAAAAAAAAAAAATAACTAAAAACGAATGTAGAAAATTACATTTGAAATTCAATTACGCTGCGTGACGAAATCTCGTCTTTTTGTGAATATGGTCGATCAGAGCATAGCCAGAGGATTATTGACTAAACTGCATGAAGACAAAATATCAATCGAAAAACCCAAATCATTTTCTTCTATTGGGGTACAAATAAATTGATCATGGATACCGTTGGTTTCACACAGAACCACTGACCCACAGTGTTCGATTCATGTTGATTGAATATCGATGCATCATCGATGATGCTTCAATAGTCTATTGACCGCTTAATCAAATCCTTGCTGTCTGGGTTTTCGTTGCAATTCGTTACACAATGGCAATACTTTTCCTCTCGCTTGATGGCATTCAATCACCAAATCAAATTTCGTGAAAATGCAAATCAGTGCTGAAACACTCAAACCACTGTTTGTTGTTGTTGTTGTTGTTGTTCGGTATTGAACATCATTCTCGCAGCTGAATGACGTTAATATATTCCTAAAGTTAGACGAAGAAATGCAATTTAATTTTCGTTTAATTCATCAATGGATTTTTGTACTACAATCCAAGTGATTGATATAAAACATTCAACGCGAACGGAAAAAGGAAAATGAAGAATCGAAAGAATTAAACAATAGGTTATGTGCAAAGAATATTCCAACTAGATAGAATTGTTGAATGCTTTTTTTTTCTTGTGTTCGCAATTGGATCATCTTTTTCGTCCCTTTTGGTATCAAACACCTAGATCCAAAATATGTGCCCGATTGTTGACGGATCGAATTTGACCATAATTGTGTGACCTCGATTGCGAACACTGGTGTTAACTCTCCAGTGCATAACCATGACATAAAAAAACAATCGGAAATATTGAGGCGTTCAATTCCTGCAAATCTTATGATTCTATCTTAAGCGGTTGTTGAGTTACAAGTATGAGCGTATTTTTTTTTTTATTTGACAAAAAAGAATTACGAATTCTCAAAATTTGACTCTTTTGAACAATGAATTTCATTGTTCTTTTTCGATGTCAAATGCATTTCCCGCTGGTTTCAAGGGTTTTTGCTTTTTTTTTTTTTAAAAAAAAAGTGGTTTGAAACCAAAACCATCCTAATTAGATACCTCAAAACGTTGAGAAAAATTCATGCATTAGTGGATTAATACACTTTTGACCACTAGCTGCTAAAAGAAGCTCCTCACAAACACCACAGTTTTTATTAAACGCTATTAGTTTGCCTTATCAAGTTAGACCCTGTCGTTTTGATTTAACTTTGATCGAACGGAAAAGAAATCAGCAGCCAACAGCTTAAATAGAATAAATACGGACGGAAAGAGCTTAATAGCAATTAAATCCAATCGAGTTAATTGGTGGTGATGGATTTTAATTTTGAAGAAACACAGCCTCACACCCCTCTCATTTACCTCGGACATTTTTTTTGTCTCCATTTCTCTGTCCATTACGCTATTTATTTATTGTTGAACGAGGTAGAAGACGAAGAGAGACAGAGAGAGAGAGGGAGAGAGAGAGAGAGAGAGAGAGAGAGAGAGAGAGAGAGAGAGGAGAGAGTGAGAAATCCGTAGCGATCAACGACAATCATCGTATCCATATTCCAACCGTTGTGCCGATGTGCATAAAGTACTTTTCATCATTATTATTATACTGTATTAAATATTAAATAATCGGATTAAAATCCCGTGAACATTTACGTTTATAAATCTATAGTTGCTGCTGGGGATGATTCGTTATTGGTGCATGAAACATTTCCATCTATAGAAAATCGGCGGGGATATGCTAATTATCCATTTACCATTTTCCATTTTCCATTTTCCATTTAATGTAAACTGCAGATCGAAGCGATTCCTCTCGGGCCGGATTCATTCATGACATCAAGAATTGAATGGCACATAATAATAAATTTTTTTGTTCGCCCCGAACAAAAAAAAACACACGTAGAGATAACCATAATGGATTGAAAATTAAAAGCTTCATCTGAAAATCGATCGAATTTTATGCATTACATGGACACAACTGAAGAGAGAATGAGAGAAAGAGAGAGAAAGAGCGCGGGAGATGAAGAGGAAGCGAGAATTGAGAGACATATTATGATAGTGAATGCGGTCTGATTGGGTGGACACTTCATAAATTTCAATTGATGAAAATCTTTCGATGGGTTTCAATTCATTGTGTGCGTATTGGTTATAATGAATGAATTGGTATTATAAATACGAAGGACTTGGTGAAAAGTGGCTACCTTATTTCCACTTAAAGTATGCGGCTAATGCTTTCATTTTCATGCTTTTCGAATAAATTCGTAATCCAATCCAGGTGATTTATGGCAAAAATGTCAACGAACGTAGTGGTTTATTTAAATGCAAACATTTATGCTGAAGCAATGATGCGATGTAAACACAATGGAAAATGCATTTTGTATGCAACTGAATAGCCTCAATAGTCAAACAAAAGTCTTCCACCTTCAATAGTTTGAATTGTTTTAATACAAATATAATCAACATAACAACTATAAGCTTATAGTTTTTCTTCATAAATGCAAATCAACTGAAAACTTATTCAGAAAAATTTGCCATTCACATGGACCATTTTGCTTCGAGCGTATGTAAGCAAACCACCAAATAAAAGGGCGTTGAGAACAAAATTGAACGGTGTTTTTCATTTGCTGTTTAAAGCTCAATATTTAAAAAGTTGATATTGTACGAACAATGAGGACGTACCCGAAAACAAACTGCAGATGAAAAGCTCATATCCAATAAATACAACACACGGTTGCACACTTCATGTTGACAGAGCCAGACATCGGTGCGGGTTTTAAAATGATTTGGTTATTGGCTATCACTGGTTTTATCGAGCTCAAGTTCTGCATGGAAAGCGCGCGCGTGTGTATGAAGCAAAAACAATATTCCCTGAAAGCGGAAAACACGCAAACATATTCATGTTTTAAATTGGTCCAGTGCAATCCAAATTAATTCAAATTAATAGCGGATATTGGAATTGTGCATATACTGCAAATGAAACGACCTATTGCCAATTCATTGTATCGTGATGGGCATTTTAATTGTGTTCATATTGCACTGGCATTATCCAAGCCATCGAAAACACAAGCGAAATGAATTTTCTGGGCATAACGAAAAATCCACTCTGTCTGCTTTTTGCAAATGGTGTTGTGTACTGTAACACACATGCCAACGCACACAACACACAGCAACACAACAAGTGCACGAGTGCATTAGAATAGAACCGAGTGAACATTTGCAAACTGAACAAAGCTATGCTCACATTTTGCAATGAATAGATAGATCATTTACTCGACAGTTTCCTATTTTTGGCAATGTCTAAATAAAATACATAATACGCACCTCCGGTTGCCACATTCACATGGGCCCCAAATGTGTACAATTCACAAGAAGAAGAAGCAACAACAATTGTTGTCCATACAATACGGTCTTTTGTCGATGTCGCCGCACCGTTGCCAGTGCACTTGCTGCTTCTAGGCCTTTCGATAGTCACTTTTCGGTAGTGTGAAACGACGTGTCCGGCCTTATATTTTATATATTTACGTATGCACAATTGGTTAATAGTCGTAATGCTATATTCTGAATTAATAGTAATGCCCGAATCCATGCAATAGGATCAATTTTTGGGAAAATAAGTGCCAAAATTGTTTCGCTCTATCCTCATTTGCCATTGTATGATACGATCTCAGGCAAAATCGGAAACAACAACAATAACTGCAACACAACGATGACGACGACGACGACGACGACGACGACGACGACAAAAAAAAAACAACGACATCAAGAAATCGACTCACAAATGTAGCCCAACTACGGTCCACACAGCATGAGTATGAGTGTATGCTCGAAATGGTGGACTGTATACTTTGGACAATTGGTAGATGTGCATGCACTGGACTATAGACCATGAACAAAGCACAACAACAACAAAACCCAAGTCATCTAAATACGAATTTGCAATTGGCAATCGCAAATGCCTGGAAAAACAAGGGACAGCGAAAACACAACATAGACAACTTGAATGTGTAAAATGGCTGAACAATCGACCATCCAGCGTCAAGAGTATAATCGACCGAAATATACGCACATCGCTTCCCTGTACGCATGCACACAAATACACAGATAACACTGGCACTGAAGCTGGGCTGAACACCACGAAATACAACAATGCATTAGATACACACAGCCAGCCACACATTGGAAAATATTCGGTACATTTATGAAATATTATTTTCGTATGGTGTCTAGTGGTGGCCTGGTTGTGTTGTTTTGAGTCTCGCTGCGAGACACATTTGTTAAACGAATGTTTTATCCGAATGAACAATATAGATGTGTTTTGTATGCTTATTGCTTATGCTTATGTTTTGGCATTTTTAAAGAAATATTTTAATATGTTGAACAAACGGTACATGGGAAATGGTTATTTCGCCTTTCTTAACTAACGTTGCACTGCGTATGTTTCGATCACACACTGTTCGTAAAGGTCGAAATTACATATAAATTTTCCAAACGATATTTGCCACTACTAGCGCGGCTGCCGCTAGCGCATCTCAATTTCATATGCGACTAAAATATTCACACAACAACAGCACCGCTATAGCTGTGTATCATTGAGAACCAGTTTTAGTTCTTCAAATGGACTATGCAAACTGTGTACAACTGGAGCGAGCGCTGTTGTCTATGAACTCACTCTGTTTGGAGCAACCGTCGGACCAAATATCGCTCATTATTCAGCACGAAATGAATCGGTGTCAGTGGCAAATTATAGAAAGAATAAAATTAATTGGTTTTTTCTCATTATTGACTTCATTTTTTTTTTTGTGTTATCCCTTCGGAACTCCTGCATGGTTTTGTTTGTTGAATTTATTTTATTGATTTAAGAACTATGCCAAATATTTGGGACACACATTTAACTTCGAACGAAAATTGGATGGTAAAAAAAAAAAATGAAATTTTTTTGTCAAACATGTATGCAATATTCTCAATTGATGGTAAACAGCCAAGTTAACGCCAACAATTCTTAAGGAATTGATGAATCGATGACAGCCGAAGGTAATAACCAAAATCTATCAGTGTCAATATTAGTGTTCGCATTGGGGGTATATTCTCGAACCCGTCTCCCGACCGACAATCGATGAGGCTGCCGGACCCCCGCCCGAGACCCGGGAGTCGGGGATCGGGCGAACTTGCGAACACTAGTCAATATAGTACGCAACTGACTTGGGTGCGGGTAAAATTCAAAAAGATATTTGGCCCATGTGTGTGTTTGATAAATATAAGCATGAATATGGATATGTATGGAGTATTTATTCGGCAATGGATTGCGGGTATTTTCGTCCCCCTTTCCATATACTTTCTGCATCGTTTTCTGGTCATACGGATTCCGGTTAAGGGTCAGCACATGCAAGCACATTGCTTGATCGAATTGAGATACGATTATATATATCTTAATTCTCTGTGCATTCGATGGCTTAGTCTCATGACCTCATCAAAATTTGAGCTTCGAATTTGGGAATAAGCTTGTCTGTTTTACATATTTTACCATTCATGCGAAATTGCATTCGACTGGATTTCCCCAAAAATTTATGGAATGGAATACTGAACGAATCATTTTGAAGTATTTTAGAAAAACTACGGTTATATGAACACCTGAGCAAGAATGTTCCGCGATAAAACCACGATTACTATGGCTAAAGGAAGAATTTTGTGTGTATGTCTGGATTGTAAGCAAATCGAATTGAATGCATTGATGAGTATCAATATTGCAACAAAATTGGTTGAAAAACGAATTTCTGAATAGACTTATCTATGTACTCTATTGTGAACAATACACGAAAACTGAGTAAACGGTCGAATGTTGACTCGCTCCTAACTAATTGCTCATCAAACGCATACAAAAGAAGTCATTATTGGTTTCCTTTCTCTCTCTCTCTCTCTCTCTCTCTCTCTCTCTCTCTCTCTCTTTCTCTCTCTCTCTCTCTCTCTCTCTCTCTTAAAGAGTGCGAAGAAGAACACAATGAATCTGTATGTAAATAAAATATATTCGAATTAGTAATCAAGGTCGGTTTATATGAATTTGTTGTTGTTGGTGTGGTATAGAATGTCCTGAAGATTGTCGATGCCCATTTGCCCATGCCCAGTACGAACGGAATATTAAGTACAATTTGCTATATACTAGTAGAATACCGTTCACATAAAAAAGGCACTTTTCATTTACTGAATTGCGGCATTTCAAGCGCGTGTTTTCAAAACTTCTTACGGCTTCGGCAATAGTTCTTTTTCTTCCTCTTCTTCTTTTGCAAACACTCCTCTTGATTTGACTGCTGCATGTTAAATTCCATTGTTTTTCTCATGTATTTTGATTCGATCTGCTACTTCCAATATTATGTTCATCTTAATGTACTTAAGAGGCGGCATGACATGTTAACGTTGCGTGTGTACGTGTACAATGTACAATGTACAATGAACATGTACTGTACATTACATTGGTATAGAATTGTCTATATTATAGAGAAGTGAGCTACATTTACTGGTCAATCTATCTATGTATACACATTTTGCAAAACGGAGCATCCTTAAGCTTCGTGTTTCCAACACAGTTTCAATGAAACTTTAACCCTTACCCAATTCAATTCATTCGAACAGTTGTTTTAGCTGAATTCGGACCAATTCAATTGAATAAATCTCGTCGCACTGAAATTATTTACATCACCTTAATTTAAATTGGTTTGACCAATGTTAATCGGCATCTACACGTAAAATTCATCGATAATTTGATTTCAATCTTCACCTTATCGATAAATTTGATTATTTTGTTAATTTAGATGAAAATCAATCTCAATAATTCCATTCAAAAATTTGGGCCCAATCTATTGGAATTGTTGAAACAAGACCGAATCTTATAAAGGATTTTGGACAATGTAATGTTCCAAAATGATTTAAATTGTTGTTATGAATACAAATCATATGGTCACGTTTTCATTTCAAAATGTGTCATTTGCATGTGTTCAGATTGTGTGCTTGAAAATGTATTTGGGCGTCCCTGGTAGCGACTCCCCACTGGATGACACATTTTTAGTGTACTGATTTTCTCAGAGTGGGTGGATAGATTGATATACAAAGCTGAGTTTTGCAGTTTTTGCAATTCAAAAAAAAAAAAAACTGTTTGACTAACAGGGTTAATGAAAAGTGGAAGAATTTTCCGGAGATTTGATTGAAAGTTGGCGGACAAGGTTGTGGGGTTTTTGGCTGATTTCATTAGCATCATTTTATTAATTCAATGTTTATACGTTAACACACGCCAATAAAAACAATCAATAAACAGCAGCTCAATGAAATTTATTGAAACGAAGATTGAATCAAATAAGCGCAAGATGAATGTAAAAAAGAAGAATATGAACCAAAAAAAAAAATTTAAAGTGGAAAATTGCTAAACGTATAAAAACATCAAACGATACAATGCACTTTTGTATGTTGCACAGAGAATGGCAAGCCATCGGTTTTCAAAACAATTATCATAGATTGCGCGTTGCCTTGTGAAGGTTAATATTTTTTCGGTCGTGCTGTTTTTCCCATGTTTTTGTTGTTGTTTTTTTTTTTTTTTTGGTATATATATACGCTTGTGTGTTTTCTCGCCCAAGCCATCAACATCTCTCTATGTTATCTATAGTATATATTTTGTTTGCTTTGTTCCACTCGAAATATATAACGGAACGTATATTTTTGTGTAATATGTACAGTGAACACGGAGCATGTTTGCGCTATTTGTAACAAGAGAATGAAAAATAAAAAAATCTGGCCAAACTGAAAACCACGTATAAGATACATATTCACCAACCATATAATGTATAATAGAGAAATAGAGTTCGATGGATGGCGTACGAAAAATGTAACAAGAAGATGGTTCAACAAAAAAAAATCAACAACAAAAATGCGAAACGAAAGCAAAAAAAAAATACGCACTGAGGAAAAGTCAATTGCAAGCAGAATTGAAAATCCAGGCCAATGAATGGCTATACCGAAAATGGTAACGAAACACAACGAAAAAAAAAACTATAAGCTGTATATATTTTATGTATTGTCGAAGAAACAAAGAGTAACGTTATAGAGATGAAGGGAAAAAACAGCTACCGGCAACACATACTGAATAAACATCACTGGCAATCTAACATATCTCTTGAGCTAGATTATTGAAATGAATGGCAGGATGGACCAAAATATGTGAACCCTTTTTGCTTGGGCTTAAAATCCTTTAAATTTTCATTCAAATGTGCTTAATTTTTATGTAAGACTCTAGTGAACGGTCATGATTTTTAAATCACCAATTGCTGTTTTTTTTTTTAAATTTATGTTATGTTTGTTCATCACCCTGTTCCATCCTAAGATGCAGAATACGCTGAAAAACACATGCACCACGTTTTTAAAGAACACGTCGAGACGTGTACATCGATTGGAAGAAGAAAATATTCTGCACATATTGTGTGCTATAGAATACGGTATTAACAAAATTTCATTTGTTGTGTTTTTTGTTTTACGTTTATCATTAAATTTTCAATTCTATTACTTTTAATATTCATTTGTTTAATTTCCTTTCTTAAATGTAGTTCATGTAAATTGAAAAAAAAACTTTTCAAAAGTTTGAAAGAATCGATTTTTTTTTTACGTGCACAATTATGTGAGGTCTTGATAGTATCAACTTGATACGTATTGTATACGACTCATACTTTTAGTTATTTTGCAGCGTTTTTCACCTAATAATGAGTTTGTTTAACAAAATCCATCCACTACGGTATTATGCCGTATACTATTGCATGTATTGACATTAGTCCGAATTTGTTTACCAACATTAATCTCTGACTAATACATTACATACACTGTAATGTACCTTTGTGGCCACTGTAAGTACTCAATTCATAAGAGGGATCCTTAAGTCTATCGTCGGTAACCAGTCCACTTGATTTCCAGTCCGCATAAGGCCAGATTTATTTCGTCACCCTACCTAGGATTGGGCCCCCTTGGGCCTTATTGCTGTTGGAAAACATAGTTTAACATTGTATATTCTGATTCGATCATAGAATACCGTGATATTGATATCGTCAACTATACAAAATAAATCTATCATTCGATCATAAGCTGTTTATACAAAACCGTTGTGTTTCCCGATTTCCAACAATTACGGGTTTTGACAGTGGAAATCGGTTAATATTGTCAAAAATGAAGCATTCGATGTTTTTTTTTTTTAATGATTTTTTGGAATGCCTCGTTGTCTATTCGAATTCAATTTCAATAAATCTAGGTCATGTTGAAAATATCTTATTTGATCGAATCTGTTTCATCGCATGAATAAAATTCAAGTGTCTGATTCTCAAATGTTATATACAGTCTCATAAAATATATAAATATATGAAAATAAAATTCGAGCCCATTTTGGATGGAAACACCGAAAAACAAATATATTTAATTATAATTATCAAGGATAATTGCTCAACAATTTTTTTTCGATTTTCTTCCAATGTTTTGTTCTTTTTTTCAAATCTCTCTAGTAGGCAATGTCTACTGCACTTTTTCGCTAATTGTTTCATCAGAACAACAAAAGCTCTTATGTTTTGTACGCATTTTCATGTTTTATGATTATAATTAGATGCTGAAATGTTTCTACTAGCAAATTGATTTCTATCTACAATTCTTAGTACAATTTACATGCGATATAAATATTTTCCATGATTTACACAAATACACCATATATACAGTATATAGACAAAGAAAAATAAACAAATAGCTCATTTAAAAAAAAAGCACAAGCTTTTGTTTTGTATTGATTAGCATTCTTCACACGATTTTTTGTTTTTGCCACTTGCAAACTGTCAGACATTCCTTCAAGTGCATGCACGTTCCATTGGTGTTGAAATAATGCTGAAGAAACATGAACAACTTTTTATGCGCTATATTGAATTTGGTATTTTTTTTTTTTTTTGCTGCTGCTGTGTCTTCAAAATCTCTGTGTCTCATGTGAATGCGCCGTCGGCGATTTTTGTGATAAAATAAATTCCGAAATGCATTTAACATTGCATTTTATATGTTCAGCGTTCATTTCATTCCGACGCTGCTCTATTACACGATCTCTCTTCTTATTCACGATGTGATTTATTTTTAAATTGCTTATTCAAGAGGACCTGTAATTGAGTGTATGCTTGGTGTCCGTATACTTGTTTTATTTATATGTTTGTTATTTGTAAATATATTTCTTTATAATTTTTGCTCTGATTTTTTTTTCAAACCCACGAACTTTTCGCTCTCAAACTACAGACAACATTTTTGATGTTTTGCATAGAATTGGAATCTTGTCGTTTTCCGAAACACCACCTATCACATCGATGTTTGAGGTACTGCAAGGATAATTGCTTTGTTTTCATGTTTTCATTTGTTAACATTTCTTTCTTGTACATTTCACATCTTATGTTTAGTTTGAAAACAATGCGATAGTTGGCTATTTTTTTTTCTCTATGTTATTTGGCTGCCAAATCATGTCTCAAAACTCAAGGATAACGGACAACATTTTTAAAAACTGTACTAGAAGCTAGACTAGAAGATGTATGCTTTAGTCGAGAATGAATGAATTGCAATTGGGGTCATTAGTTAAATACCAACTATTTTTTCGTTTCATGACAAGCATCATCCATTCACAGCAGTTTTCTCATCTTGATCTATGCATGCCCTTGTCATGTTATACCCAAAAGACAACTAACCCCGAGATGCATTTTTTTTCAAGTGCGAGCCAACACAAACTTTGAGAGGACACTCAGAGCAAAAAAAAAATATCATTTTTATTATACCTAAAAAGTAGTCTTTCATACCGTGTACTGATTTGTCTCCATTGTTTATAGCGGAATAAATGATTGTTTGGGGTGACAATGATGCATATAACTTGATTTAAAATTCTGAACGAGGAAAGTCACCCAATTTCAGGCTTAATGTAAATTTAATGAGAAAAATTTCAAAATATCACAAAAAATTTCCACAAAGGCACACACTAGGCCTGATTATGGCTATACAGGAATTTATCTATTACAAATTAACGTTACAATAATATGGCCAAGTTTCATATTATTTACGTGATATATTTTTTCTTATAGAAAAACATTATCCAAATGTGGAATTTGTTAAATTTCATTCATTTCTAAATCAAAACCACATTCTCTAATTGAGTTGAATAAAACGATTTGCAAAATTGCTCCACCCACACATAACTGTAGATTCGGTTCATTTTTCCACAATTTGTCACTGCAAAGCAAATGGCAAAGAAAATGACAAAGGAAAATAATACACTTGGTTGTTAATTCACCTCAATAGCCCAGCTGCCTTTTTAAATCGTATTTTCCGTAATTTTCCGCAAATACACATAAGCTGGAGTTGTTCCATGACAATGAAAATGTGCGGCAGAGCTGAAGGTAAATGAAGCGAGAGGAAGTGAGAATTGAAATAAGAATTCTCAACAGCCAACAATTTCTCGACAGCAGTCCATGGCACTCCGGATACATATGCATAATTTCTATTTTTTTTTTTTTTTTTATCCTGTGTTCCCCCATCTATCGCTCGCTTTTTTTTAAGAAAATGATTATGATTTTTATTATTACTACGGTTATATGACACCAATATTGCACACCTGTTTTATGCAACACCTTTTATCCCTTTGGCTCATCGTCTATCCTGGTCTTTAATAAATTCAGCTTCCTTTATTCCGGTTTTTATTCACCGTCTGTTCATTTTGAAGTTCTTATCATCTTTTAACACTATATCAGGTAGTTAAGTAACAGGGTACATGATGATTTTTCATAATTCATTCTTTATTATATATTTTCTACGCTCAGTTTTCCATTGTGTATACAATGCGAACAACGAACAGTAAAAACGCCATTTTTAATTGTACCTTTTTTGTTGTTGTTGCACAAAACGTACGCGGAACATATAGTCAAAGGTCACAGAACTGAAACCAAGCGGATTTCATTTTTCTCAAGTATTGAGAGATTGTATCTATTTTATATATACATCATCGATGTAAATAAGACAAACATAAATATCAGTTTAAACAATTTATTGTGTACCGATTGGAATGGTAAAGCTTGATATATTGTATGATAATGTATTTACAATTTGTTCATAATTCTGTATTACCTTTCATGTTTCTCTTGGACCTTCAAAATTAACTTTTGTGGAACATTTCAAAGAAAGAGTTTAAATATTTGCTGAATTTTTTTTTTTGTTTAACTTTTGGTTAAAAAATATGAATTTATTTAAAAAATTGAAATATAAGATATTTCTGTCGTTGGTTATGGAGTAAACTGTTAACATAAATACTATTCTGTCGATGGGCTATCAATGATTGGATGATTGACTCTGATTTCGATTTCCTTCGTGACTTCGTCTTGCTTATGGTAGTTAGTAACTAGTAGTTACTGAATTCTCCAAAGCTACCCATAATTTTACTACTATATGCATACAGATTCCTAGTCAAGCTAAAAGACCATAGGAAAACTCTGTTTTTGCATTTCGAGTGTTTTCATGCTGTTTTCCATTGCAAATCGGTCTTTACTCGAATTCATTTTAATTTTGGCGTATTGTTTTGTTCGTTTCTGTTCTGTTTGGTGTGGTTTTTTCCCTCAATTTATCCATAGCTATGCGCATTATAAATTATGTGTTGTTTTGGCAACTGCCCTCAGTTAGTCAAATTTGAAAAATGAAACAAACAGCATGAAACTACACAGGATACAATATGGGTTTTTCCAAGTTAAAATTTCAAGCGAAAATTTTGTTTTGAAAAGAAGAAGAAGAAAAAAAAACGATGAACAAATCCAAAGAAAGAAATGAAAAGGGGGTAGAAAAAATATGAAATAAGAAATATTGGAAGTGTTGCCATTTAGATAAACAAAAGCCAAAGGACATAAACAAAGGGAGACAAAACGAATGAATGATTCTCAGTGCAAACAGGATATAAAAGCAGTAGCAACAGAATGAAAAAAGAGAGAGACAGAGAGAGAGAGAAAAAAACAAATAAAATTGAATAAATTGTCGAGATTTCCGAGTTGACTAGAATAAATAAATCATCATGAATAATTATGACAATTTTTATGTGAATGCGAGTGAAAAACAAAAACCAATTGCAGTGGGATCACCATCCACCACCACCACCACCACCACCACCACCACCAACATCATCAAATAACACCGCGAGGTCATTGAATGCTTGAAATTCAAGTGACTTCGGTTGCCATGAAATCGATATGGCTATTTGATGTACACGCACTGAAATGAGCACGTATGTCGCATGTGCAATACGTTGTGAAGTTTTGTGACACAAACCAACACTTGGCACAAACACTGTGTGTGTGTGTGTTTTTTTTATCAAAGGATATAAATGAGTGACTGAGAATACAATTGACAATTCAAGAATTGATCGCACAAAATTTGAACCAGAAGTTTGGTACAAACAAAAAATATTTTCAAATTCATAATATTTAACAGCAAAACATGAATCTTTGTTCGAAAAGAAATGCAACAGGAACTTCATAGTTTGCCAAATAAACTGCGTGACATGAAAAGATATTTTTTTTTTCTCGCACAAACGTCAAACAGGTCCAACATTCAAGTTGTGTTTTAAAGAAATACATTTCGTAATGTTGTTCTGTGATCGTACACTCTGGTCGTGTGACTTTTGTTTGCAACCACTCAAATCGAATGAACAAAAAGTAAACGTGCTTAAATCAAAATGTAGCATCACAAGTTAACGCGAATCTTGGCTTATCCATTTTTTATAACAAGCACACATACAAAAAAATTCCATTTGATTCCGAAAACCAAACTGAATCGCAAATATAAAATACACACACACACACACACACACACACACACACACACACACACACAAAAAACACCAAGTGAATGAGAGCGTGCACAATATTTAAACTGTCAATACGAAATGGCAATTGGCTTTACGCTGGAAACAGTGGCAAAACGCGATATTTCAATCGAATTCGTTTGGTGTTCTAGTTTTTTTATTTTCTGCGTATTCCAAGCCTATTTTAGATTTTATGCCAAGTGTTGGCAACCGCATAAAATATGTGTGTGTGTGTGTGTGTGTGTGTGTGTGTGTGTGTGTGTGTGTGTGTGTGTGCGTGTGTGTGTGTGTGTGCTTGTCTAGTGGATATCAAACAAAACAAAAGCTTTGCACCAAAATGTTTCTTCATCAGTATGGGCAATCAACGCCATTTTACCACAAAAACAGCTAGCAGTGAGCATGCAACAATGCAATATGAAGATAAAAAAAAAATCGTCAACGACAACTACAACAACAACAACAACAATGTCAATAATAGAAGTTACCAGCGATAATAATCGAAATAACTGCATCGGTCACATTGGCATTTTGGTTATTTTTTGGTAATGCGTTCGTTCTAGTATGTTATGTTTGTGTTTGTGTGCATGTGTGCGATGGCGGAATAACCATAAAATGAGATTTCAAAAGCGTAGCTTATTTCGCGATCGTAATTGGTTGTTAGTTTTAGTATTTTATCTGTCTACATGTTCGTTCCATTTGAAGTTTTCTCTGAATGCAGCTTTTTGTGTCATTTAATAATAGAAAAAGTGCTGAATTGAAAGGATGCGAGCAACGGAATTAAATAAAATGCAACAAAATATACTGTGTGCACAGTACACACAAAAAGAAAAGATGAAAAAGAAACCGAGAGCCAGTCAAACGTTTATTTTTTTTAAATTTTCTCTCTCCTCGTTCACCAAGTGCATTCCGAAGCGTATATGATCACAGTCGAAATTGAAATGAATGTTATGGTTATTCTCCATAATGATACCGAACAAACGGTTTTGCGTATGGAATTTACGAATGCCAAAATGGGGATAAATGCCCAAATGGCATCCAATGACGAACGGATTTTGGTCATACCATTCATCTTTTTTACGCCCGTGGGCCAAACAATTTTTTTGTGCAAACAAAACATTGTGCCTGAAAATGGCTGAATTTGGTACGTGCGTTTCAGAGTAAGTGGCAGGGAGGAAGGGAAATAATTTCGCTCGCATTTCAAAAAAAAAGCAACACAAAATGTCGAAATGTCTACAATGTTAACAGCGTCTTATTATACTTCATATTTGGTGTCATGATATTGATGTTTTCACTTTGCCTACTTCGGAATTTCTATTGAAAAGTGTTTTTGGGCCTGTCGGCTTACATAGTTTTTTTTTTTGTTCGGCAAAATGTCAGTCAGTGAAAAGCTTTTTCGCGCAAAATGATGAATAGTAATGAACATTTCAAAATGGATGGAAACCATTCCATTAAACCATCAACAGTCACAAGGCACCGTGTGCAAGATTTGGCCAACGTGATAGAAACGATCAAATTGTAAGCCACCAGCAAGCAAATCTGGCACACGGTGTCGCCGAGAGCAACGCAAGACAACAATCCTGACTGCTGGATGGTTTTTTCCCGAAGAAATTCACACTCAGCATGAGCGATAAAAAAAAACAGCAATTAATTAAAGTAGCTACTTTGCTGTAAAAAGCCATCTGAATTTGTGCCAAAACGTATCGGTAGTCAGCGGAAAACAATAGCAACCGTGAGAAATGCTGAAAAGTCAAATTCATTGTGAAAATCGAAACATTTTTCATCTCACTTTTTTTTTGCTTTCAAAATTTCATCATTCAAAATGTTTCATGTAAAATATATATATATATACGCATAAATTGAGAGAGAAAGAGAGAGAGAGAGAGAGAGAGAGAGAGAGAGAGAGAGAGAGAGAGAGAGAGAGAGAGAGAGAGAGAGAGAGAGAGAGAGAGAGAGAGAGAGAGAGAGAGAGAGATATATACAGCACGAAATGAAAACACACAAAAAGTAACATATTCTTTTGATATGTTTTTCGCAACTTGATGTTAAATAAATATATATATAAAAATGTTTAAAACTCGAAAATAACTGTGACAAAAATAAAAGTTTCCCTGTAGATGCACATTGCATCAACCGTCATTTTTTGTTGAATCCGCTTTGGCCTGTTATCCCATGCCTATCCGAATATAGTTGTTATAAAGCTCATATTTTCCCTCTGGCTCATCCAGTTGTTCCTTGTGTTGTTGTTGTTTTTTTTTCATATGGTAGAATCTTAACTCCTCATTTCTCTGGCAAATCCATTCATAAGTTTTCAACATCAAATGAAGTTTTCGACTGGGAAAACATTTGTGGTTACATTTGCGCGTAATTCATTTACAAAGTTAAGTTAATATACACATCACGCACACACACACACACACACACACACACACACACACACACATTCACAGCGCGATCATTTATAGTAAACTTTTGATTTGGAGAACACAATCCAAAAACTAGAATCAAGATAGCCGCAGTAATAAAGGCATAGACTTTAAAGTAGATAAAATCATGAACGTTGATGACTTTTGGTTGTTTTAATGTTGGAATTTTTATTCAACTACCTTCAGAAAATTGACAAAACTTTATGTTGTTCCAAGAGACAATTAATGTGGGTTTATTATAAGTTATGTACTCTCAATCTCCTTTTCGCACTTTTCGGAAATGGGTTGAACTTTATATGGCACGCTGCTTATTTTTATTTTTATTGTTGTTATTTAGTCTTTAAATTTTATTCTATATAATGGGACAACAGATTCGGATAAAATGGTTGGAAACTGCATTTGAACACACACACACACACACTGTGAACTCTGGTTTCTCATGCCATATTCATAAATAATGACATGAGCAAAGGGACCGAACGAAGTTATTGCCCCAGAATAATTTTCATGTTGGCAAACAAGAAAACACGCTAATGCTGTGATGAATTAAATAAAAAGTATACATAAAGTGAACATCATACATACACGCATATTCACACGAAAAAACGAGTATGAAAGAGAGTGCGAGTAAGAACGCGAGTCAGAGCAAGACAGACAGACAGACAGACAGACAGAGAAACACACACACACACACAGGGAGAGAGAGAGAGAGAGAGAGAGCGGGTTGGAAATGGAAAAAGAAAAAGCAACAAAATAACATTAACTGTAACAAAGGCATTGTCAACGACCAAAACAACAACATCGAAAAAGAGATACTCTGAAGCTGAATGATAAACGCTTTTCCATGAATAATTTATCATAGTCACACGATGATGAGTTGAGGGTATCAAATACAGAGTTGAGATGAGATGAGAGAGACAAAAAAAAAACAACAACAAAAACAACACAAACTGAAACATTCACTCAAATACACATCTCGCGCATCACACACACACACCAAATAAATGAGCGCAAAAAGGACAAAAACAAAATCATAACAATATTTTTTTATGAGCATTTGATGATTCGCTGGAAGTTTTGTTGTTGTTGTTGTCATCAGGTTTTTCTGGGAATCTACCAAAAACCAAAACAAAACAAAAAAAAAAGCACAAAAAAACCGAAAGGCTTACAAATTTCCATGAATATAAACAGTATTGTTCGGCGTTCGCATATTAGTGCGAATATTTTCAACTGAAATTCTTTAGTTTATCCACGTAAATGACATCTGGCAATGACATTTTCCATTCATGTATTTGAGAGAATTTTACTACACAATTTTCGTACAGTCGAACGTATAACATTAAATATACTCGCATGAATGGTGAAATCTTCAATTCTTGTATGTGAAACAAACAAAAAAAAAACAACAAAAAACGAAAAGAAAATATTACATTCTCATTGTGAAAATCCAATTTATATTCGTTTCATCGAAAAACTCGTCAACGAAGGTCGATCGAGCATTATCGAAGCGGAATTGTTTGCTTGTTTTGACATTATAGAACTAAATTTAAAACAATGACCATCTATGTGAACACACGCCCTCTATTAATATTTATATTTTGTATGCTACACATTTTTTTTTACACTTTCATCTTCACCCTTATTATGCGTTGACAAGTTTTGAATATTGTTTTTTTTTTGTGTGTGTGTGGTCTTTTTTCTGTTCTCATTGTTAATGTCATTCTGAGCATGTTTCGTACATGTAATTTTTGTTGTTGTTGTTAACACAATTTTGCTTTCATTGAGGATTTGTTATGTGTGTTTGTTTTGGGGCCAATTTTGGCTCTCTCTCTCTCTCTCTCTCTGTCTGTGTGTGTGTTTTTTTTTCATCTTGAGAAACGCGTTGAACCGTTAACAATGAATGCTGAAATTTCATTTTTTTTTGTTTCATTGTTTTTGCTTTTTAGTCCATTTCATTTCGTCACGATTTTTTTTCTCCTCTGTTTATCTATTTCCAAACAGTTTTCCGCCTTGTCGGAAAATCTTTTTATATCATTTTTATTATTTTACATTTTTATTTTTATTCATTGTACGTTATGTATCGAAATCTGTTTCTATTGTTGGTTTGTTCTCGGTGTTGTTGTTCATATTGTTTTTTTTTTTTTTGGTTGTCGTTCATGTTAACAATCGTAGTACGTTTACGATAAAAAAAAAAAAAAAAAAACAAAAGCAAAATTTTTTTTTCGACAGAAACCGAAAATATCTGAATATGTGTGCAGAGAACCGTAAATTACAAATTTCGATTCGTCGACTCAACTAAAGACTTCATACATAAAACGGAATATGTGGCATTTCTTAACATCGTCAAATAGGTTAGACAACTTAAGCGTTTATTGTATATTTGCACTTAATGGCGTTCTTATTCCATAGTTTGTCATATTATTTCTCATTTCTCATTGTGTTCCATGTTCCATTCAGTGATATGTGAGTATGAGTAGTGTGAGTATGAGTAGTGTCTGTGTGTGTGTGTGTGTGTGCGTTGCTGATGATGCGCGAATCGAATAATTTTGATTATTTTCAATCCATCAGTTTTATTTGTTCAAATTCCAATGTGTGTGTTCTTCTCTCTCTCTCTCTCTCTCTCTCTCTCTCTCTCTCTCTCTCTCTTCTTTCTTTCATTCGTCCTTTTTTGCTTTCTCGCTCTACCTTATTGGGTTCTCGTTTGTTGGAATTTTATATGCGAATAGTCGACTCGAATCGGTTGTACTTAGATTCGTTTGTTTATTCATTCAGTTAACGAAGGTTTTACGTGCGTAATTTTTTCCCTTCATCGAGTGCCACATTTTGTAATGCATGGGATGTGTGTGTGTGTGGGTCACTTATAACGAGCGATAGAAAGCGATAGAGAGGGCGAAAGTGGATCGAAATGCCCTTTACCAAACTGAAGAGTACTCGTGTACACGGCATCCATTTATCGGATACTGAAAAGTCTATTTCATTTTATTTTATCGTTTGCTAAGTGGCTGCCACCAATTGTTTGGATGTTTTTGCATGATTTCGATATGTTGCGGGAATGGTGCGAAACGAACCTCATATATGGACATTGGCATCGAATAGAAGAGTGCAAATGACGAGAGAAAGAGAGAGAGAGAGAGAGACAGAAAATGGGGACATTCATACGTCAATGCGATATTATATATTTTGATGATGTATAAAATGCCTCATAAACGGTTATAACCTCACACATGCACTCAATTTGCCAACCCCCTAAACCAATTTTAGTGCCTCATTACAATTTCCACATAAATATTCGCCATTGATCATCATTAAATCAGTGCCAATGGTGTAGTGGTGCTGAATTATTTTTACGTTACGTTTTGTGTGTGTGTGTGTGTGTGTGTTGTTTTTGGTTCGTTTTTCTAGTTCTCTTTTCATTTTTGCTTCAACTGATAAACGGCCAAAGCATGCACCCAATGATAACGATATTGTTGATCAAAGTTGAATAAATATTAACTATTCCTCGTTGTAAAACATGCTTCACTTTTCCATTTGACTTCATGTTCATCGATATTTGATGTCGTTCGTCTTAATTGCAGCCCGTTATCGTGCCACACTATTTGGGTGCGCATTTCATCACGCCATCGTTCACTGCTCTCACTTGAATTTAATGTGTCTGTATTTATGAGCATGAGTTTACAGCTACCGAAACGATATGCTCCATTGCGAAATCTATTGTTATTCAACAATGGCTAACCAAGTGAAATGAAATGATAGCAAGTTCGAGAGAGAGAGACAACAACAACAAAAAATCAAGACGCACTAAATAAAAACAACAACAACAACAACAACGTGAACAAATAAAACGACCAAACAAACACACGCAATCACAACCTGTGAAAGTATCCATAAATAGATTAACTATTCATCGAATATGTATTTTATTCCCTGTAGACAGCACACGCAATACGAATGCTAAGTGCCACGCGCAAATGCAGAAAAAGACACACAAAAACGGTTTTTAACAAATGGACTAGATCAGATCAATTTGTGTGTCGGGTGTGTTAATGTGGGAGAGGATGTCCACTATGCGACCGCCAGGCCTACTTCATGCAATCACTTGATTTTGTTTTTGTGTACGATTTTTCCTTTTTATTTTATTTTCGATGCTTCACTCAACCACTGATTTATGTTATTTCGTTTCACGCAAAAGACGATGGCAAACAGGTTTATCTCCCTGATCTTTGTTAGGTGATATCCATTTATACGATAACATTTCGGCTCATCAGTAAATGTTGTTAGCGCACACATCTTCGATACGAACTGAGCCGTTCATTGATATTCGATGAGGTTAGAAATAGAATCACCGCCGATGCCAGAGCCCCTCTCACTCCAATCAGATTTTCGATGTTTGACAGATGGACGACAGCGCTACCAGCGAAGCGCTACCAAGGGTACTAGGATAAATGCTTCAGCTGTTCATTGAAAATACTACTGCTTAATTCCAGGTGGCGCTCACAGTTGCCATTACGCATTGACTGTCATCATGAGCCCGCGAATCGTTGTTATGTCAATATAAACAGTATTGCAATGGCAATATCTATTCTTTTATCTTTCATATTGAAAGGGAAAAATATTCATCTTTCATGCTCAGCTGTTGGCGATGGAATATAACTTTGTAATTTTCGTAGAAAATCATTTCTGTGATAATTGTGAACATTTATGTTTTTTTTTTTGCATTCGTTGCTGTGGAAATCGATAGAGTCAAATCGTGGTTAAACGAAAAGTTGATTTTCTGCGAATAGACGTTCGTTTTCCATCTATTGAATTGCCACATCAAAAGCAGGAAGTTTTTCCGTTTTTTTTTCTCTCCCTTTTGAATAATTTCCTCCGGAGGGTTTTCAACGTTCAAAATCTGAAATTTGAATTTGCAAATTATATGAAATCCTTTTGAAATATACGCAAATCGTTCTTAAGATTGCAATCATTTTTCGGTCGATATGTTTATCGAACATTGAATTATATATCAACGGAAAAATATTGTAAAGGAGCTTGCATTTCGTATTTTTGCCGTATTTTTTGTTGTTGTTGTTGTTGTCCTGTCGCTCGACAATCGAATATTACATTCGTCGTGTACTGCATTTGTGTAGTGCACTTGTATCTTGTTTTATATTTTGTAAGAGTGTATTAAGTGTTTTGCACAAGTTTTGCATCGATAAAGCTTCGTGATCAAATCAATTTGTGGCACACAGACGATACGGAATAAAATTACACTTAATAAATGTTTTGCGTGATATTGCATCGACAAACGGTTGTTCAGCAACAGCAAACATCGAAAGTGTGATATAGAAAAGAAAATACGAAGAAATGATATAGCATGTAACATAACATGCATATGTATAACCCGAGTACAGACACATGTCTAACGAAACGTTGAACTGCTGTTAAGCGCATAATGTGTCACACGAAATGCTTGTTGACATTTTATTACAATTCGTGCAAATTGATTTGTTTGTGTAAGTTCAGAAATCACAAAAATTCTATCGCATGAAATTGCAACGAACAACGAATATTGGCAACGAAAAAAAAAACACATCCAGAAAAAACAATCAAAAATCAAATTCGCGATGCAAGAGGGCAATCCGAGCTTTATTGTTCAAAATTAAAAAACAAAATATCTCAACATGATTTTTAATGGAATTTCAGCCAAAATGTGTATGTCTCGCATGAAAAACGGAAATATTCACAAAATCTTGATGTCAATAATAATGAACTTTGAATATTACAGAATTTATGTATTCTCCGAATATTTTGCGCGACAGATTTCTGTCTAGAAAACGCTTAGGTATTAAATCCTTCAATAGATTCAACTAAGTTTAGAAACATTGTTTTACTCAAAAATTCCAGGGCTGTTTGTTGTTGGATAATTTCAACTTGATTGGCCAAATGAAGCTTAAAACAATTCTAAAAACTTTAATAATCGGCTCAATTTGATGCCAAAACGAAAATGTACTCGGTGCTCCCTTCATTCTGATCGGTTAATGTTCTTTGTTCTTTTTTGTTGTTGTTGTTGTTGTTAAGATTTCGTAATGATGCGACCGACATGTATGTGTTTGTCGTAAAAGGAAATGGCTCAATTCATTTCATGACAAAATTCACATGTAGTTTGGAAAAGTTGTTGGCGGTTGCACCCACACATTGACGCATTACATGCGTCAAATTCAAACAAACCGAAATTTCGGAACTTGTTTCCGGCTTACAAATTATTTCGGCCATGATCCAAATTATGCGTGCATTTCAAAACGAGGCAAAATACATCAATAGAAAACTTCTAATGATAATATGGCGCTCATTTTCTCAATTCCTTTGTGATGGAATTACTTGTCAATCCATATGGTAAATTTAAAGCGAATATCTATTGACGATGCTTGGAACCAAATCAAATAATATTAGAATAAATTTATTGGATTTTCTCTCGATTTTCTTTTCGCGTACCACATTGTCCATGTGACATGAATGGCTAGAGCATATGATAACTTAGATTTATTGTAAACAATAAATTCCTCCGCTTGGATTTTTCAGATATTTAACAGATAAATCGAGGGAAATATAGATTATAGATGCAACCAAATGGATTTGACTACGCGCTGCAGCGGAGAAATAAGAGAATGTGTTGAATCGATTGTCTTATTTTTCCGCTTCTATGCTCTAATGATGGCAGCACTAAAAAATACTTAACACAATTTAATGTTCGCTCAGTAACGCCACCGTACAAAAGCCGATTAATGAGTCATACCGCATGTTAAAGTGATGCAGTGTGATTTCTTTTTGAATGAATTTAACAGAAAAATGATTCAACAGCTCAAAAAAATGAAAAGAGATAACAACAACAAAAAACTGGTTTTATACCAGTTGAAGCAAAGTGATTTAAATCCACAAAACATTTTAATCGTCCGATTCATCAGCACTAGCATCTACAAATAGTCAGTAATTTTGATTCACTTTTGTTGAACGAAAATAAAGTTACATCAAATAGTTAACAACCATAGTCAAATAGAACCCATATGACACCTCAGGCTCAAATGACTACAGGTTCGATGAGTGAATGTGGAAAAGCACAACAAAATCCCAACTAGAATTAAATGATGCGGCATGAATAAGTTTTCGGTTCTCTTTATATTCTTTCTTGTTCGAAAGTTGTATAAAGACTATATTGTTTCGCATGTGTCATAACGGTAATTATCTATTGGGTAATTAGCGCAGTGACGTGCACTGCAGAAATAATTTGGATGGAGCTTATGTATAAGATCACACACAAAAAAATCATGCTTTTCTCGTCGTTTACTAAAGACGTTCAAACGACGTTCGTTTTCTCAGATATACATCAAAGTTTTGTTCTCTTTTGCTTTGTTATGCTTCACTATGTTCCCAAATGAGTTTCAGCTTTTATGATTTTCGATGAAATATAGTAAAAATGTGTATATAAAATTAACTGGAAATCGATTTCATGAGCTTTTATCAATGAAAATGATATAAAAATAGAACCAAAAAAGGAAAACTGTAAAATCATCAATCTATTAGTTGTTGACTGTGCGAGAAAAGTAATTTCCTTTTTTTTTTTTATTTCATCCATATTCGAATTACATTTGTTTTTTTTTTATTAAAATCCTTGAAATCGAATCGAAGCGACTGTATTTTGATATTGCTCTCGTGTCCCGCCAAACAAAATAAATTCCACCATCAACGAAATGACTTGCATTTTAATGTCTCATATACAGAGCTCAAAAGAATGCGTCTACCATATAAATTGTATTGATTCGAATACATATTTTCCAACGGAGGGAAAAAAATATTTGAATTTGTAGCGGTGTTTCGGGTAAATTTTTTATTCTCGCGGATTGTTTGGTGAACGAGGTCATCCTATACGCGCTCTCATAACTAAAGACTTATACATTATTATTCAAAGGTAAATGGAATCAAACAACAAATAACGGCTCTTTACACCAGAATTCTTTCGGTTTATTTTAATGCCTACATCCATTCAGAAATTATCTAATTTGTTTCTAATCGCGTGTCATTCAATGTGAATAAAAAGTGTGAGACGTGAGGTGAAAAATAAAATGGCAAAAAAGAAAAACGCACAAATTTCGCTATCAATGAGTAATATCACGATTTTTATTCGATTGCATTGCTTACAAATGGATACGGCCAAAGCAAAATGCTTGAAATCGAAATATAAGAATTTCATTTCAACATCATACCAAACAATTGACAAATGCTCGTTGAATGAATACACAGCGTATCGTCAGATTGGCAAATGTTTTTGAATTATTCATTTAAATTTATATTGCTGGTCTGATGGATGTCTGACGAAAAAGACGAGAAAAACCAGTAATGTTTTTTCCCCCCTCTGCATTTTCATAGCAATATGATTTCATGCGATGGATGAGATGGAAAAATGAGGACATTGATAAACGAGAAATGGTCAACAAAAATCTTTTATAGCATCCATAAGCTGGTAAATTTGCATGGTAAAAGTGCTTATATTTGCCTCCTGAAGACTCTCATTTCCATGCAAAAACCAAAACCAACACGAAAAAAAAAATCATGTTGAATGTGTTACAGTACATATTGGGATTGCCACTCAAACTAGCAAATATGCGTGCCCATTTGAGATGTTCGAGTTAATATTGACCACACACACACACACACACACACATACACATACACACAATTCCATACTCGCTCTATTATCAAGCTGCCAATTTATTTATTGTTTTTTAACTGTATTTGAGGTCATTTACTAATGCACTGTATGGATCACACTGAATGGGGTCATACACACAATATTATGGAAAATTGTAAACGAGAAATGTTAAAGCTGATTGTTCATTTCGATGTTGAAATTCATTTAATGTAAATTTCATCGGAAAACTGTAGCTGTAAATGTGAAAGAATGTCTTTTCATCAGATAGAAATGTGTTGTGTTTTGGGAGTAAATTGGTGAACAAAATGCTCATTGGCTTTATGTTTGGCCGGGCCTATGAAAATAATATAATGTCGAAACTCGATTCATTTCACCGAAAATTGTTACTCGTAAGCAATGAAGTTTTGTTCAATAGGTTTTATGCAAAAGCCTATTTTCTTTTACAGACAAGGCTCAAGTCATTATACTCTAACGGTTGTTTATATTCATCGAAAATTTCCAACCATGATTTCGATACTGTTTTGTGAATGTATGCGCCATAGCATGTTTGGAACAATAACACACACAGATACACACAAACAAGTGGCCCAGCTTTAATGAGACGGCTTATGCCGAAAATTTATTTCGAAATATGAAAAAGACCATTCACATATTTCAAATAAATTAAAATCTATTTTTGCGATAAATCACTGTGCGCACACAACGCACGCAACGCACACCACTATACACTGAAAATAATGCGAAAAATAATTGCCAAGCAAATTACTGAACGAGATTTGGACGAGAGAAGATGAGAGAAAAAGAAAGAGAAAGAGAAAGAGAGAGAGAGTGGCGAAAAATCACGACCAAAATTGCAACACACAAATAATGTTGAACGCGTCTACTTATTAATTTGGTTGAAAATCACGCCAAATCGATTATAAAATTCATATTTAAGGGTAAATCTGTAGTAATTTCCTAGTGATCACACACACACACACACACACACACACACACACACACACACACACACACACACACACACACACACGCACGTATTCACTAACATGTAGTGACGGCGGCGGCAACACTGGCAATTGTTATATTTGGTCATTTACAAATGTGTACCATATGCTATGGCAGCCTCTTTTCACAAAATATATCACATTCGTTTACTCATTGTCGATGCATTCAATCAGAAAATATGCAGAGTAATTCGAAAAATAGAATTCATTTTTCTGACTAATGTTTTAACGCCATTAAATGGTAGACTCGTGCTAACCAAAAATTAAAGTTCAAATGCGTACGCACATTCATTAAAATGTTTAATGTGATGTGTATGTGGTTGCAATTTTACTAATTATCGTTTATCGTAATTCAAATATTTATTTGATTCAATATTTAATATTTAGCATACGCGACCACTCTATCTTTTCGCTTGTGCTGGCGCTCGCGCTCTCTTTCTCTTCCTCTTTCTCATTTTCACGCACACACACACACACACTCTACTCTCTCAATCGAAACACAACAATACGTAGCGTTAGCCATCTATATTTAAATGGCTTGTGAAACAAATACACGCATTCTCATTCACTGAATTTCACTGCATTCACGATTCTTTTGCGTGCTCACATATTCAGCATTTATTGCTGATTATTAATCACATACTAAATATTACTTCGCACTGTAAAATTTAGCACGAAAATTGCTTTTAACATCGTAAATTTTGTACATTTCATTTTGGCATTTATCTTCTGGCTTGAAAATTATTAATCGGTTTACATACTGTTTGTCATTCGGCACAGACTAAATATACATAGCATTGGAAACGGAATTGAAATTGTTGGGTAGTGTCCAAAAAAGTCCAATCAATTTTTATTTTCCTAACATTGTTATGTGTCAGATGCCATATTTGAATCGTGGCTCTATCAAATTATGATTTTTTAATTAATATTTTATGGTGTTTTTTTTTCTTCTTCTCTTCATTCAAATAGAATGATTGTCTGAATTTCAATTGACTTTTCGGTCTTAATTGTCCAGTTAATCAGTGAATTAATATTGATTTGAATCAATCATTAAAACGAATTTCGGATGTCCGTTCATTTTGAAAAATGATATGAATATCTAATACCACTCCCAAAGTGAACACAAACACCCATTTGAACCACTGATAACAACATAAACTATTAACTTAACTGAAATTGTGTGTGTGTGTGTGTGTGTTTTCCACAACATATTTCCACGAGTTTTATTCGAGTTCAAATTGACTTTACTTTAATGAAATTCATACAAAATTTAGAACCTCAGAGCATGCGAATTTTTATATATGAATTTATGAAGGTTGCGGAAATTGATTTTCAAGTTGATAGCACAAGTACAGGTGTACTGTATGCTGTTGAACGAAAACAATTTTAAAGAACAAAAAAAAAAAAAAAATAACAAAGGAAACCAGACCGTCAAAGAATGAAATTAATTTAAATGTTGCAGCTGTTTGGAAGCCAAGCGAATTTTTTTTTTATTAAAACAAATTAATATTTGCGATTCGGGCGCGATTTCAAGCCATTTGTGAGTCTTAAATTCTTATTATTAAAGCAACGAACGAAAAAAAAAATGTTATGGGAAATGAAATTTTTAGCGCAGAACGGCTACTGCTGTTGCTTTCCACCTCTTTCACTCTCTCCTGCTCTCTCTCTCTCTCTCTCTCTCTCTCTCTCTCTCTCTCTCTCTCTCTCTCTCTCTCTCTTTCGTTCAACCGAACATCATTACACATCTCTCATACAGCCAAACTGATGCCAAGTTAAATGCAATTTAAAAACTTAACATATTTAATTTTTTACATGCACCACTCAAATTAGATGTGTCACAAATCATCATTCGTTCAGTGCCAGTGCAGTTGTCGTGCGCTTATTTATAATGCTACTGCTGGCTGGTCCGTAGCCACCGCAATACATTTTACACAATGCAAAAGAATTCGCACTCTGCTCAATAGCAATACAGCTGCACAGCTATTTATTTACATTTGTCTTCTGGTTCATTGAATATTTTGATTGATTTGATTCTAATTCTATGTGAAGTTGTTTACTTTTCACATCGAATTGAGTTTTAATGCATTAGAATCAAATGACGTGATATATTCAATGGGAAATACAATGTTAATCAAACAAACACCATCATTTTTGTCAATATTCATTCGTTTGCCATTCGATTTTGTTGTGAAAGCAATATCCATTGCATTCGATTTTTCTGAATGATACAAACATATAACATTCAATTCACACAGTTGTTTGCGTTCATTATTTTTCATTTTTCATTTTCATCTCGCGAGTGTGCAGTGCATATATACAAATACATAGTATTCTATGAACCATGACATTACGTCTGCCATTTTGTGTCACTATTGTTTTTACCTCTAAATTGTTGAAGCTATGGATAAACTTTGTTTATAGATCGCGTTTTCATACACCTCTCTGCATCCAGTCTTAGGAGCCTTGGCATATTTCTGGTAGTGTTTGATTGGTAGGATGTTTGCAGACCAACTACACCACACTCAAAACGGCACTACATACAGTTCGGTATCGGCCCACCATTCAATTACTAACCATGTTGTTTGCAACTGAACTTAGTGAAGCGATTTGCGCCGAACCAAATGCAGTAGCCAAAGAAGCTGTTGAGAACACGAAAAAAATATCGGTTGAAAATTGAATAGATAAAAAAAAAGTACAGCTGTGTAAACTAAAAGACACTGAAAAAAATAAAAATTGATCAAGAAACCAATTTTCAAGGGCCAATTTAACAATGAGCATTCGTTGGCTTCTCCACTTAAGACTATTACATTTCGCTATAGCTCTCGAAAATTCATTTGTCTATTAGGTGGAAAAATATTCCACACTTGCCTTGTAGAAAGCTTATAAAACTGACGAATTAAAGCCACGGAAAAGACGAATTATGAGTAAACATGATATAAACTAATGGCATGTCGTTGTCGACGGAAAAAAAACCAGCGTTCTTGGGTCAAGTTTACAAAATGACAGTCTGACTCTTAGATCCCTTAATCACATAATTAAAGTTCAAAAATCATAATAACTTCTTTTATCCGTCTCTTTATGTTTGTGCGTTTGCTGTATGTCATGTACACAATATGTACTGCGCTGTACGTCGTTTGATGGGACCAGATTTCTTTGTGAGAAGTGCCCCTCAAACAATTTTACAGGGGAAAATAAAATTAAGAACGAAAAAAGAAAAAAAAAATGCGAATACCAAGAATTAAATGGAAAAAATGAGACCATGGGCGAAGAAGAGACAGAATGGATGGAGAGCAAAGAAGAAAAAAAAAACGAAACGAGCGGTGAAATGGAATATAAAAAGGGAACATAAAATAGAATACGACTCATAAGGCTGAAGACATGAATTGGTAGCTGATGAGTGTTTGCAAGAGAATCTTTCAATCTCTTGAATATATTTATGATTACGCCTAGAGGATGCTGAAAAATTGATATAAATGTCCGGTCGTTTCCGTCTCGGTCGTCGAATACATTCTTCTGGTTGTGCTGGGCGGTGTGGTCTTTTGGACTCAATGTACCAGTACTTGTTGGTCAAAATGTTGATGGCTCGGTGGCTTTTCACGCTTTCGCTTTTTTTTCTCTTTCGTTGCTTTTCATTTTCATTTTTTTCTTAAGGCACATTCAATTGGTGATTTGCGTCTCGCATATTATTTATGTACTTTGTCGTTTCGTTTTCATTACATCAATATACTTTTTCACACAGGGTTTCGTTTGGTTGAAAATCTGCTTCGCTTACTCTATGTCACTGACGACCGATATAATTTGTCCAAAATTTCATTGGAAACCATTTTTTTGTTTGCTGCGCTTATTATCTAATCACAATCTACACCACAACCAAATTCATTTCAACTGTCGATATTCATCTCTGTTTATTTTTTGTCTGCGAAAGTTAAAATGCTTGTTCGTGTTGGAATGTCACACTTAACAAAAAACAAAAAAAAAATCATCTTTTAAAAATAAAATCACGGTTTACAAACTCAGATTATGAAGCTTACGCCAAACACTCGCTACGGCGTTAATAAATTATGCAATAGATGATGCGTTCGATGGAACGTATAATAGTCTAATATAAAAGCTTGCTTTCAGCATTTTCATATCTCTATATTTTGTGCTAACAACAGCTTCAATAGGATGTTTCAGAGATGGATGTGAACTAGGCTGGTAACCTCAATAACCAGTAATGTCAAACATTTCAGGATATTTTGTTTTTTTTTGACAGTACAAATAAATCGTAGTATTTCCCAAAAGAATTTTTAGATTTTCGAGAGAAAAAAACTCGATAACTGGAATGATTCGATTTTAGTGCTGAAACACCCTGTATTGAGATGTAAACTTTGATGAACGTATAACATGACAACAGAGGGCTCAAGAGTGTTCAACAAATCCTCGACTTTTGACTATTTCTATTACATCTCCAATTTATAGCACTTTTACCACTTACTAAACTCTAATTTATATCTTCCGCGAAATCGTATCTTTTTGATACTATGCATCAGGACTATCAACGCGTCTCACATTTGTTTTGCTGGGATCTATTTCACACACGAAAATTCTTTGATAAAATCCCAAATATTCACTAAGTGTTTTGTTTGATATCTGTTTGGTTTTTTTTTCTCTCTCTCTCTCATGGAATGGCCATTAATTTTACGAGTGAACTTGAAAATGTTTCGGAATGTGGTCTCAAGCAGAGAGTTTAAGACTTCAACAGCAAAACAAAAACTTACCCGCAAAAGAATTTGTGATAAAATCCCTGTTTTCAACAATTCATATTCAAAATGTCAATACGTACATTTTTGGCATTGTTCGATTTGGATTCGTATCAAATCAACAATTCGAATTCTGCTGAATTCGTAACATTTACGGAAATGTCACATTATTTATTTCTATGAAAATTACAGTTGTAGCCAAAAGAAAATTGTAATTTATTTCTTAGATTTTATGCCACTTACATGAGGTTTTTCAGGACACAAAGAGATCTATCCATCTCGTTTTATAAAATGAAAAACCTTTCAGAGTGAGTCTTGCCATCACACTGTGGCATTATTATTGCTGAAAATATCTCATGCTGACTGCATCATAGTTTGATAAATACATTTTAAAAATCTCTCAATTGTCTATCCCAATGCATTGCAAATAAATATAAAGATTGTTTTACCGTGAATGAAGTGATGAGTGAAATTTTTCTCGAAATTGTTGTATGTTTGAAGCAGGGTCCTGATTCGAAGCAGGGTTTGAAGCAGGACCCAATTGAAGTAAGCTCAGTGTTGAAATGATGGTTCCACTTATTCTTTGAAACGATGCTGAACATTCTTATCGTATCATTTCTCTATTGCGTTGCTATTGTATGATATAACTTTCAGTGATTATTTATTTCTTCTTCGCTGTTCGTGTTGTTGCTGTTGTTGTTGTTCGGTATTCTGCGTACATTCGGCTTTTGGCAGCTACAAAAATTTTCATATATATACACATATACACGAAACCTTTTGTTTTGCAACTTATTTCACTTTTTCCAAAACGTGCATTGGAAAACTGGTTTTTTATGTGTGCGCTTCTGATTTTCTTCAGTTCATGCCCTTCCCTCGGGTTGATTTGGCGCATTGCGATGTTTATGTATTAAAATGAGTCGCTGTTTTCGCATTCTCTTTAATTTTCAGTCACTTTTTTTTCTTGTTGGTTGTATTTTCATCGGCTTCATGTTTCACGCTTCGCATTACCAAAGTAATTTTGGTTTCATTATATATACCCATAATATCAAAATTGAGCAAAAGTGCTTCTCTCACTCATTCACTCGATTTGATGGAAGCAACAACAACAACAAAAGAACGAAAAACGAAGCGTACCCACATATTTCATTTTGTTTCATCGACAAATGCCATCGTCACTCTTTTCATTTAATGCCTTCGTGCAATTTGCTCTCTAATAAATTTGCCATGCTTATGGCATCAGCCAGCTGCCATAAGCTTTACCACATCTTGCCAAGTGTAATCTTTTAGGTTTTTTTGTCTTCTTTTTTTTTGAAAAGAAAGAAAACACAAAATGAAAACGAATAGAAAAGAAAAAAAAAAGACCGAAACAAAAAATGGGAAGAAGCAAAAAAAAAAAAAAAAATCGGTATTGCATTCAGCACATTGTCATTATCCAATTTTACAATGTTGGGGCAGTGGCTGAGCACTAACGCCCCCTGCTGATCAATAAGACCAAGCTAATCAACATAGAAATGTTTTTACCATAATATAAAAGTGCTACCGATTCACTGTGAACAATTTTTTTTATGGAACATTATTGCCCGTAATTGATCACTAGAGGCACTAGAGGGATCACAACTCATTCAATGCATGCCATTTTCTCGAACATTAACGGATTTTACATTGTGAGTCTGCATACTGACACAGTTCAATGGTGACCGGCATTTTTTCTGTTGTTGTTGTTGTTGCGTTCAAATCACTTGGCTTGAATGAAAGTGTTGATCTATTCACGTGGCTTGTCTACCCATAAACATATACAAATTCGGGTATATTTTTCATATTTTAAAATCATCAAGTGTGTTGAGAGAATAGGCTCAACACATACTCTGTCTCCATCATTTTTGGGGGCTACACATTTATGTATTTTAAGCGTATACTTATAGTTTATTGTGTGTGTGTGTGTTTTGAGTTAAGCTTTCTCCGGTTGAGATTTAAGCAATCATTTTGACGTAAATTTGATATTGTCAGTCATCGAGGTCACACACACACACACACACACGCAAGCTTGAGCTAGAGCAAAATAGCTTAACTTTTTCACACCGACAGCTGTACCCCGGCCAGATTTTGTTTGTGTGTCTCCTTAATATGCGGTAGAGTATGATCGTTTTATGGAAAATATTGTGGTTTGTTAAATTTGTGTGTATCACATGCCACATACAAAACACTAAGTCACTGAATCGTGTAATAGGACACATAAACGTTCGCGCTTAAACCATGCACGAACATTGAATTGAAAATGACATAAGAAAATTGTGCATAGAAATGAACACACAAAAAAAAAGAGGAGAAAGCATTCAAGAGAATATGAATGGTATATGCAAGGAGTTTAGGGGGGAGTTGTCTGAATGAACCGCAGACAAATGAGATTGAAACTGAAGTTATTGAGAGAAAGAGAGAGAGAGAGAGAGAGAGAGAGAGAGAGATCTTTTGTGTCTTTCTTTATCCGTTCAATTTGAATCCAATGCACGCTTATATCTTATTTCCAGGGAATAAAATTTTCATTCCTTTGACTTATTCCATCCATGAGATTTTCATGTCAGCAAACGAGTCAGCAGCAGTACCACTGAGCACCACAAAAAAAAACTCTCTTAAATTGAATTTGCTTTTTTTTTCTAATATGTATAAATAATTATTTTTGTGTTTGTCTATGAATTATCTTTTGAATTTTATATAACAAGTAACAAGTACAATGCCATTGTATTCGTTCCGCTGATGGGATATCTCATGTGATAAGAATGAAATTCCTATTTCCTGCTTATATCATTCAAAATAATAAAGACAACATTATAATAAAGGCGAAGAAAAGCAATGGCAAATGTATGAAGACAATTCATGAAATGAGTAGTCAGAAGAAATCATTTTGACAAGAGGCTTACGCATCATTCACTAAATATACACTTGCCCAAAGCGTTCGCATGATGGCGGGGGGGGGGGGGGGGGCATTGAGAAATTAAAATTGAAGGAATGATGATACGTACGCAATACGATGCAATACACACTCGCATATTCACAAAAACATTCACATTATGGCATGAAAATGAATGGCTCCAATGTTTCAAATGTAAAAACCATATACGGTATTGGAAATGGCAATAAAGAGACTTGGCAATAACGATGTGGCCATGTGCAACAATACTAAAAACGGTTTATCTATAGTATTGTGTGTGTGTGTGTGTGTGTGTGTGTGTGTGTGTATGTGTGTGTTCACTGTGTATAGAATGAGAACGATTGAGAGATGGAGAGATAGAGAGTAGCGGGCTATTGTGCATATGCTGCCATCATCACACAGCATAAAGCTAAACGCATCAAAATCGTACGGCGTACGGTGTTTTCCCAAAAGAATAATATGTGTTGAGCTTGTATTTCGCTTTGTTGTTTAACTGCCACCAACGGTTTTCATTTTGGTACCGTACACATAGAACAGTTGACGAGCAAATTCCACACTCACTATTACTGAAAGCACGACCAATATAGAATAGACGATTACAGGAAAACTAGTTATTGACTGTGGAAGATTGTACAGAAGATTCTCTGTGTGCATGAAAATGTCTTAGAATACCCATCTTTCTATCCCACCGCACCCGTATATACTATCAAAAGGAAGCTTAGCAAGTTGTAAAACTACTGAATCCACAGCATTTTCCCCAATGCACAAGCCAGAGCATAATTTAACGAGATGTATCTCAACCACAATCAGAATGTTCAATACCAAATAATATTTGGAAACGTTTAAATGTTTCCGATTGTTTTTGACCAAAATGGCATTGGAATCAAATCCGATTTCATATATGAATCTGTTTTGAACAGTTTTCATGAGAAAATTACAACAGCAAAGTGGTTAAAAGTCAGAAAAATAGAGATAGAGAGAATGTTTCGGTACTGCAACCAATATAAGAAAAACCAGATACCAAAGAAAAAGTAAGAGCCTTGAAGAGGCCAACACTCAAATTTTAAGTTAAAACTGCGAATAAACAAGCGAATTAGAGGAAAAGCCGTAATTTGGTACCAAGCCACTATCGCTTGTACAGGCTCTCTCATGAATATAGTGTAATATGAATGGATGTTCACAGAAAATCGTCTTAAATTATGCTCTGACACAGACAATCATAAAATCTCATTTTAACGGATATCGGTTTAAGCTTAATGCTCTTTACGTTGCCTTCTTGGTACCGTAAATATACACACTGAATTTACCTAGTTTCATGGTTTGCTTCTGAAAATCTGATTTCAATTCTTTAGTTTCTTTTGTGTTCAGCGTATTTGCTGAACGCAACGCTGATATAGCAGAACTTAGATTTGTATCGAAGCTACTTGAACTGGTTGTTGTTGGTTTTTTTTTTTGGTTGGTTGGTTGCTCTCGACCGGTTCACATTGTTACTTTTTGTGTGTTGTTTCCATTTTTATTTCGCTTCATTGTTTTTAACTTTAGAGCAAAACTGTAGCAATGCCAACGTTAAATCGCAATTAATATGAGTCTTTTTTTCACTCTCTCTCTCTCTCTCTCTCTCTCTCTCTCTCTCTCTCTCTCTCTCTTTCTCTCCGTTAAGTCTCACATGCGGTTTGTTCAGCAGCCAGAGGAATTTATTTTTGACAGCACACGTTTCGTTCTAGGTATTTAGAACAGAATAACATACAATTCCTTGGCATTTTTCTTTTCTTTTCTCTCTCGCTCTCGCTATCTCTTTTCATTTTCGGGATTTTTCGGTTGCACTGTTATTTTTCTTCATTTGATTTTATTTGAATGTTTGTTTATTCATGTTGTGCGCTCACCTTTTTGCGGCTATCATTTTTAGTCCCAATTCAGTCTGAATAATAAGTTTATTCGTTGGCCGCTTTCGATTGTATAGAAAACCAACAACAAGAACGAAGACAAAAAAAGAGAGAGAGAGAGAGAGAGAGAGAGAGAGAGAGAGCAACCAAAATGATTCAACTGAAAAGAATTCTATGAAGCGAAAGCAATCACACGTAATATGTGTGCAATGTGTGCAAAACCACCAACATCGATGAAGCGTTAGGAGCACACACACACACACACACACACACACACAATTATTTTACTTAAGGATCGTGATGACGATTGGTAGTGAGGTGAATAAGAAAAGGTAAACTGGGAAAAGATGAAATTGCGGTGGAAAAAAAAGGCGGGCGCCCGTGGAAATGGTCTTTATATTCAATTTAAAACAGTGCACGCTAATTTCAATAATGAAATGGATTTGCAACGATCCGCAGGAACAACAAACATTCATTGCTTATCGTCAGCAATAATGCAAATGTGTAAGGAACAAAAAAAAAAAGAAGAAGGGAACACAAATGGAAAAATTGCAATGGTAAAACACAACACATAGCCATTGAGAGAGCTTTGACTGAGTGTTTTGTTTCTCTCGTTGTTGTTGTTGTTGTTTTTACTCTCGTTCACTCTCTTTATCCCGCGTTTTTTGTTGTTGTTGTGCTGTGTGTATATTTCCCTCAAACCACTTATGTCAATGACATAAATATTTTATTTGGTGCTCGCGTTTGTTTATAGTGAAGTCATATATTATCTCTTCGACACCCACATTTGTGAAAATGCGCTACATTGGCTTCACATACGCATTTTGGTATAAGTGCGAATAAGCAAATTCCATGTGTGATTGTCTGAATAAGCGTTTTGTTTTCTTGATTTGTTATCGATTCGATGCTTTGCTATATCTTCGCTGCCTTTCCCTCCTTTTTTTTCTCTCTCTCTCTCTCTCTCTCTCTCTCTCGTCTGCTCGTTATTTCGTTCATTTGGGAGTGAAGGTGTTTCAATGTTTACTTGTGCGCCACACAAAATCGTTTTTGGTTAAAATCGAAAGATGGAGTTTTTGGTTTGCGGCTATTGCATAGCCTATATTTGCTTTTGATACTGAGGAAAACAAAAAATAAAACCAAAAAAGAAATCTTCTTGATGGAACACACTTTAGTTTGAATATATATATATAGAGAGAGATTGAGTATTGTGCAATCGACAGTAAATTGAACGAAATGAACGTCGATACCCTTCGAATACATTGTGAATGTGTGTGATCATCGAGATGGCACACATAACAGTTTACCATACTTTAGTAGATTATAATAGTATACACTGAAAGACATTGATATGTGCACCAAAATGGTTTTGAAATGAAAACGAATTATTAAGCTCCGATATAATGTTGACGCAATTATCAGATCAATTTTAGTATATCAATTCAATCATCATCAATTTATGGTGAAGTATATACTTAGCACCAAGCATTCATTTGTTACCGGTTTTTTTTCTTTTCTTTTTCTTTTGAAAGTTCATGGGCAATGGCTGAATGTTTTGCCCATGGATGAATATCTGACGAAGCATAACATTACAATAATACCATTCATGTTCAATGTGAAATTGGTGTTATTATTATGAGATGAATATTTCATTCATAGGAATCGTCAAAAATGTGTGTGTGTTTTTTTTTAATAGCTAGAAAATCTACTAGCGTAATGCTGTTTCTATGCACGGAACGGTAAGAATAATTAATGAAACCGTGTCTTTGTGTACCCATCAGCTTCTTTCGAGCATTTACCATTTACTGACATTCAAATTGACTGCGGAGTCCGGACCAATATCATCAACCGAGAGATATCCACAGCGAACACAGGGAGATATCCAATCATTCAATGATTTTTTTTCAACTGTTCACTCAATTCGGAAAAATGCCAATTAAATTATTTTTCAAACCCTGGTATCGTTCATTGTTCAATATACACAGCGTTCAGAAGGAAAGAGAAATGAAAAAGGGGACAATTAAAATAATAGAAGATATAAGAATAGAAATATTCCAATACTTCTAAAAGGGACCGATTGACTTGAGCTACATTTAAGCAAAAAAAAAAAGAGAAAAAAAACTTGCAACAATTGAAAAAAACAAATAATTTAACGAGATGTATCTAGTGGCTGAGAATAAAAGTGAGTATAGCCGAATCCGCGCGTTTTGATACGTGTAATTTGTGTGAATCATGATGGTCTATTATCTCTCATCAGTCAAAACTCGAGATTTCGGCAAACATCTCTCTATTGGTATATCTTTTTATATATTAAAGTGACTTTAATAAAGTCAATGTCATGTTTTCATGTTCTTCTTCTTATATTTTAAGTATAAACACAGATGCCAAACCAAAAGTATCGAAGTGTGCGTATTGCCATTGATCTGCGTTCGGCATTTGCATCAAGAACATAAATTCTAACAATCAACAAGAAGTGTATGGTTTTCGGCTATGCTCACTTTTATTCTCAGCCACTCAAATGAAAATGTCTAATTGATTCCTTCGTTATCTTAAAAGTGGGACTACTCAAATAAATGAATTTTATTCCGATGGGCGTGAAAATTCAGGTTCAAGGATACATGTGTATTTTTCGATCGCAACGAGCATTTTGAAATTCATTTCATTCATTTTGGCGCTCGTTTTTTTTTTGTATTGTACTTTTCCGTACGGAGTGAGAAAAATGTATTACGTTCGTCGAGCAAAACATATGTAACACGTACATCTCTCCAAATATGACCATGATGGAGTAGTCCACACAGACAAAATGCTACGTTCAAATGTACAAGTATTTGTACGTAATCCGTTTAAATTTGGATTTGTACTAGTAGCGTCCAAATACATGCAAAGTTGAACGCGCCAGTGCAAAAACTCACATATCTTCACCAATGACAGTTCAATTTGACAGGACAGTCTGTATGTGTCTTTGCACTGGCGCGTTCAACTTTGCATGTATTTGTATGCATCTAGAACAAATCCAAATTTGAACGGAGTACGTACAAATACATGTACATTTGAACGTAGAATTTTGTTTGTGCAATTTGGTCGAAAATAGCCAATTTGTTTGTTTGTGTTAAATCGTGGTAGACCATGTATGGCTGACTATACAATAAAATCGTTATTTATAAATAAACGGTGTTCTAGAATTTCTAACTTAGAACAAACATATGACAAAAATGTGATGCGAAAAAGTTCGAATTACAATAGTAATACAGTTTATTTATGATTATTTTGTGATTTGATGCATGTGTTAAAATCACGTGAGAGACATTTTTATATTGGCTCCATATGGTGTTGCATGCGTCTATTATCAAGAATTTCAACATCAGTGGAGCTGAATGTGAATTAATATTTTAGTAAATTCATCGCCAAAAACAGACCGGATAAAAGTAAGTCTTCGTCTTTACCGTACAGTCAGGTCGAGGAGTAACGAAAAACAGTTGACTTTCTTATCTAAATATCCAATCATCTGTTCAGTTATAAAAGGAATGCGTTTCGATCGAGGGTGCAATGATGTCAACATATCAGCAGCATCTTTTTTGTGCGAATCACCTCAAAATGTGCTCAAACACCGCCGTGCACATTCAATAAATGTATTGATTTTTGGTGTTGTTGTGAGTTTTCACATGCAGACATTTCACATGCGAAACACAAGGTATCAACACGTATGAAAAAGAAGAAAAAAAAAACAGAGTCTCATGTTTTCAAAACACTATTAAATTGGTGTTTCCATTAATATCCGTCACTTTTCATTTGTCTATTTCAAACGACAATGTTGAGTTGAGTTGAGCATATTGACACATTTATTGCTTGTGCACGAAAAATGTGTGATGTGTGTACCCAAGCTATGAATCAATCGTCTTTTCTTCTTCACAATAGTCCAATAAATATTTATCTTTGTATACCTACACAAAAATATGGGGTATGGCAACAATGTGGTATTGGAACATCGAACGTCTGAATTACTAAAACACTTGACATCTATCTGTTTTTGAGTCCCAAGAACACGATAGATTTGATTTTTGAACGACTTTATTTCCTTGCTGAACAATGTCAACGTAATCGCAGATGGAGACGTATTTTTTTATGTGTGTATGTGTCACCAGTTGACGCATTCACTTTGACATACGCAAAGCGAAATTTTATAATTCGCGTGAAAAATATTGTTGATATTCTCATCAAATGTCAAATCATTTGACATAATAATTGATTGATTGTTTGCTCGTTATTAAGGTTTTTGATTGTTGTTGTTGGTGATTTTTTTTTTTTTGTATTTTGCTAAAATACATTGAATATTGACGACAACGAGGGAGATTCGTATCACACATCAAATGATGTAAACGTAATCCCAAGATTAGATGGGATCTTTAGCCGAGAATGCTCTTCGATTCACTTGAAATCCACTTTTAACAACAGAATAAAAATCTTTTCTCAGTCGATGCTTCTTCGTAGGGTTAGCCTGTAAAATTCCATCGGAGCTTATAACTATAGCCGGATAAAAGATTTCAATGTTCATATGCGACAGCAACATCATCATCCCTGCCCCCCCCCCCTTCCCCCCCCCCCCGCCCTCACTATATGAAACATTCAATCGAAGATAAACAATGCTATTTTCAGCAATCAGTCTTATGTATGAAATGCCATTTATTGCTGTTTTGTATTGTAGTTTTTCAAGTGCCACTGGTATGAATCGATGCATGTTTGAGAGCCTCAACGCGCTCAATACTTCTATATGTCAAATACATTTTTTTTCCCAAACAGTACCGGAAATGAAAGAAAAAGCGGAAATTTACTTACTTTCCGAAAAAGTTTTAATACACTTTGGTTATACCCTGCATCCACTTGATGCCAACGGCATCGAATAAAAGCGACATCATAGATAAGCTACACAATGAACATAATCCGATATATAGCTCCTTTTTTGAAGTTTGTTGTTGCTATTGTTATTGTTACTGTTGATCTTGTTCCGTATGTGATATTTAACGCACTTGTTCGCGAGCGCCCAATTCATACAAGTTGATTTGGAGCTCATAATATAATTTGAATTCTCCTTTTGTTCGTAACACACAAAAAAAATAATATGTATGAATCGAATCCATTACTCAGTGCAAACAATTATTATTTTTTCCACTTTCTTACTCTCTGAATCACTCATTCTCCAGATTTATATTATCAGATCAAAAAAAAAAGAACTTAAATCACTTACATTCAATTATATTTAGACATTTTCAAGCTAAACTTAAACTTTTCTATTTTTCTAAACTTTCTTTTCAGATTGGTGTGGCCATAGAAACAAGTGAATGCGATCCCTTCTAGAAAATATAGATGTTATGTGTCCGTATTTGTCTAACATTAGGCCAGATATCAATCGATTTGCAGCTACATCATAGAGAGATTTAGGACAGTTAAAGAGATTTAAGACAGTTAAAACAGTTAAAGCGCAAAATAAACACACACACACACAAAAGAAAAACAATAAATAATATATAAGAAACAAATAATCTGGGAAAAGTCCCAGAAATCCTATAACATATAACAAAAAAAAAGACCATTAATATTGATGTAAAATCAAGTTTTCATCATTTGTCTGGTGCAAAACAATAAAAAAAAAACAAACAAACTAATATAAGAAACTAAACGACCAAAGAATAAGCGCCAACAATTTAATTGATTCGAATCGAAATTTTTGAACATAACAAAATGTGTAATTGACGAATGACGGCGACATCATACTGCAGGGCTCTTGCGTTACCAGACAGTTTAAACTTACACACTCGAACAAATTCGATGAAATTCTTGAATCATTTCACCGAAAAATCCATTTTGAAGATGTACCAAACAATCAACCAACATCTATCGAACATTCAATTCTAATTGTGATAATTTGTGAGTCTACAAAAAACAAAACAAAAATTGTTCGTGTTCTTACTGACGAACATCATCCAATCTTAAGATAGAAAAACGAGCGCTCGAGACAAAAAAAGAAAACACGATAAACCAAATTAAACCGAATATTTTGAGCATATATGAAGCGATCAAAATGATGCTAGACACTCGACACCTAGTCGACATCTAGTTGTCACCGTATTTTGAACTACAATTGTCATTATTCATTGTCATCGTCACCATCCGTATCGTCGTTTGTTGCCGTCATCCCCAAATTGGTCATATCGCCGCTTAAATCCACAATTTTCATTTACAAATCACTGCAACTTGATGATGAAATACAACACAAAAATATGCAGACATATCAAATAATTGGTAAGTTTATTATTCCATTTCTTATATTTGGTGTTGTACTGTTGCTGCCCGCATTCATCAAAATGAAATGTTATTCGAAGCTTAATTAGCTTTTTATTATGTTCATTTACACCTAATTTTTTTTTCATCGTGCTTTTCATTGTTTCTTTTTTGATCAGAAATTTAAACGATGAAAATTCGCATAATTTTCATTTCGAATCAATGGAAAACCTTGAAATGAAGTTTTATGTTTTCTCGAAACAAAAACCATTAGAAGACATACAAGATTTAGTGTAATCTGATTTACAAATAATTGTTTAATGAATAAATGTTTGAATAAAGAGGAAATGAAAAAAACCAAAAACAGAACGCTCACTGACTGGACGAGCACGCAAAAATTGAACTTGAGGTTGTTATGAAACCTTTCGATGTGCTTGAAAAAGTTAAATTTGTTGCGAGAAAAAAAACAGTTTGTTATTGCATTTCGATTATCGACTCGATGATTTTTTTTCTTTTTTTTTTAAGCTTGTGCTTTTTTTCTTCAAATCCCGGTACTTTTCTGTTCAATTTTCTATTTCGTTTTCTTTGATTGAGATTTTTCTTGCCGTTGCTGGCGAATAATACTTATTTTTTGGTTTGATTTACTTTAATATACTTTGAAAAGAGATCAAATTCGAAATTGCTCCAATGGATTGAACGTCAGACAGCAAAAAAAAAACATCGTTGAATCTTTTGAACTGTGAAAATGCTTCAAATTAACGCAATGTATTTAGGATACCCGAGTTTGAAATCCCGAACCCTGCATACGATTGTGCGCAGTTTGTATTTTACTATGGTCAAATGAGAAAAATAAACAACGTTGAATGATTTGAATCCCCAATTTCGAAATAAACACATTTTTGTCGATGTAATTTGTAGACGAATTCAAAAATTACTGTAAATAAATATGAAATCACGAAATTGTCCGCGCAAATGTAAAATACGTGCGAATTTTCGTTTTTTTTTTTTTTAAAGCTTAACTTGGGCATCATTTGAGAACAACATTTATTGAATTAATGCTCATATTTGACACATATTTACATACTTTGTTTCAATTTAAAAAATGGCAATATTCGATGCAAATTTCAGTAGCCAATCGGTATTTAACATTTGTTCCAGTGTTTTACCACACTATGAATGACTAAGCATTACATTGACTGAGCAAATACTGTAAAAAAGTGCAGTATTCTAATTTGAAAATGTGTAAAAAAAGCAAATACGCTAAGATTTTTGTATTCAAACATGGTGCTGTACGTGTATGTTTATGTACAATGTATACGTTGAGCGCAAAAATGATAAAACGAGTGACTTATCTTAAGAGTTTTATTTTTCTCAATTTGGCGTGCTCAGCAGTTTTTGATTAATTAAAATAAGCTATAAAATATTAGAAAGGAATATAATTCAATTTGTTTGATGTCGAATTATGAAAGAGTATATATATGAAATAAAAGCTTTCCGCCTCCCCCCATGCACCAACCAATGTCATATCATCACATAGCTTGGAAAATCGTTGTGCGCAATTTTTTGGGAAATCATTTCGAACATCTCTCTCGGTCGTTAACATAAAATGATTCCCTTTTTGCACTCCAAAAATATTTGATGATGATTTCAATTTCAGGCATTCGATTAAATATCATGGAATGTGCGATGAAGCAGAAAAGAACAGTCTCTCTCGCTCTCTCTCTCTCTCTCTTTCTCTCATCAGCGTTCTCTCATCTCGGATTTCGAATTCGTCAATATAACTTTGGCTGGTATTGCTAATGGCATCGATGTTTCAATGCCGCTAAATTACATCTCAACCACAAAAACGAATGCGAAACAGCGATTGTTTGCGCACTCAGCTCCATCACATCTCATCTCTCATCATATCATCGAAAAGTTTTCGTTTGATTTTATCGATGAAGCTAATCTGGAGTCATAAACTGTGTTGCGTATGTCATAAATGAAATGCGCAGTACCTTGTTGTCGGGCGGGCCGCTATCATTCATTTTCTTTATGGCTGTGCCTGTGCCTGCTCTGTCTATGCACAAACAGCCGAAAAATCCATCAATTTCGTTCTAATTAATGCAAAAATGCTTTTTTCATTAACAATCACTACATGACCTATAAAACGGTGCCCGCGATACACACGCCAAATAAAACCGATTTTGTGGTTTCTCAATAGCAAAGGTACGGTTTCATCATTTTAGCTCATTTGGTAATTTGTTTTGGATTCATTTGGCAGATTAGTTTTCACATGAATTGAGATGTGAAACACACACCCCTCAGCGCCCCTCCATTCCCTCCTGACAAAGTGTTGACATTCAGAAAGTCCTAATGAATTATCGATGAATTGTTTAAGTACTTCGAAAGTGGCTGCATCAATGTTTTGTGTCACTTTGTCAAGAGAGACGTAAATTGTCGCCCCTAATGAATATATCGTTTTAATCAATTTAGCATGCATTTAACTCGATGTTGACGAATACAACACAAATACAGACATTTCAGAGTAATTTTTACAACAATTTAAAATGAAAAGAGGTAATATAAAATTCACTAGATTTCCCGCAGTGTTTGAGCTTTTAATTAGAATTCACTTCTAAACAATCAGCACTATTTACATTGTGGTATGGAATATTAAAGGAATTGAGTTATCTCGAGTGATACAGAATTTATATGGAGACAGACGTATGAAACAACTATAATGCATTCCACATGAATTTTACCAGATTGAAACAAGAATTTGAATTTTGTGGTCATTTTTGTAAAATGACCACATAATCAAGTTAAAAGTCATTTTTGATATGTACCGTACGCACGTAATATCTGTCTGTAATGAAATCACCTATATGCGAAAATAAATATTTTCATATATCCTCGGAAAAGCGATCGATTCGTATCGATCAAGCAAGCAAGCAAAAAAAGTCAAATGTCACAAACGTGTGTATGAAAAATGCATTCGTCAAATCTACCACGAGGTGTCGTTGCAGCCCGACTAGAAAAGGAATCGATGAACATTTTAAAATTTAACCTTTTTCCTGTATCCAATCAAAACAGAGACCACAAGCTCGTCTAACACTCAAAGCGTTCGTCAAAATCAATGTTTTAGTTTGAAATTTAAACGAAGAGCTTTTAATTTAATTTGAGACAGCCAATTGATCGTACGTTTTCCATCTTATTTGTTATAAAATAGAGAGAGAGAGAGAGAGAGAGAGAGAGAGAGAGAGAGAGAGAGAGAGTTTGCTGTAGCAGTTATGCGATGACGCACAATAGCATTCGCATTGCTCTAGGTGATGGAAATTTTACTTAAATACTTTGCTCAATACTTTTGGTGTGCATTGTCGTCGCATAAGAGAATTCGTGTGTGTGTGTGTGTGTGTGTGTGTGTGTGTGTGTGTGTGTGTGTGTGTGTGTGTGTGTGTGTGTGTGTGTGTGTGTGTGTGTGTGTGTGTGTGTGTGTGTGTGTGTGTGTGTGTGTGTGTGTGTGTGTGTGTGTGTGTGTGTGTTCCATTCTCGGTCTGATAACTCACATGCAACTCACCTCGACGACAATTTGTCTATGTTGGACACATTCATTGCATTACAAAATCCCGTGCTAAAGTTTTTGAACGTCTTTTGTGAACTTTAACATGGAAGAAAATCGCTAGCAATAGAATTGTGAAAATTTATTTTAACAAATTCAAATAAATGACAATCTACGTTCGGTGTTCGTTGTTCTATTACTTCCCTTGGTTGACACACATCCGGAGCTTATTGTATTGAGTATGACAATAACAACGATGCTTGGTTCCATAAAAATGTAAAAACTTTACATTTAATATCGATATTTTCCAGTATTTTGGCCAAATATGTCTCTTGTGCAATACAAGAAGTACGTACACAGAGCATGTGTACACGTGTACACAGTACAGAACAGTACAGCACAGCAGAGTGCAGTGTGAATCGAATTTCAGACTCATTTTCCATTCTCTTGTTCTCGCTTTTTCTCACATTGACTTATCGTCGAAACATTTGCGTATGGAAAACCCATACATTCTACAAAAATGGAATTGATGCGGAAAATTCTTGATTCATTGTTAATTTTTTTTTTTTTGTCATTCGTGTGGTTGTGTTGTGTTTAAGGGTGCGCAATGTCTTTGGCTCACACACCATTTGGCTTTTTCATTCGATTCACAATTGTTTTCTTGGCCATTTGTTTTTTTTTTTTTTTGAAAAGTGTACGCTTTGCTCTGAAACCATTTTATCGGAACAAATTTTTGGTTGTAGTCGATAAAATGTTTTATCGAATTTGATTCCTGTAACCTGAAGTAATTTGTAGCCAGTTTTCTGAATTTAAATGAAACCTCGCTATTGATAGTCATTTATTAGATTATAAACCAATGCCGAAAAATAAATTGCCTTTGCCTGTCGTCGACGGGTTTTTCTCTCTGGTTGTCGTATACTTTGATGCGCGACACACATCAGCCATGATATATTTTCGTAACTCATTTACCTAATAAAAGTTTTTGGTTCCATTTTATAGTTGCAAGTTGTGCCATTACGGTGGTTACTCATGGCACTTGCCATAGCGCGATTCACCGGTTTCATTCAACTTACTATCTATTTCGTTGTTTGTCTGAAGTTTTGCTTCAAACTTCAACTTCAACTTCATCGTCCTCTGTCTCTCACTTTCTTTCTCGTCTTCTATCGCCAAACATATTTGCTATGGCATCCTTATTCTCTCTCTCACTCTCTCTTCGCGCTCTCTTCTCTATCGTCACGATCACAATCACCATACCGCATCCTATGTAATTTTCGTAGTCTCTGATTTCGCAGTGATTTAATTCGAATATTTTGTGAAATGCAGAGCATTAAATCAACGGATACATCCGTAAATTCAGCAAGAGAAAAACAGCCAAAAACGGAATGAAAATACCAAGGCTACCCGCGCTTACACTGAATTATGTATAAAAATTCAGTTTTTGGTTGCGACAAGAAAATGTAATGATACCAGACTTACATTTAGATTCATCTGCGAGACGCTTGATGAAAGAATATGATGAAATTCGGAAGCACTCAATTCCAAATCACAAAAGATATAGAATTGGCGTGGGTATTTACATCTTGACATTCAGACACACACGCTGAGACAGAGGCACACACACAGAGAGAGAGAGAGAGAGCGAAGAGAAAGACAGAGCACATTGCATTCCGATGCATGGTCGTCATTTTCTTGGAATATGTGTTCACTGCAAAGACAAACAGTTGCTAAAGTTCCACCGTACAATTTAATTGCATCAAGACTTTAAACGACATACTTTATGTATTGGAATGAACATGTTTCTATTAAAATAAGATTGTAGATTTGATGTTGCCATTTAATTTACACAGTGGAACATTTCTAAAACTCGCATGCATTCTCAATGCATCGACATTGTGTTTGTCTTGATTTTTCCCCGACTCCCATCCAACCAAAGTGAACAACGAACGCACTCAAAGTAGTGAATTTCACGCTGAAATTCTGTCTGTAACTTTGTATGATCCAGTGCATTCATTATTTTAACGAATCAATTAAGTTTTATCACTATATGGATGTTGTTGCTGGTATTGTGATTACCGTTGTATCGTTCTAAATCCTCTAGATGTCCCTGAAGTGACACATGATAGATCGAATGTGTGTTTTCTCCTTGGTTTTCTCTCATGACAAAAAACGACAACAACAACAACAACAACTAAAAAATACAAAACACGTACCGTTTCTCTTCGCCAGATCGAAAACGATTCCATTGGTAGAGAGGTTCAGTGAAGTGCAACGATGCACAACATTCACAAATTTCGAAATGTCTTGGTTTGTTGAGGTGTTGAATTTGTCGCTTGTTTGGAATTTAATGTAAATTAAAAGCGACAAGCAAAGTAAACACATGCACATTGCAAATTTTAAACCATTTATCTCGCATCAACCTTCTTCCTTTTCGGTTAATGAGTTTTATTCTGTATATACACTTAAGTGCAAGTACCAAGGCAAGTACTTTGATGCTTTGAATAGGCTTTTTCACAGTATCTCTTCCAGTAAATTTCTACCGAACACGAACTGTTGGCGACAAAATCATTTGCTAAATTAGAAATCCTAATGTTCAAACACAAATGAAACGCTCAATCAACATTAATCAAAGTATAGTGTCCAGTGGGGGAAGTGATACTCAAAATTGCATCCAATTCACTATTCTATGGTAAATTCGTTGATTTATCATTTTCTTCCTTTTTGTGAGCATAAAATCAACAATATAATTTTGACACATTCGTTCGCTTAGATGCTAACAAGTGAAGCAAAAGACATGAAGGAATTTATAATTTGATATATAAATGTTCTCTGTTGCCACCATTTTACTGTGCTATATGTATTTGAAAATTACAAAAACCGATGTGGATTAGAGTAAAGTGTGTGCATTAACCTTCTGTTCTATCCCGTTTAGTCTGATATTATTGCAATGGAACAACCAACACTTTACCCGTTTTCCTACCAAATCTATTCACTTGAGCGCGCATCTCAGAAATGTGTGAGCAATGTGTAGTGCTATCAAGTGGTTATGAATGCTGTCATTCGAACATTTATTTGTGTGTGTGTGTGTGTGAAATGAAATTAAGCTTCAAACCATAACTTCAAGATAGGTACAGTGTGTTGCTTAACATCGAAACATGAAAATCTGAATAAATTATAAATTGACGTGAACTTTGAATAAAAAAATAAACAAAAAATAAATCAAGATTTCCCCATCCACATTGGAAAATATTGTTTGTTAAAGATTGTTGTTGCTATTATTGGGTCTGGTGATGATGTAATATACATTTTCATTGCAAGTTTGGTTATTTTTACACTCTTTTCATCCCATCTCTTCGTTAAAATGTTTTGGTAAATGCGATTCGAACTATGATGTCAATGTTTCTCTGATTTAAAATTCATCGATTTATTTTTTGTTTGTTTGTTGAACAAATGTTCTTGGAAACGGGTTTTACGACACAAGCAAATGCTGACGTCAAATATGCCCAACAGCGATGTGAACGATGTTTCGACCAAAAATGCCGGAAACAATTAATGTTTTCTGTGTGTTAGCTTGTAAAAGACAAGATTTAACATTTATTGTCGTTATTCTATCCAAAACCGACGAATTTTCAAGGACAACACCCCTGCCCCCCCAAATGATTCCATCTCAAAACACAATTGGCACCGGGGTATTAATCGGAACGAACAGTGATGACAAAATCATTTCTAATATCCACCACACATTGAAAAGGGTTTTGTTTTAGCTTTTAAAGGCCATCATAAGCTATAAACTCAAATTCATAGCCTCCGGTTTGCAAGTTCATCGTTCGTAGGCTTGTGTCACGGTAAATTTCAAATACAAAGACATAAGCATAAAATATTGTTATCGTTGGTGTTGGTGAATATTGAACACTATTACTACATGTGAACACGTTATTCTCATAATAAGCGATGAAAGATGCCAATGCCATGATAATAAATTATCAACAATCTTTTAAAAATCATTGTTTCAAATGTGTGAGCTTTTATTTATTGTTTGCCATGGTTGCGAATAAATTCGATGTTACAGTGTCGAACGTGCTGTAATGCACTTTTTGCCATACGTGGAAAGTGCATGAATTTGTATAATGTTGGTTTTATTTTATTTACCACGATGATACAGGAATGTCGATAAACCCAAACATGTATTAGCACATGGAAACACGCAACAAAAAGCTGCACACGCAATAGATGTGAATAAGTAAAATGATCATCTCAAGATTTAGTGCACGCATTTAACTGGTACTAGAACATTCATTGATTTGCTCTCACACGCAACACCCTACAAAAAAAAAAAAAAACCTTTGCAGCAGTGAGGATAATAAAATCGTATAATGGTTGGGCTTTGATAATAAATGATTTCTGTATTACATCATAGCTTAGACCAAGAAGGTTGGCTTGTGTTTTATGAATGCTACACACACACACGCACACACAATCTCTCTCTACACGACCGAAACCGAAGAAAGGAGCCAAAGTGTCGGTTTTCGTCAAATTTCTTCATCACAGTTCAGAGAAAGAATGGAAAAATACAAAGAAAGAAAAACCCAAATGAAAGAAAGGAAAAAAAATGATAGCAATGATGGTGCTAAATTGAATCTACTATGGAATTGATTGTGTGCTCCTTTGCGCCCACATATCCCCCACCCATGTATTTCGAGCCGTTTGGTCTGACGAAAGTCTTCGAATGACATGTGTGTGCCGCATGTAATAGCTTCACCCGGTCCACAATGGATAATTCAATGTTTCAATTTTCGAGGTGTTAACAGGCTTTTATGAATTATGATCATATGCTCATTCATCCATAAAGCGGTTCAATAAAAATTATTACACATTCCGGATATTACATCTTCCCACAATTCTCATCTTTTCCCTCGTGTGTGGCATTTTGTTCGTCCCCATTTTTTTTTTCTTCCATCCGTCAGTTTGTTTGACTTGGAAGTGACAAAAAGTCAACTGAACTTTGAATTGTGAGATTTGATTTAGTTAAAAGAGAATAAAAAAAAAAGCAAAATCAACTTGAGAAACGTATTCTGTATAATGGGTTTTGAATGTGGCATTTATTCATTATTGCTTCAATTTTGATGTGATTTGATTTTAGTTTTTGATACACAGCTAAAATCGTCACCGTCCCCCACGAAAATCCACTTGATTGCTTTTAAATTATCGGGCTAAACTGAGAGAAATTATCGAAAAACATTGAATACGAGCTTGAGCATCGAATGCGGCAAATGGTATTTAGAGTAACCGTTCATAAATCCATCTTGAATTTATATGAAGTGAGAGATGAATTGGGAACGGTTGCGGTATTCGGTGCCCAAATTGATTTACAATTTTTGATTGATTCTTTGTTTGGAACGAAACGATTTTGTGGTTGCATCGGATATTACGATCGAATTGTACCGTTGGTAAAATAGCTGATTCACAGCGACCGTATGTCTGAACCATCATTTTGGATTGAAATATCATAGATTGAAGCATCGGGAAATAAACATTGTGTGTGTGTGTGTGTGCTTAAAGAAGACTAATGCTCAAGTTGAACAAAATGGACATATTTCAGAGAAAGCTGTTGCAATAAATTGCTTTAAATGTTCGTAAGAGAGTGAGAAAGTGTGTGCGTGTGTGTCTGTGTGGGAGAGAGAGGGAGAAAGAGCAATCAGCCTGTCATCTAACTATCAAACCGTCATCATATTTATCGTCCTCAATTTGAAGTAAGACAAATGAAAAATTGAGACAAATTCGCCAAATTCAATGGCTCAATGGCTAACAGTATGCTTAACAGTGTGTTGCATGATCGGCAACTCAAAGGACCCAAGCAAATAACCAGCAATAATGGGGGAGGAATCAAGCTCTTCAAAAGCTACTGGCATTTTTCGGGTAAATTGTCAAAAAGCTTGGATTCGTACGTTCTGGACTCACCCTCAAAATCCCTGAGAAAAAAAATTCATTGCTTTACAATATCAGCTTCACATAACGTAAATTGTTCTACATACGCATGGTCAGCTTTTGAAATATAATAAATTCCATCATACATCGTTCTGCGAGAACTCAACTCGATACACAATTTTTATTTGATTATATTTACACATTACTTCACACCACTCACTAACAGACACTGGGCTGACTATAGAAATATTATCGATACGTATCGCTACATACTATAATACGCACACTATATTATAGACTATAATATAGATTATTCCAGAGAATATTTCATATTGCAAAGCAGAGACGAAGGATATCCACACAAAAGAGAATTGGCAATGCGATTTTTGGCGGCCCAAAAAATCATCTAGTTGCCCATGCTTATTCTCTTTTATGCGGTATCCTTCGTCTCTGCTTTGCAATATGAAATATTCTCTGGAATAATCTATATTATAGTCTATAATATAGTGTGCGTATTATAGTATGTAGCGATACGTATCGATAATATTTCTATAGTCAGCCCAGTGTCTGCTCACTAATAAGGTTATGTTTTCGATTAAATATTGCGGTATCAATGTTGAAAATTGTTGAACGTAAAATCGAACTTAATCTCAAAACAAATGTGAATGGCTAATCGAGTTCGTTCGTAGGCTTTATAGTCATTCAATGTAACGTATTCCGTTTACAGAGAGATTGTTGTCACATTTACGTCGAATTATGTTGAATACAGGCCTTTGTGAATACCACGAATGATTTGTTAAAAAGCACGATTATTCATGTTATGCCCCAACAATTTCACCATTTTTATAAAGTGGTTCGAATAAATGGCATGACAATTAATTTTCAGTTAAATGTGAAAATCACGATTTTTACGGTCAAAAGCATATTTGGGCCATAGATCAATACCGGAAGTCAATGGACATGTTACTTTATTCGGAGTCTATTTAGCGAGTTTTTTGTTCGTCTCGTTCATGTTTCAATACCAGAGATCAATGTTTTTGTTCCAAATCACCGAGAGTGCGGAACACCCTGTACGATGTCAATACCGTATTTTCGATTTTTTTTTTCTTTTCACGATGTATTCTAAATGATTCATTCGTTTTCTTATTCCGAAAGGGAATGTGATAAAAAGGAAGCAACAATGTGTACTATGGGTGAATAAGAAAAAAAATATTGTGAAAAATGTAGAAATTAACGCTTTCCAAAGAAAAGAAGAAAAAAAATTGAGTGAAAAAAAAACCGAAATCATTAATCATTTGCGTCGCATAGCCAAATTGGAGGATGGCAAAGATTGTTTTTCAATGCTGGCCACGACCGCGCGTCAAAGTAAATGCTGAAAATAGAAAAAAAAGGGGGGAGCGGAGGATTTTGAGAGTATGGTGTGGGCGAACCGAAAGAAAAATGAAAAGAAAATCATTTGCTGGGGCCAACACTCCGAATAAGACTTTTCTTATGAACATTCATCAGCAAAATTTGTTTTGTGTCAGTTTCACACAGATCGGAACTCAATATCGAATAAATAAATTTAATTCATTGGATGGCCTTTTGTTTAACAGTGGTCGGGCACCATTGTACGATTAACGTCTTTTATTGTGTTCATAACTTTTGGCTTAAGCATTTTGAACGGAGAAGCGTGTGCAATCGCCCGCTGTGAATCATTTCACAACCAATTTTTGGTCTCTCTCTCTCTCTCTCTCTTTCCTGTGTATCATAACATGAATTTATTATGGGGTTTTATGTTTGTGTGTGTGGTGTATCCTATCGTTTATTATCGAATCTATTTGGCTTTTGGTTGGGAAATCTGTTGGCAATCCGTTTCGATTCGTTAACTGTCATTAGGATTGTTTCGAATTGCATGTGATTGAAATCCAGTATCCCATTTGCTACTGGCAACGTACGATTGTGTGAGCGTGTGTATGTGTTCCGGTCATTTTTGGCATCTCTCATAATAATGTATCAATGCTTCGGGCTAAAGTAAGTATTTTCATTCAATCCTATTAAAATGCTGGTTTCAATCCGGCTGAAGCTCACAATGATCCATCTAAGTCTATGATGTCATTACACACATAATGTACGCCAACTGGACACAATTTTCGGTTATGTGAACATTTGATTATTCGATATCATAGAAGGGGGAAAAAAAAATAATCAAAATACATTTCTCTCGAACGCCTTTCATTTGGCTGCGAATGAAAAAAGTCACATTCTTCTTGAATATCTTGGAAATGAAATGTTATTTTAGTACTTGAGCTTGAGGCAACACGAACAACTGTCGGTCTTTCGCTTTTTTAACGGTTCTGTGTGTGTGTGTGTGTGTGTGTGTGTGTGTGTGTGTGTGTGTGTGTGTGTGTGTGTGTGTGTGTGTGTGTGTGTGTGTGTGTGTGTGTGTGTGTGTGTGTGTGTGTGTGTGTGTCTTGTATGTATACTAGACGCGTCAGTTGAAAACAGCAGATGCACAAATTTCATGCTCCAACTACTAAGTTTGTAGTTTTTATGTTTTAAAGTTCAGGCAAATCACTCACTCACTCTCTAATGCACTCTCCTGTGTACAACTATTGATGATATGATGATTTTCGGATATTTTAGGTAGAATAATTATTTTCAATTCTGATAGGATTCGCCATCTCAACACAAAACGGTGTTTGCTATGTTTATTTTTTGAGGCAAACACTTTTGATAAGTTATTTGCCCCCAACACATATTGAATTCATGCACTTATATACTCACTACATGCACTCAACCATGGAATTTGCTATTCGTGTACGTTGTCATGACTGTCGATGGAAACACACGTTTTTGTTGTTGTTGTTGTTGTTGTTGTTGCTGCTGCTTTAAACTGTAAATATATAACAAACAGCAAGCATGATTTTGGAAGGAAGTCAAATAATTTATTTGATAGCTTTTGGGATCAACTAAAAGCAGCATGACGAAATATAAAAGCATTAGGATAGAGATTGTATATACATTATACACTCTCTCAACTGGATGGCTGGGCCAAAACGATGAAGATGATGTTGGGTGGTTGGCGAGGAAAGTTGGGCAACAGCAATGCCACTTGAAGGTTAACCTGCTTGAAATGAAGATTTAACGGCGGAAAAGAATTCCTATACAAACAAACAACCATGTCGTCGGCTCGATTACGAAAACGATTTATTATTGTATACAAAAGAGGTTTTTTTCTCTTGCTCTCTCTCTCTCTCTCCCTCTCTTCGCTTTTACTATGCAAACACATCAAATCTTTGGATGTGCCTGCATGAACCAAACGAAATCACAGGCACAACAAATATCGATAAAATAGAAACATCGCCAAATTGTTAGAAAAGCAAATGTTTTCATTCCTCTACCGTAATACAAACATATTGACTGATGTACACATATATGTATGCCAAAAGACAATGGAATATGCATATTGAACAATTGAAATGTTCGGGTATTAGAAAACTGTTGCTTGATTAAATTGAAATGGAATACGAAACGCCTTTTGTCAATATCGGCCTACCCAGTAACAATTTTAATAAATTTTGATTGTAACAGGTTGCTAGATTTCCACACGAATATGGAACACATTCATACTTTATTGAATCTACACTTTTTTTGGTTGGTGTTGTTGTTGTAGACAATTCAAAAGATTTTGAATGTATTGAAAGCGGAACACATCCGTTGCGCTTCATGTAAATATTTGATATGCTAAGATCTTTACTATACACATACGGTGTGTGTGAGTGTGTACAGTTTGAGAATGTCTTGAGACAAACAATAGCAATTGTTATTTTTGCATCTGTAGATTTTGATGGTTTACCAACGAACATGTTCCATATGTCCAATATCACGTTCATTTACTAAAATAAATAATCCGAACGAGTGTTTCAGAACAAAATATTATTTTGTAATGTATTTCAATGCGTTCTAATCGCGATTCAAAACGTGATTTGGTGTCGATGGTGTTTTCGGTTAACCGATACACCTCACACACAAATCATAGTCAATCAATCCATACTATGCTCGAAATTCAAAAAATCCAAACAAAATAAATCAAAGAATAGCAATCTTTTGTCGTCTACTGTACTGAACTAGGTACTGAGATGATTTATAAAATAAGCCAACGGAACTTCAATATAAAATGGAATCTGCTTAATTTTGTTAAAATGTGTTGCCTCACAACCATTTACAATTTGATAAAGAAACATTTGTGTACATAATATTTGTGTTCACGGCAACAGACTCAAATATATTTGAACAATTCAAATTTTCCATGTCTTTCGATTCTTTGTTTTTTGTCATTGTTGTTGTTGTTGTTGTTGTTGTTGCTGTTATCTATTTGCTCTGGGGAAACATTGAAAGACTCGAGTCGTAACCATTATCAAAACATAGGATATACATAAATAAAGTCGCACAATTTCATGTTTGTTGTTTGATCGCCCCGAAAAAATTCTGTAAAGATAGACACGCACACAAACAAGTCCTCTCAACATATGTACTGTATAGTGTACACATTGGCAGCATACAGTTGAATTCCTTTTATGTTTATAAAACCAGTTCAACAAAGATACGCCTATCACTTAATATATCTATCGCAAAAATATACAGTTGACACATCTTGGATGATATTCAAATTCATTAATTTTCCTCAATTCTTTTGCTGCTTTTCAATTATACAATGAAGCGATTGAACCAACGATACTCAGGCTCACATTCACACACACACAAACACACACACACAAACGTATTCTTATAATTTTCTAAAAATCTAAATAAAATATGCAACATTTCCTGTTGATAACATTCAACATTAACATGAAAGCTCGGCCTGCCTGTTGACTCTTTGGGAATACTGATAATGGAGATTGAATTGTGATACATGATTCGAAGAAACTTTATTCCAAAAATCATTTCAACACCTTTAAACGATGGCAAAATGGCCGCTGGCTAAACTGAACAAACATTCACATTCGGATTTGAATAACTTTTAGCGCAAACAAAATTGAAATTGTGCGTACAAACCCACCGCCCAAGATATAGGAAGTGTGAAGAAAATGACCCCAATATGGGAGCATTGGGTACATCATTAATTTATGACTAAACATGGAAGTTTTCATTTAACCAAAATTGAATGGCTCCATCGGTGGCAATCATCGTAAATCGTAGGTCAATTGGTTAACAGATGATAGTTAAGTTTACACACAATCCGGAATGGAAAATCGTTTCCTATGTTGCGAACCAAATTCAAATATTTAATTATTTAAAGGACAATCATCTATGACTTCATAGTTGAGTTTTCATAGAATAGTCATTTTGTTGAACAGTCATTTCAAGTTAAATGAATCCATGACCGTATCGTATTCTCTCTTGTAGCGAACAATAGCATTTGTTGTTGAAATGCTATACGATTGTATCATTTTAGAAAATTTCTCGAATCTAATTATCAGCTCTTGAAATTTCAAATGAAAAATCATCATAAATTCGAAACGAAAATTGAAAACGATTTGTATTTTCTACACACAAAATGAAAATTACATTCCACTTTTCAAAACACATCTTTGTCCCTATTTTAATCAACATGCAATAAATATCCACTCAAACTAATTTCTTATTTATATTAATTTTCTTAAGTAATAAAATAAATTATGCAATTTGAAATGTAAGAGCTGTCCAAAACTGTTAACCAACGCTGTGTACATGTACAAATGAAATCGTTTCGACGACGTTCATTTGAGCAGACAAAATGTAATTTATCCAATGTATGTGTGTGCGCTGTGCGCTGTGCGCTGTGTGTTGTGTGTATGCAGACAAGAGAAACTGAAAAATAACACTTTTACTCAGTTACTTTATTTGATCTTTTTATGAGGCACTCTCTTTCACTTTTGGTTAAGTGAAACTCAACATTTGGATTATGAGATTCAAGAAATAACTATAAATAAATTAAAATACCATTTCTGAGTAGAAAACTGGGGCATTTAATAAAAGAATAAGAAGAGAGAAAGAAGTAACCGAATGAAGTGTATGTAAAGAATTGTGGAGCTTATTGAACATTCAATACGCACGCACCGCTGGATGGGGTATCGGGTTACTCAAATGATACAACGTAACATTGTTGCATAACGAGTTTGATGTCATTTCAAAATAAATCTACAGCACATTTATAACATAGTGTAACTGATTGTTTCGTTATTTTCATTTTATTGTTGTTGTATTCGCATTTTTTTTTGTCACTTTGCCATTTTTTGTTTGTTGTTGTTGTTGTTGTTTTTTTTTCTCTACGGAGGAAGCACAGATAAATGGTGTGCCATCAAATGGGCATGGATTGAGGGAATAGTACATTTTCATGCTCTTTAGAAATAAAATAAATTGTAGTGTTCATTGTTTTCCATCACATTGATAGCTAATATTTTTTAAAATCGTGTGTCTCACTGTCTCTTACTCTCTTTCTCCCTCTTTTTCTCCCGTTTCTTTTGCAGTTTTATTATTGTTCGTAGCATCGCAAGCGACCAGTGATGATTGGACGTTTAGCTGTCCAACGAATTGCACATGTAAATGGTCGAATGGGAAAAAGTCGGTGATTTGTAATGCGCTCCAGTTGACGGCAATACCAACAACATTGAGCACCGAGGTTCAAGTGCTTGTGCTCAACGAAAATAACATTATTCAGTTGAATCGTGAGGAATTTACAACACTGGGACTGGTTAATTTGCAGCGAATTTATTTAAAAAAATCGGGTGTCACGTCCGTGCATCGTGATGCATTCAAAAGCCTGAAAATTCTCGTTGAAATCGATTTGAGTGAGAATGCGATTGAAACGCTAGACAAAAACACATTCAACGGGAATGATCGATTACGGATATTGTATTTGAATGGGAATCCATTAAAAATGTTGATGGCATATCAATTTCCGGTATTGCCACATTTGCGCAGCTTAGATTTACATAATTGTCAAATTAACAGCATTGATCCGTTGGCATTTGCGAATTTAGAGCTTTTAGAATTACTAAATTTAAAGAATAATTTACTGGAGAATTTGCCGGAGCCAGTGTTTCAGTATATGCGAAATTTGAAAACGTTAATGCTGGAAGGCAATCCATGGCGTTGCGATTGTCATTTACGACACTTTCGAAATTGGTATTTGCAGAATCATGAGAAGAGCGCCAATTTACAATGCACCAATCCAATGGCATTGCGTTCGAAAGTATGGCCGAGCATCGATGAATCGCAATTTGGATGCCAGCCAATAGTTGATGTGTACAGCGAGGATATATTCAACGTTGATATTGGTAGCAATGTGACGCTGAGCTGTTTGATTTACGGCGATCCATTACCAACTGTAACATGGGAATTGAATGGCCGAGATATTATAAACGATAACGTACTGGCTGAAGATGAAACAATCGGTAATAAATTATGGCGCAACATTACCATATTGAATATCACAAATTATGATGCTGGTATTTATGTGTGCGTTGCGAGAAACGACATCGGCTCAGCGAGCCGAAACATCAGCATTTATCTAACCGAAATAGTGCAACATGTCATTGAAAAGGGCCCCGAAACATTCTGGTATTTTGGCTTAATACTTGGCACATTCGGCACCGTATTTTGTTTGATCACCATCTCGTTTTTGGTGTGCCTGTGCAAAAAAACCACCCGACGACGGCGCAGCATAAAAAATATTAAGGGAAGCGTGAGCTTCAATGATCAGGAGAAAAAATTACTTGATCTAAGTATAACAACAAATGACCGACAAGACAGTGGCGAGGTGGCGAACACACCATCCGTTGCCAAAAATGAACCAGTCATAGCTTTAGAACCAGTACAAATAACCATTGAAAATTTGTCACGAAACGAAGAGTTCCCTATGAATGTGGGGGTGTTTACGCCACCACCCGAATTTTGTTCGAACGCAAATCCAGCGTATGGAAATATATTCATATCGGTGGCGTTAACCCAAGACGTAATTGACAATCCCGAACAAATGTATCCAGATCTATTAAATATACCGAATCGTGTCATTGGAAAATTGTTTCCAATTAACGTTTCATCGTATGCAACGCTTCCACGTAATCGACATCAACGATCGGGAAGCCTGGGCAGCAGCAATAACGGAAGCATTTGCAGCACTACATCCGGCCGAACCCAAACATCGTCGGTCGATAGTAAAAATACACGCCTTCAAAATGTCATAAATTACCAAAACCTAGACACAACCACACATTTGAGCGAAAATGGTTCGATTGGCCTATGCACCGGTTGCTTAAAACAGCAAGACAACAGTAAAACCGTTGTCTATCCCACCAAATATGATAACATGGGACGACGAATAACGGCCAGCGGCAATTCAATACTTTCCATACCCGATGAAGAAAAGGAAAATGCCATCGATAGTGTGAGCATGTCGAATGATATGAGCACCGTTTCGGGTAACTGTGTGAATGTCATCGATTGTAGTGGTGCTGGTGCTGGTGCTGGTGCTGGTGCTGGTGCTGGTGCTGGTGTGGTTGCCGGTGTGTGTTCGGCGACCGATGCAAGCACATCAAGAGCTGCATTCATTTCGGGGCCGGTCGGTTTAAATGTTGGCTGCTCAAGCAAATCCATTGGCGCCACCAATTTAAATGCGAACAACATTAACTTGAAGAGCAATAGCAAATTAAGTGATAGAGATAGTAAAGCGGCAGATGACAAAATTAGAGATACGCAAGGTACATTGATATTGCCAGCCGGTTGCGATTATGTTTCGCTGTAGGTAAGTAGATGAATTCAATTTTTCACATTTTCAACCATTAATTATTACCAGAGATTCACAATTATCTTTTTTGTTGATGTTGACGTCAAGTGAAGTGAATTTACCTCGATTGACTTCTGACATATGAGATTGAAATGAGTTCGTTTAGTGGGTCGAAGTCAACTCGAAGTACATATACAGGTCAACGCAAGGTATATACCTCGTGAGTAAATTCACCGGTGAATTGTCAAACTCTGATTATTACACGCTTCTTGTTTTGAGCTGGGAGTTTTCGACTCAATTCCCATGCCCCTCATTCATCCCATTCCATTTCATTCCATCCCATCCCATGCCATCCCTCGTCTCATTCACATTCACATTCATATTCGCATTCACCGTTAAACTGTCGCTGCTTTCGTTTTGTAAAGCAGGCAATTACACTTGGCTCCAGCTCAACATAATACACTTACACATTTAGACAGTATGCTTTTGATTTCAAACAGCAAATCACAATTCCAAACCATATGCCAACTATCTCCGAATGGGTTGCCCATTTGAAATTATTTGTGACAGTCTAGAATGTGACATTTTTAGAATGCAAAAGTCGAAGTTGGGCAATTTTTCTTAATTTCAAGTGTTTTAAGCCGAACGCAGAACACAGAAACATAAGAAAAACTTCTATGTACACAAATATATTCTTAGTACGATATAAAATTGAACTCTTGACATTGAACACCGATAACGAAAAAAAATACCACTTTTTCGTTTGAATTAGATTATATCAATTGTAATGTTTTTGAGCACAAACGATTTCTTTGTTATTTATTAGATTAGAATCTTTACTGATTAGAATAATCAGCGGAGCAAATTTCAATTTCTTGAGCTTTCAAATATATATTTGATATATATCGTAAAATATTTTCAACATTTTTCAGAACACCAGCTTTTCACAAATTTTCCTCTAAATATTCAATTATATTGTGCTACAAAATTCGACTGTGTACTATGACTTGACAAGCAATTTTTTCACTAAAGTAAATGTGGCCAATCTTGATTTGGTCCAAGGATTCCGAAACGACAATTACACTGCATACCATTGCTGCTCCCTGCAAACAGAATTTACAAATTTTCGGTTGCGGAAAAATCCTCTTTGGGCCATTGGCTTGGCACCGGACGTCGATAATGATCTGCACTGGTGGAGTTCATTTATTTCTATATTTCGGTATCAAGAATCTAAGCTTTATTTCCGTACCAGTGTGTGCGAAACACCCTGTATTTCCCGGTACCTGTATATTGTATTATATATTTCGTAGTAAAGTGAAAAATAGTTGATTTCATGTAGAGAAGAACTTGTGTGGTGGATTCTTTTCGACGAAAATGGTGACACTTGAGGTTAGAATGTGAAAAGTGTTAGAGGTCTTCATCTATTTTTCAATATACGTACGCTTCCACGAATTGTGATCTTGATGGATGATAACGGCAACAACACGCCTGAATATCTAACACACACACACACACACACACACACACACACACACACACACACACACACACACACACACACACACACACACACACACACACACACACAAATTAATTTCAATTCACTTCATTCCACTTTTTTCCATCGCTAATTTTATTTGCTATGCTCTTTCTCAGATGGTTGTTTGCAAATTTGGTCTATTTCTAGGTTTTTGAATATGGCAAACATTTACCGCTAAGTTCTTATCGCAAAAATTATTTTCTAAATTGTTAACTTTAAAAGTTGCGCTGTTTCGAATTTCTATCAAAACATAATTTCCAATTTATTTCCAGCAATAACAACAAATCTTCTACATGTGTGTATGAACCATAAAGTGGAATCATTTGCTCGGTCTGTGATAGGGAATGTTTTTTTTTTGTTTGGTGTGTATGCGCTGTTACGTACACGAACACAGCAATCTCGGTTGTTTTCTTGCGTATTTCATATATGAGCCAGCATACCGCCTACCTCTTCTCTCCGTTGTATCACTCTTTTGAGTTAGCACTTAATATGCATAAACGGCAATTGTGTTTCGAATTGTTTGATACTTTGTGAACATGTTAATATGTATTAGCTTTTAGACGAAGTTCTTGCATCATGTGCGCCTTCATGCATATATTGAATTTTTCTCTCTCTCTCTCTCTCTCTCTTTCCCTTTTTTTTATTACTTCACGGTAAAAGTTTATCTCTAAACATGTTAACTGTTAACATAAAATGACATATGAAAGGTGATGCGAATACGCAACGAGAGAGAAAAAGAGACAAAGAAAAAGGAAAAAAAAACAGCCCACATAAAATGAAAAATGGAAAATGAAATATCGTAGAGAATCGACATGGATGGCCGAAAAAGAGAAAAAGTTATGTGCACAATAAAGATGCGGTAAACTCAGTGGGTTGCGATCACAACCAGGGGATTATCGCAATCAGTTTAATAATTTGAATTTTTTCTAACGCATAATTATAAAACATACACATTACAATGAGTGAATTTACACAATACAATGGCAACACTTTATGATTCCGTCACAATATTCATGTATATATGTGATTGACTTTCTATATTTTGTTTTCGTTGTGTGTGTGTGTGTGTGTGTGTGTGTATATAATGCAGATGAATCATGAATGCAATTACCCCCCTAGGTTGACAATATAACATTCTATATCAACAACAAGCCATAAAGCCATGTGTCGTCTTCATTTTTCCCATATAAGTTGTTGTTTATTTCCATTTTCTCTCACAGCATCACTTTAACATCGTCGAACACACCAGCGTAGACGGTTGTTGCGCGTCAAATTGACATTACAACATGATTGAATAACAAGGCTGTTAAATTCCACTTTACTCACTAGATGTCACATATGTGCTCTCACTTTTCCTTTCAGGATTACATTCACATATGATGAAATAAATCTTAATAATTGAACACGATCTGGACGCGAGACGAGCTTGGAGACGAGTCTCAGAGCATTTTATGCAGTATGTCTCAAACATTTGTCTTCTCCTCAGCAGCAGCAGCAGTAGCAGCATGCCAAAACTTTACTCCACAAAGAACACAATGAGAACGACAAACATTAATTTGAATTAAAATTTTTCAACAAAAGCGCTGAACAAAATTTGAATTCATACAAATGAGACATTCAACATGTCTACAAAAAATTCCAAAAAAAAAAACAAAATCACATTTTCACTAAAAGTTCATAATTTTATTAGTTTTAATTGCACTGTAAAGAGGTCTGGAGACAACATCCTCCAAGAACATCAGACTTTACGATACGCATACTTATCAAGATTTATTTGAGAATATTTGATAGGTTCAAAAAAAAAATGTTTACCATAGTAAACCAATGAAATTAGTTAGTTTGAGCCACGTAATCCTCTATGTATTGAATATTACGCAATGAGTAAACCATGTATCAGTTCACAATCATCAACTTCACGATTTAACCAGTGTCATTTCGGTGTGGGTTGCCTTTAATGGACCCAACAAAACTAATTTATTCACAAAGCCTTAACTAATACGTTAAATACAGAACCAACAGATTGCTTTGATCTGAGCACCGCACAAAGCGTATGAATCTCAAGCAGATGAAATCTTTTCATGGTTCACATGTGCCGGATTTCAATACCCTCCAGTTTCAATATATATGTTGTCAAAGTATGAATGATATCTACCATCTCTGCCATTGTTATATCATATCATCATTAAGTTACCGTAGTATCATTTTGTTAAATACCCTTGTAGAAAATAATAAAGATGTTTTCCGTACCATCAAACTTAAAATCACACGCACCTTCAACCATTAACATTCCAAATTACCAAGAGTGATTGGATTAATTTGATTCAAGTCAAAATCAATCAGTTCTATTATCTGAGAGTCACCTTTTTTCCACAAGGGTATGGCACAGCACAGCTTAACACATTTTGCCATTTGCTCGGTTCCGCCTTTCGTATCGAACTGAATTTGACTGTACTTGAGACAGCTGTTTCGTTAAAATTAAGCAATGAAGTTGAATTTACAAACATCGAAAATTTGATTATGCCAAAGCAAACCTTTTTATAAGCTCCGAATACACCATGAAAAGTGGAATTTTGAGTTAATTTCAATTTTCGTACAATAGTGTTGTTGTATTCGTTCATTAGTTTTTCTTTTATCTTTTGATCCATTTGAATCGATTGGATCAAAGTGGTTTTTGGAATGCTTAGATCTGCATATTAAACAACACTTTATATACATATATATTCAGTAGTATTACCAAAACATGGATTTTAAAACAAAACAAATAAATTTTCAAATTTCAAAGAACAATGACCAAATGTTTACCAATTTGACGTTTCCATCTGAATTACATTGAGACTTGAGCTGAAGTCTCAATGTAAATCAAATGAAAACGTCAAACTGGTCCTGTTTTACATGAACTGTCAAGCATGGTTCTTTGTCCAATACGAGTAAATATTCGAGTGCATTAGGAATATTTTGGAAAACAAATGAATACATATCGGCGTGGATATGTCTCCGCAAATTGAACGCATAAATAAATAGAAAAAAGAGCAAAAACGATGTTCAACAAAACCGGGCTCAACTCTCTCTCTCTCTCTCTCTGTTTTAATTGGAGAAGAAAGGTAAAAACGCAAGAGGTTGAGTAGTTTTTATTAAACAGTTTGGCTTGAGATACCAAAACCAACGCCAATATTACACCATATTCGGTAGACGAGCTAAGAAAAAGAGCAAAGAAACCATAAAGATTTGTACATTAAATTTTAAATGCTATAAAATGATATTCCATCCCATCGGAAAAGAAACCGAACTTCTTCGCATGCGGTAAGAACGAGAAAAAAAACACACAGAGATGTAAGCGTGAGAGTATGTATGAGTATCACATACGAAATCACAGTCAAGTTTCCGTATCACATGTATTACATTCGAAATGAGGTCGCGTTTTCCGAACACTGTACAATAAAATTTATGCTATATCAAATGACAATGCTAAACGATCGAAATAGACATACCATACATAGATGTTTAAATATCGTGGGTGGAAAAGCAATGAGCATATTAACGAGTGCGTCGATATATGCGACATTTTTTTTTTATTACATGTAATCGACGTAATGGATTTGATTGCGTTGAAGTTTTGATTGGTGTGTTATGTTATGCATGCAAAATAGTCAATTAAACGGGAAAAAACGAAGTGGTAAAGTCAAGGGGCAACACTGAAAGTACGGAAAATGTATTTAACATTGAGTTGAAAATTTGAAATTTAACGCCTGTTTTGGAAATGTCTTTCATTGTAGAGGTATTTCATTTTCATCAATTCCCTTCCTATGGCAACATTAGATGATGTTGTAAATTGTTGATGCCAAAAATGGAATTGTTGGCCAACAAATTATGGTATTTAGACGGTAATGATATAGTTCTTGTGGAATGGTCATTGGCTTTTATATTGTGCGCCCAGATGCTTAAAATCCTCAACAAAACTTAAACATGCTGCCCCTGTGATGATCATAAGTCGGTTGTGAAGAGTGTCTATTAACTTACTATTTGGTAAATTAGAGAGAGAGAGAGAGAGAGGGAGAGCGATTAGAAAAGTTTTTCTTGGCTGAAGAGAGTCATTCGTGAAATGACTCGTAAATCAATGTTCTCATTTAAACTAGACACTATTACAATGTGTCACAGGCCAATGGTCACAGTAGCCTAAATAGGTTTTTTTCTTGATATGAGACAAATGATGTCACAAATTCAACGCAGAGTATTTTTAAGAATCACAAATTAAGCACTAAAAGTTTTATGGCATATCCTCTTCCCGAGCAACTTACAGAGGCACTCGGTTAGCGCGTCCGTCTCTCTTGTACACTGTTTTCACTATTGTCCAATTTGGCGATGTGAGTCTGTACATCGAAATTTTGTATATATCTTTGATGTACTAAGCACATAGCAACAGTATGTGGTTTTGTGGAAAAACTCATTCAAATTTTCACATCAAATGCTTGGTTTTTGGATGATTAGATGTATTGTGTTAGAAAATAATTCATAAATAGGCAAACATTGAAGCTGAAGCTTATCAATTATTTGGTTCAGCTTTTATTTGAACGAGCACAAACGGGCAAAATACATATAAACGTTTCTCTGTATAACATTTTTGGTGTTGTGTCTTGTGCTTTGCAATTCTATTCTAATTTACCGGTAGAAAATCAAGAATATCATGAAGTAAATGAAATATTTATGAACATTGTCAGCAATTTGCAGTGATGCGAATCGATAGACATCAATAGACAATACAATTGTCTATACACATCAATTGTATATACATGTATATAGACAATATACAAAATACTGTATGCGTGTGAATGGATGCGTTCAAACGCTAAACTACAATGTCAGAAACTTTACCGCGCAAAGTTTTGTCATTTGCCAGACTCAACTAGTTTAAAAATTAACAATTATCAACTAGTTTAGTAAAATTTTACACAATTTATTCATTTGTTAGTAAAATTTATTTGAATAACAACATGTTCGCTGTAGTAACTCTGGAACTATCGAAAAAACATTTGGTTTTGCCCATAAATTGGATAAATCAGATGAATTTTGCCACACATGCAGAATGTGGTGTGAATTCTGACGAAACACACATTGTGTTTCACTCAAAAAATGAAACAAAAACCGCTGATTTCCGTTTACCAATTGCTAATTTCTTTGATCCAAATAATGATTCCTGCTATTTGGCACGTATCAATAAATTTTTCGGTGAGTAAATCCCATGTTTTTTGTATTATTATTAAAGTACCTCTTTCCTAACCTTAAATTCTACTTTCAGTAAGCAAAGAGGCGGCTTTGGTATTTTGCCAAAACCAAAGGACAATTCTCCCGAAAACATACAGTGAATATAAAATAAAACAAGCTCAACAACACAACAGTAAGCTGATTTTGAACCCAAATGAAGTGAATGACATGGATGAAATCGACCCTGAAAAACAACGCATACACGATGATATTCGCGAAAAGCTATGCGCGATGAATCAGCTTCATTTCGACTTGACGGTCGAAGAAATCGATCAGTATCAAGGAATTTTACAAAGTGATGACGAAGACAATGATAGTCTCAGCGATGAATCTGAGCAAAGTCAGCTAACAATTGACTCAATCACTGAACCCAATGAAAATGATTGCGATGGAAATAATTTGAACAACGATTTGATACCACCAAATCAAGGTAAAATCTCGAGCTGCATTTATACCCACACATTTTACACTCATTAGATTCCATCATTTCACAAATACTTTGTTTAAATTCTGTTTTCATAGGTTCTGATGATTCGAACCATATGAGTGGAGCTACTGGAGCCAACAAATCAAATGAAGATGATTTCGATGAAATTGATCTCAGCAAAAACACGACTGAGCAAAATGAATTGAATCGGCCCCCACGAAATCAAGGTAAATTTAACAAACAGTTGTATTTATCATACCAATGAAATGTGAACATTTATATAGCAAAGTTTCACGATTTTTTGTTGATTTTTTGCCATAGGTCTCAATAATGCGAATGGTATCAATTGGGCTGCCAACAAAAATGTCGGCAATAGCGGAGAGGTTGAATCAAGATCATCAAATCAAATCAATTTGATTCCACAATCTGATTCAAATAAAAAACCAAATGAGTCAGATTTATCATCATTAAATCCAGGTAAGTTTTCTACAAATCAACATACATGTTTTTGTGGGATTTTTTTTTATTCAGATGGTTTCATTCAAACTTTTTGTGTGGTTCTTTTTTTGTGTAGATCCTGATCCTGTGCAAAGTTGTAATGAAGCTGATGGTCCATTGGACAATATGCCGCTTCGTGAACAAAATCTGATTACTAAATCGATTGATAAATCTAATGTTGACAATTTGGATAAAAGCGAAAAGATGGGAAAAGAAAATACACCAACAGTTCAACGGTCAACTACATCGAAATCCATTCAATATGATCGTAATTGCAACTCACAAGTCAATGTTTTTTCTGAACGTCACCACAATGATTCAATGAGCTCAAATTCTTCGTCCTCAGAGGAGATTGTATTCGTTCCAGATATTACAATTTATCCAATGGATTCAAAACTCAATACCAATTGGCATGCAACTGACGGTAAAATGAGTACAGTTGATGAATTGCCTGTGTTTTCTCCACCAAACAAATGTGGAAAAACTGGTTCAGCTCAGGGACCAATTCCTCATTTCTTTCGCATACTCGAGCCAAAAATGTATGCTGAAATCCGTAAGCAAACTGCTGATAAAAGTAACTATGGTCAACAGCTTTGTCCACCATCTAAAAAGTCAAAACAGGAGAAAGAAATGGTTGCTGGAACATCACAATCACATAAAAACCCAAAACAAACAGAATCGATTGGTGATTCTATTTTAAAACACACAATGAACACGAACCACCTGCATTTTCCTGGCCAATGCACTTTCGTGAGTATAAGACAGTAGCACATTATTTTATTAGTACTATAAAATTAATTTGCATTTTTCCTGCAGAATAACGGGCACTTTTTGTTCTCGGAATACAATGTTGAGCTGAAATATGGAGTGGTGGACTTGATCCGTGGCTTTCAAAGTCTCGACAGAAACTCAATTTTTCATGATGCAAAGTTTGTTGCCATAATGCTCACAGCTGTCATCGGAAATGACAATTTGATTGCTAATAGACTTGACAAATCCAAAATGAAATTCATCAAAGGTTTGTAAAAGATCGTATTATTTCGTTTACTAATAGTATATTTAAACTTGAGCTTACAAATTTGCTTTAAATTCACAGACACATTTATGATGCGTGTTGGATCTGATGCTCAACGGTTAATGCGATATTCTGGATATATTGAGAAGCGTAAAGATCAACTTCGCAAAAGGACTAATCAAAATCAATGAGTGCACGGATCATCTTCATGTGTTCTTTAAAGAACGATAAATTCATCAATCAATCAAATTTCATTATATTTTTTTCATCATTCGTTTCTATATATTCTCTATGTGGCATTAATTCATTCATTCACAAAGAAAAATAATTTCTTTTTATTATTTTTTCAACATTTATTACTTTGTTACGAACATTTATAAATAAATTTCATTTGAAACTTTTTCTTGAAGTATGCACGATTATGAGCACGATACATTTACTAATAATTGCAAGATATATATAAATTGCATTGAGACATAAATATTATGACATCAACTATTCAATAGTTGGTTTGAGAGGCCATGCAAACTCTCCATTCCGACAGATTGTGACTACATCCTCATTTTCGTCGTCGCTATCATCTAGTATTTGTTGAATTGCATCAATATCAGAATCATCCAGTTCAGCAATATTCAGCTGACGGTCACTTTGGGCCACTTGCGAACGATGTGCCAAGCCCAGCTCCAATGTATCTATTTGATGAATTGAATGTTAACATCGCTCAATGTGATTGACTGTTTCACTAAATCGATAAATATTTATTAATTACCAAAAGTCTTGACAATGTAAGCATTGTAGCATGCTGGCCGCTGTGTGTCCAAAATAGATATCACGTCCAAATGAAAATCAGGTTCCGCGCCAAATACATTTGAGATGAAAACTTTGAACACTTTTTTCTTAACAAACTTTAATCCATAGTTCAAAAGTGTTTCGAAATCCAAATTCAAGATCCACTTTTGTGGAATAATTGCCTTTTGATTTGTTTCCTTTAACGATACCAGAAAATACATCGTTAAATTGATAGACCTTTTACTTGTGTGATGTTTGGTGTGTTGCTGAAACCGAACGGTTTTAAATAATGACATTTGACAAGTATTGATTTTCGTTGTCTCTTTCTGTCTCAGGTTTATTTGGACATAGCAATGCGGTTTGCCGCCAAAATCAAAGCACATTGACAGCTTTGAACACTTGTCATGGTGAGTTTAGCGCAAATGGTTGCAATCAATAGATTTAGTATACTGAAACGTGTTCAACAATTCTATTTCGATCAACTTTAAATTCAACGAAAATGACAATTAGTTTGGATCATATTATAGCGAATCGATACGATAAAGCAATCCAGTGCTTTGAAACAGAAACTGATGAAAGTGGTAAAGGAATTTATATCTGCCAGATCGAAGGTTGTGCACACAAATATAATAGCAGTTCGGCATCGATCCGGCATTTGCGTTTAAATCATCGGGATGCTCACCAAACAATTCAAACAAACAAGGAAAACGGGAGTTCAGTGGATGATTTACCAGTTAACAGGCAATTTGAAATTCGAGTAAAAGTTAGTCCTGAGGAAATATGGAACGCCTGTGTTGACTTGGTCACACTTCATGCATTGCCTCTTTCAGCTGTGGAATATCCCGCATTCAAGAAAATTTTGGAGCCATACGTAATTTCTCTAAAGCGCCAGGGCGTTGATTTGATTGTGAACAGAGAAAATATTAAAAAACAAATCGCGGAAAGAGCACAGTCAATCAAACAACGCATAATATCAGAAACCAAAAACCAAATGGTGTGTTTGATGTTAGACATTGCCAGTCGGTATAACCGTTCAGTTTTGGGTGTTAATGTTTCATATTTCTACAACGGAAAAATTCGGATTAGGACCATTGGAATGCACGTTCTCCACTTCTCCCACACTGCAATCAATCTCAAAGACAAAATAATACAAAATTTGCTCGATTTTGAAATCCGTTTGGAACAAATAATCGCTGTCACAACAGACAATGGAAAGAATATGATCAAATCAATCGCGTGCCTCAATTCTGATGTCCAAAATATACAGACGTTGGATGTTGACAGTGATGACGATGAATACATTGACCACGATATATTTGATTGCGAATATTATGATAGTCTTCTTGTCGAAGTTGAATCGATGTTCCAGGAAATAAATCAAACAAACTTAATTCATGGCATTTCATGTGGGGCGCACTGCCTTCATTTGGTTGTAACACACGCCATAAAAAAATCGAAGGATACGCTGGATTTAATTGAGAAGTGTCGTGATTTAGTCAAAAAGTTGCGTTGTCCGACATTCCGAGCAATGCTTAAGGCAAATGGTTTCAATTTGGCGATTATGGATGTAGCCACTCGATGGAATTCCATTTATTCCATGGTAAATATAAAGTTAAATAAATGGCATGTTTTCACATTTAAAAGTTTTATTTTTTTTTCAGTTGAATCGATTGCTGGATTTAAAATCATTCTGCAACACGGTGAAAGAAAATAAAAATATACGAAACATTCTACTATCGGAAATCGAGTGGAAAGAGGTTGAGTGTTTAGTGTCAATCTTAAAACCATTCAATGTATACATGAAAAGTCTTCAATCAGAGAATGTTACACTTTCCGATTTCTTCGGTTTTTGGACAATGTTACGCATCAAGTTAGCCAAATCAAGCGATAGTTTTTCACAGCAACTTTTGTTGGAAATGAATGAGTACCACAACACATTGATGGACAATCCAGCACTTCTTGGCGCAGTTTACCTAGATCCACGGTATCAACGTGGCTTAAAAGATAAACAGCCAATCGCTAAACAATTTCTTATTAACTTGTATATTCGCATGAAAAAAGTGGAAGCATTCCAAGAGAATGAAAATGAGACTGTTGTTAATCATTTGGAGGATGAAATCGATAGCGAAAGCAACTCTTATGATGATATGGATTCTTATTTGAATGCATGCAGCTCAGCCATGACAACACACGTAGCCCAACCGTGCAGTAGTTCGAATGATCAAGAATTCATCATTGGCATAATAAACAATTTCGAAGGTGTCCGGGAGCCAATCAAATCATCAATTTGGGACATTTGGAACAGCAAAAAATATGATAATGAACTGCATCGTTTAGCTATGACGGTGTTTTCGATACCACCAACTCAAACAACTGTTGAGAGGGCATTTTCGTCTTTACCACTAATCTTAACTTCACACCGAACCCGATTAGGTGATGAATGCTTACAAAATATTTTATTAATTCGATTGAATAAAGATATCTGAACTTCTGAAAAATAAATGATAGACTTGGTATATTCACATATATGTGTATCAATTTGTCCTTCAAATAATAAGATTTCTTCTAAATTTCTGATTGTTTAATCATTATTATATGCTTGTCTTTAATAGATTTATACTTCACATGACAATATTTGTATTTTATTTGATGAATTTAGAAACAAATCCATTGAACGAATTCATTCTGAAAAGTTGACATGAGTGACAGCGCCGCTTGCATTTGTGTTAGTTAAAAAGTCACTGTATATTTATGTATGTCTACCATTGTATATACATTAGTTGTATAATATACAGTCTATCTCGCATCACTGGCAATTTGCTCAACATTTGCCTCAATGAGTTTGAATTGAATAACACAGAACAAAAAAAAAAAAAATCGACAAAATTGCTTGGAATAATACATTTATTTTGCAAAAAAAGAAGTTTTTCGCATCGACAAAATTTAATGGGTACAGAGGAAAAAAAAGTGAGGGGGAGAGCAATACCATTATTTCATCCAAATTAATGTACGTCGTCAAATATAAATACAAAGTGCTTCCAATTCTCCCTTCTCCCTGCAACAGACACACACATATATATAGAGAGAGAGAGACAGAAAAAAAAACCATTAAGAACATATTTTGCGCCATCCAAACATTCCACAACGATTTGAATCCATTCTAATCAGAATATTTGGCTCGTGATTCGTTTCAAGAGTTTATAAGAGCACATTATACGTGAATATTGTTGCCAACGTATCATAATTGTAATCAAATTTCGTCACAATTTAATTTTTTTTCTCTCAGTCTGTTCTTTCTCGTTGTTGTTGTTGCAGTCAGTATATGACATAAAGTGTACACACACACACACACACACGCACACACATACCCAGGACAGAGAGACACTGGAATCATGAAAGAAAAACGCAAGAAAAGCAGCGTGCACACGATAAAGTGGAATTGTTTTGTTTCAGTATATTACATTATGTTTCGAAAAACATTATGTATGCATGCATGAGTGTGTGATGATGGAAACGTCCACTGAATTATAACTCTCAAAGGAAAATTAAACCAAAAAGATATTACAACGGCATCAACGATGGAACATGATTTGCAAACGGCAAATGCTGCTTCATCGAGTATAAAACCCTGAGAATCAAATACACACATACACACACACACACACACACAGAGAGAGAGAGAGAGAGAGAGAGAGAGAGAGCGAAAAAAATGCGTCTGAATTGTTTCATATTCAATATTATGGTAACATTGAAAATGAAATTTATATATGTTATGTAAAGAAGGAAAAGAAAATAAGAGAGCGTAAGAAAAGTGTTTGCTGTATTTAACGCAATCGTGTTCATCTTTTTTTTTTACTGCCTCAGATATTTTCTTGTCTATAACGCAGAAAAGCCAAAAAAAAAACGGTCGTTGAATTCTTTGAGGTGGTTTTTTGGTGCTCGTATTGCTGCCTTCCCCATCCAAATGTGTGCCATCACTTTCACATCTAATTTTAGATCCAACAAACTACCATTCCACGTCTTACAACATTGATTACGATTCGTTTTGCACACATTCCAATAAGATCTTATTTCCAGTTTTCGCAATAGTTTTCACTTACTTTTTGAGTTAAGTTTCATTTCCCATTTTGTCTTGTGCAGACAGTTGCTCGCTTTTCGTCGCCTTTTTACCGCTGGATTTGTTTTGCTATTTAGTAGTTTATGAATCATCCATTTATATGGTGATGCTTCGCAATGGCATTCGATTGTGATTATAGTGTGTGTGAGTGTGTCTCTCAATATGTATATCCTTCCATGTTACAACACACACACACACACACACTGTATCGCACCCTCACGAATGATGCTCAATCTCGTGCATATGTAATGCGCACCAGTGTACAATGTACACTGTACATGCTCAAGCGCGCTTCCTCTCGTTTTCACTTGTCTCTCCCACTCTCCTTCTCGCTCTCCCCCTTTTACTCTAAAATTTACACATCAATTGGAAATGCAATGCCCATACGAAATTTGACGGCAAAGAACTGACACACACAAAAAAAAAACACTAGAATCGAAGTGAAGATAGTGAAAAGTGAATCGAAATCACTTGAACGAAAGAGAAAATAAGAAAAAAACGAGAATATTTGGGTAACGGTACAAAAAAAAAGAGCACAACAACAAAATTAGATGCTGTCTCGAAACACTTCTAAGCACATCGCACACACATCACTTCAAAGTGGTAAGGTTTGCATTTTTTTTGTGTGTTATTCATGGTATGGCTCTGTCGATGCTTTAAACTGATTGAAAAATAGAGAAAAAAAAACACCCCGCATGGAATGAAACGATTCGAAAAAATGAATACGAAACGAAGGAAAAGAGGGAAAGAGAAAGCAAAACCAAACAAAAATACCCTAAATATACGGAAACGACAACTTGAGAATAAAAACTAGTTTGAAACTAGCAATCCATTTAGTTCGATACATAAGCGTGAAGGTGAGAGAGAGAGAGAGAGAGAGAGAACGAAGACACAGACCAACATATACATAGAGGAGGGATTCGAATTTAAGCTTAACTCTTTGCTATCAACTGCTATACCGAAATGCAAAAAAAAAAAATCTGTACAATTTGTGGTCGTCAGAAAAAAAGGAGTTGTTTTCAACTCTAATATCCGTTCACATGCTTTGGTCGATGAATTTTCGTTAACACCACAGACCAGCATCAAATTCACGCCGTGACAAACAGTGGGGGGCATGAGAAAAACGGCTCAATTTGATGAAAAGGCATGACAGAATATTGCAACAGCAAAACTGAATAATAACAATAATAATCATAAGAAGTAAAAAGTCTAAACGGGAAACGGAGAGGGAGAGAGAGAAAGAGGGAAACTGCAGACTCAGCTGAGACTACAGACTAAAGCCCGAAGCCGAAACGATAAATGAAAATAACATCGTAGAACACACAAAATATACCTGTACAATACTTTACATAACAGACATACATGAATGCCAACAACTGAAATTCGGTTGGGTCGATTAAACTTGTACTATTTAAACTTGTTCAAGCCTATCAAAATTATTCGCCTCAACCAAAATTATGTTTCACAAAATTTCGGAATTTATTTTATTCTGTTTTCATTTTGTGTGAATGTTTTTCTAGTTCGTCTCGTTCGTGTTTTTCTTTTTTCTCCATATATATACAAATATATATTTTCATTATAAGCGGCAGTTTCTGTCTTACACCAAAACCCAGCCATGAATTGAACCAGAAATATTTACATAGAACTTTTCAAGCGAATGAATGAGTGAGTGTGAGAGTAACAGTTTCGATTTAGTGAGAATCATTTTAATTCTATGAACACTTTGACAGTTCTATCCAAATACAATTTTCGCATACTGCTATTTCACCTCAAACGATGCTCTTGCACAAAACCACCTCTATTTGTTATGTTTGATTGAGAGATGGTTCTGTTCGTTAGACTATTTTATGCTTGCGTATACGTAATTCAAAACATATCACACAGATACAGGTGAGTCTCGAAAGTTTTCAACGATTTTCAGGTGCCATGGCCTGTTTTCACTTTTGAAACAAGTTTTCACAGACATTTCTTTACCGTCTGATGTTTTCTGCATCGGTGCAGCTGTTGTAATAAAATTATTGTTTTTACACATAGACTTGCAAGAAACACACCTAACCCAAAACAAAAACAAAAAAAAATCGTTTCAATTTATTCAATTTACACTGAACTCCGAGTAATATCCGATACGATTTGTTGGGCAATGTGTTTTGGGCATTTCCATGCGTGAAATTATCAAATCTTCATTGATTTGAGAGAATGTTTTCAGACTCAGATCATGTTTTTAAATTCGTGTTTTAAGAATTCGAATTGTAAATTTGTTTCGGCTCTCTGTTGCCAAATGAGCTGCATCAATTCAAGTGCATTCTGGATGGAGAACATTTTTCAAGACGATTATAATACAGTCGAACCCCTCGATTGTGGAAACTCTCAATGGCGGAAATCCCGAGACAATGGACAAGAAAATTTGACGGTGGAATTTCCATACAAAATTGCTTCCCGATAGTGGAAAGTTTAGGATAGTGGAAAATCTGTGACCTCATTCGAAATTTCTTGGGGGTAATTTTAAACATCAAAAATATACGTGCTCGTTCATAGTTTTTTCGGCTCCTTGATATTCTTAAAATTCACTTCGTATACGAAGGGTCATACTATATGTAAATATATGAATATGATCACTGAAAATTCTGTGATTTCGTCCAAATAGTCTGGGGGGTAAGTGCTCAATCCAGACTCGAGAGGGGAGTGTAATCTCTGACCTATGTGACCTTGTCAGAAGGTATGGAAATAGTTGTTGAATTGATTCATTTCACCTTTAATTCATAGAAACCACGAAATAATGGAAAATTCTGACCGTTGCGATTCCTAACGAGAGGTTTGACAGTAATTATCAAAATATTTTTACGTTAGTTGTATTTTAATGGGGTGTTGGCTAGATTATCCATCCGTAAAAAATCGTTCATTTCTGTTCTCTCTAAGCGGCAAAGTAGTAACGACGCCTTATTGTGAATGATATTTTCATTGATTAAAAAAAATTATTACTTCATAGTTTTTGTTAAAGTTATTGATACAGTCCAGAGCCTGAGAAACAAGAAAGCTTATCAAAATCTTCATCTATCATAAGTTCAGCCAACCGTCGTCATATCATACAGTGTTTGATTCATAAAAAACGGGGCACCAAGAAGATACATTTGGACCTTATGAAGTATCGAGGACCAAATAGAAACACTAAACTCTCATCAGAAATCCGTTCGTTGAAATTTGAACGTATTTTCCATTTGAGATTGTTAAAACGTCAGAGATTTACCTGTAATACAATGTTCCATAGTGTGAGCGCTCTCTATGAGCCACATGCCTTTTGCGTTCTTCCACTGCTATTCAATGTCCTGTGTTCAGGCATCAGCGTTCTACCTCATTTGAACCGAACATTTCATTGAAATTTACAGTTCGAAACGAAATTACCACTGTAAAATACCGGTTGTGATTTGAATATTATTACAAATGTTATGGCTATGTGTGCTCAATGGGAACGCAGTTATCTTTTCCATATTCGAGTGTTCGGTTCATAATACACATCCATGAAACCTGGATCCATTCAGTTGTATCTTTGTTTTATTTGCGTATTTATTATACCTAAAATGATTTTGTTAGCCCATCTATATCTTAAAACTGACCTTTTTCCCTCAATTGTAGCGATATGAATGAAGGTAACCCAACGATGGCTAACCTTCATGTTTTTCCATATTTTTTTTTTTTTCTTGTATTCCACAAACAACGAATTTCTAAGACAGTCTCAAATAAGCACTAAGATTTTTCATCGTCATACATTTGTGTATTTCCACGTATTGTGGATCAAAGGTACGGACTGTAGTAAATATAAACTACGCAACCGGTTAATACGGTTCATCGGTTAGAAAAATATTCAAACCAATTGTTTTCTATAGTAATACAAATGCTTTTAAATGAAAACTGTTGTCTCGATTACTAAGCATGAATTCAGTGGTCATGACTGGCGGTCCGCCACCTCAGTACCGACAATCACACACAACTGTTGTGGTGATATATATGGAGCCACTTATCCCAGGCAAATTTTTCTCAAATGTAGCAAAATTCCATATTCATCTTTACAAATAATTGACATTAATCAATCAAATTCCATTTTTTGGACAAAAAAAAAACAACAGCCTTAAAAACCTGTTCATTTCTTTTTTTGACCATACTAACTATATCTCGAGCGTGCTCTGAATACCTACATATTCAAAGAATTAACTTACACGAACTGTTGGCACCACACGGCATGATTGGAGGTTCTTTATCATTTTGTATAGAAGATCTGGAATCATTATTTATTTACAACAGCTCTCTTCATGCTAGAGAATTTACGTTCAAGCTAGCAATTCTTTTTGCTTTTCGCATCACTTGGGAGTGTAAAATATATTACGCAAATTCACACAACCCTTACGTGCCAGTGCAATTGATAAGCTGATATAAAATTTATTATTAAATGATAATAATTATACGGTATGTGATTACGTTTGGCACACGATATCCACAAATGTTTTAAAATCCTTATGTATCATTATGAATGTGGGTGAGTATAAAAATGCGGATATCAAAATGGTAATAATCAAATGTATACCATGAATTATGGTATTGCACAACTACATTGAAAAATGTGTTTTTTCCGACAAACAAAACAAATCGCAACACCAATCCAAGTCTAAGTTGCACTCGATGCAAAAATCGAGAATGTAATCGATTCGATATCATTTTTATTTTCAACAATTCAAATATTTGTCATTTATATCGACTATGGTTTACCCATTCACATTTTAAACTTTTTGGATGATTAACCAATGCAAATGAATTATTTTATGCCGTGATATGTCTGTTTGAGTGTGTGTGTTTTTTTTAATTTGTTGTTGTTGCAATTTTCAGCTTATATTGATTGTTGCGTTTTGAATGACAAACTAAATGAATTGAATTGTGGAAAATTGTTCATGGGTTTGTGGAGTTCTGCTTTAAACGTGAAATGCCTTTTGTTGTATTCACATTTTTGGTGTATTAAATGGCTTATGAACGGTGGTTATATGCATCAACGCAACCAATTCTACATATGAATATTGAAATGTATTATTTCATTTATGTATAAAATATGTGAATACTGAAGCTCATGTGTATTTATTTTTACCTGTGTACTGCCAATTGTATGGGTCAACGTTTAACATTTATACCGAACTGTAATAAACTAGCATATGTTTATTCTAATATAGATTGTTCCCGACGTTCCTATACATTATACTTGTACGAATTGATTGAATGTTTATCAAATAATAAAATAAAAAAAAAAAAAAAATTAAAATGCCACATTGATAAAATAATGAATTTGAAATAGAGAATAAATAGTTTGTGGCTATCATTAAACATAGCGGCAATTCAATTGTTCCACAGCAATAATAGATTTATACAAAAATCTCAATTTGTTAAATTTTTAACTAAACACTAATGATACACCTTGCTGCACCTGTATATCAACACAAAACTGTATGAACAACTACATTTCAAATGTCACAAATGAATTTCACAACCTCTTGACGTCTTGGAATTGGTATTTGTTCTTTATCGTTTATGCATGAACGTTTAGCAATAAACGGTTAAAAAATAAACGAAACAAAAATTGCCACTTGAAATGCATTCCGAGCACATTTATTTTCGATGGTGATTTGTATAACGGTAAACTGCTGTCGGTCGCACTCCATAAGAAAATACATTACCACACTAATGCATAGGTAATCTGTAATACGGAGCAAATAGTGTGTGGTAGCAAATAAGATGATCCCATTTTCTTCATGAAACATTGACTAACCCTGTGGAGAGTCAAATAAATGATCACGCGTGTGAAAAATTGGAAGCGTACAAAAATGCAAACGGGTTTTTGTGTGTGTGTGTGTGTGTGTGTGTGTGTGTGTGTGTGTGTGTGTGTGTGTGTGTGTGTGTGTGTGTGTGTGTGTGTGTGTGTGTGCGTGTGTGTGTGTGCGTGTGTGTGTGTGTGTGTGTGTGTGTGTGTGTGTGTGTGTGTATGTGTGTGTGTGTGTGTGTGTGTGTGTGTGTGTGTGTGTGTGTGTGTGTGTGTGTGTGTGTGTGTGTGTGTGTGTGTGTGTGTGTGTGTGTGTGTGTGTGGTGTCTCCCTAGATAATGCATGTATAATTAAATTACATTGAAGAGGCGAACCAAATAGAAATTATCATAATTTACTACAGGTGGAATGGATAATGGTCGTAAATACATAACACTCATACCACATTTGGCACGGCATTGAACACACAAACGCAGAATACTACATGATATTCGTGCACACATTGAGCAAAAAAAAAAAAGAAAAGAGAAAGATATTGAGTGTCTGCATGCATACGTTTAACTTTCCAACAAATTGTGTATGAGCCAAGAAACGTGCTTGTGTTGTGATCACGATTGGCGATTCGATGCTGTCGTTGCGATAGCATGAAACCCCCATTGAACAAAATACGAATGTTGCAATGCAAAAGCAAATTAAACCTTCATTTCCATTCTTGATTTTCGAATAGAAACAGCAATCAGCATGGCTTCATTCTGCAATGCATATTTCTTTATGGTCTTCCATAGTGCCCATACTCGCTCTATCCGGTTCGATGTGTATAGATCGTGTTTTTTTTTTCTTCTTTTGTTTAACCCGTAATGTCAATGGAAAACCAACTTCAATGCATCTCGATTTCCGGAAGCCATTTTCTTTATTTCGAAACTCAGTTGCCATTGCCATGGTGATATTTGTTTAAATTCTTCTTCATTAAATTGCAAAAGCTTTTTGTAGCAAGCAAAGAACCCCAGTACAAAAGCCGCATGAATAGCAGCGATAACTTTATGCACGCACATACCACACATACATATAGAGAAATGTGTGCATAAAAATACATTTAGTCGCATTTAATAAATTAATTTATGCCAAATTTGTTATTTCTCATTGTAAAACACATTTATTCAGTTTGCTCTTACGGTTACTTTTTCTCCTCATGCTGTTCTTGATACTTTTGTTACCGTTGGTGCTATTCTTAATATGCTTCCGTCAAATTTATTCATCCAAAAGAGGAAAAAGGGACGTTTGTTTGTTTTTTTTTCTTTTTTTAAATCTAAACTGAGGCAAGGTAGTAACATACCTATCATGAACGCTTGAGCATGTTTGTTAAGCAGATTTCTATTCACTTGCGGTATTTCTATGTTTATAAACTTAAAATAATTAGCTATTGCTGGCTCAGTACAAATATTTTACATTTAAATTACACAACAATGATGGCGCTAGTGTGCCATAAGAAATAGACGCGATTGTATACACATTTTACATGAGAAAGTTTGACATGTTCTTCTGGTCTGTAAATACCCGGCTCTGTTACATAAAGAGCATAAGCGTGCTGATTAGAATGGGGAATATGAAAGTTTTACTTGAACACATTGTATTTTGTATAATATTCGCATATATCTTGAGTGTGAGTTTTTTTTTCCTTCTTCTTTTTTTGTTATTTGGTTTCCTTTTCGAAATTGTTACCAGATATATTCATTTGCAGACATTTTCATGCAAAAAGTGTGCACAATCGAAACGTGAAACTTGAAAAACTATATTCGTATTGATCAGACCATTTCAGCATCATGGCATTTATCCATGCATAGAGCACAAAGAATAAACAACAATCCCAAAATGAGAAAAAGAGAAAGCCAACCAAAATATATATATAATAAATTTTCAAAGAAAAGCGATATTTAGAATTCAGTCATGTTAAATGAAATAATTGGATGGTATCGATTGTGAGGCGCACAAAAGAACGCGAAAAAAAACACGAAATGAAAGAAAATTATAAGGAAAAAGAGAAAAAAAAATACATTCGTATGCATGAAGCTTGATATATTGAATGTTTCCGTGCACGCGATCCGTTCAACTAAACAAATACAAAACACTAAGAATGAAATGACGTTGGTGGAAATAGAGAGAGAGAGGGAGAGAAAGAGAAAAAAATGGTCTCGACACCGGATAAAAATTAGTGTCACGTAGTGTACTCCAATAATATTTGCATCGGAAACAGTTATATAAGGCGACCGGCATTTTCTGTACTCCTTCAACACAATAAAAAAACACTAACACCAACGATAAATGTCGTAAAATCGAACGAGAAAATGAGGAAACTAACAGTGAGACAGAAGAAAAAAACAGTTTGACGGGATTCGTTCAGCTAGTTTAAACATTCTCACTTTCTCACTTTCGCCTGAATCGCACTAAAATTGTTCAGCTTTTGAACCAATACCAATCGCCCTTGCATTTCATGTAGTGAATAAAAAGCAAAAGTTAACATTGTCAATCTTCTAGTAACCGCTTAGCAGAGAGAAGAAAAAAAAAATATACAAAAGTAAATAAAAATACAAATATAGTATAGAACGATAAGAGGAAAAAAAAAACAACAATCTAACAAAGCCCTCGAAACAACAGATATAAACAATGAAATACCCAAACACACAAACAAACATAGAAAATGGCCCAATAAATCGAACGGAATGTAATTTAGCCCAATTCATATTTGCTGTGTGTATTCTCCAGTGGTGTGAACGTAACGGCGATCAACATTTCAACATTTCCTCATGAAGTATGGAAACACGCACTTCTTTCGAATTGGAATTTATACGTGTAATTTTGTTTGCCGAATAATCTGTTTTTTTTTGTGTGCTGTTTTCATTCAAAACGTATCAATTGGCATTTTGTTATCGATATGTGATTTTTTGTAGATTGTGATCCATAAGAGAGCTACAGGCACCACACATTCAATATATTGAGAATTGAGATTGGTATCCTTAACATTGGTATGCTTAACATTGTTTTCGTTTGGCCTGATTTGGCTTCGTTTTTTTTTTTTTGTTATCTCGTACAAATAATACGAATAAAAATGCCTGAAAACCCAATACAATTTGTAAAAAAAAGAACAACAAAAAAGGCGATGTATTAGAAAAGAAAAAAAAAACATTTGAATAAATTAACTTTTTGAAGTTTGATTTACAACATTTGATTTTGCTGAGAGAAACAAAAAAAAACTAGTTTCCTAGCTGTGTACGAGTATGCAAGTAGCGTGGATGTTTCCAAGGATATACTCCTAGAGCGGCTCTTGTAGAGCCCAATCTTTGCACAAGGAATATCAAATGCGACAATTCAATGAAATAATAAAATGAATTAGAACGAAGCATAAGTGCAATAAAGTAAGTGAAGTGAACAATAATTTTTATATGGAAACTGTATGCCGACGACCACATTCCAACTTTTACAGGCTCATGAACAAGAAAAGCATTGCTGGGAGCACAATAAAACGTGTAGCGATTTATTGACTCTACTGAAACATAATGCATTATGTCCTATTTCACTTTATTCTATTTTAGTTTTCCATATCTCGTTTCTCTTCTAATGTGTCCTCTCGTCTTCTTCCATTTACTAATAATGAAAAAAAAAAACACGGCAACAATAACGGAATAAGATTCCATTCGACAAATGTTGAAGAAGAAATGATGAACAAGTTGCTGGGGCAGTTTTTATGTTGACAAGTTGAACTAATCACTTGAACATGTTTTTATTTGTGCGTGTTTGGACGCGTCCATCTCTTGGAGCTAAATTTCAGTTCGCATTAAATGCATTGCACATTCAAGCTATTAATTTTCATTTGAAACGATGTCAATATGAGCAAAATGTACGGAGCTATCGGAATGAAGAGAAATGAATAAAAGCCGATTAAAATTGTGAACTCGAAGGAGACTCTTTTTGTTCCATCAATCACTTTCTATGTCGTAATAATAAACAATTGGAATTGATTTAGCCCGTTTAAAATTCCAAATTCGGATAATCAAAGAATTATAGAATTATATATTACGTGGGCACTGGGGGGGATTCAGGAATTTACAACCTACCTGAGATGAAGTTATCTGGATTGACCCACACCCAGGCATTCGGTTGACCGTACGTATTTCTACTCAAGTAAATACTGATGAGTTTGTTGCATCGATGTGTGCACTAATACTGCGCAAAGCAGCAACTCTAACAACCGACGCGACAGACTCACCGCATCCTTGCTGCTGAGTGAAGCGTGTGTGGCGAAATACTTTCCAGTATTTACTTGGGTAGAGAGACGTACGCGTATGTATTTGTACGCTCAAACCATTGCCTACTCCCACCCTGTTGAAACATGGCCATGACCTCCCTCCCTACGCTTTCACGACTGACCCCCCCCCCCCTTGATCCGGATTGACCTAACCCTGAGATTTGCATTTCATTTCTTGACCCCTCCCCCTCCCATGAGATTTCAAACCGTGCTCAATATGTACCTAAAATCAAAGGAATATAAATAGTTTTATTATTTATGATACCAAAATAGGCGTACTGTCTCGTTGTAATGCAATTGACATAGCACTCATATGAATCGTTACTAAGGTTTCTAGTTTCCGATGTAAAGGAATGTTATCCAACATTTCGACGTTACTGTTCTGTGATAAGAGATCTATTCCTGAAACAGATTCCGTTGAAAAATGTTGGTCAACAAGCAAATACATGCCAAACAACTCGCATCAGTAAAAAATTACTTCACCAAAGAAAACTACTGACTTGCATTGGTATTTATGGCTTCAGTATTGCGCAATGAAAATCACATAACATTCATTTAAAATCCACAAAATATGCGTAATGAAAATATTTCACATGCGTATTGCATAACAATGTAAATCACATACATCGTAAATTCTCCGTACTGGCATACAAGGATGTAGATAGTTAAATATAGTAGCAATTGCCTGCATAATTCAAATAAGTTTTGTTTGAAATGTTTTCCATACATTTTAATGTGAAAACCAAATAAAACTGCATTTTATGTTGTATATATGTTGTTATTAACAGTTGATGGAGAGTCTAGACAAACTTAAATAAACAGCCCAGCCCATAAAACATTTTCTCTCTCCAGATTTTCCATACAACATTTTATTCGCACTATGTAAAATGTGCAAATCGTTTATCACTTACGGATTTTGTACATTGAAAACTTGCAACATACAAAATTATTTTCGAGATTCATGTCATACAAACTGATTGGGCCCGACTTTTCCCCAGATATTTTACTCATTTGAATCGTGTTTATTGTAAATACCGAGTAACCGGAGAATGGTTGGCATTTTTGATTAGGCTGGGCTTTAAAAAATGAGACAGTGCCAGTGCATTTGATACTATGCGCGCGCGCACCCCCTCCCACACATTTATGTAACACGAATTGAACATGTGAAGACGATCGAAGTAAAAATGAATGCATGAGTATTTCATGTAGTCTAACAAATCTGTATAAACAATAATTAGGCTAATTGGTGTACATTATCAGCGAGCGTAAAAGCTCAAAACCAACTTATTTTTCCAGTCAGCCTTTTTTTTGTCCCTGGTGACGACTCAATTTATACATAGATTGACTTTTACATTTGCTGCATACATTAAACGAAAATGGAAGTCAAGCGAATTGATTCGTTAAGTAAATAATGTGCTAATTTAACCTCAACTCCATTCACAATCAATGAATTAAGTATATTCGTTTCATCAAAAGACTCATCTGCAATGATTACAATGTTAATCTCATTAAATACCGTTGATTTCTTACTTAAGTTATGAATTGTTTTTGCGATATTTGACTTAAAAAAAAAAAAAAGATTTGTCAATACCAAATTGAAGTTTGGTTTGAATTGAATTGTTCAATATCTAATCTCATGGGTTTCGAGTTTTGTTTGCGCATTTATAGTTTAAACACTGAACTACTTATATACTAAAATACATTCACAGTGTAAATTTCACACAAACACATGTATATTTATTGGTATTTGATAATTTGCTACAAAATTCAATATTCAAAGCATCTGAAAAATTTAATTACGTTTGAATATGATGATTTATCCATATGCGTATGTTTTCATGGTAACATATTCGGAATTCTCAAATTGTTGGACGGATATTTACAATTGCTGAATAGCTCAATATGACATTTATGATTAAATATCTATGGTTTGGATGTTTGGCTAAACATATGAGTCATATGACTGTTTTTCATTTGCCGCAGTGAATAGTGAATTTTCGCTGGAAAGGCCTCAGCCATTGCCTGCACTCACTTTCACATGAATCTTTTGTCTCCATAATAAACGCGGCGAAACAAAAATTCACTTTTTACTGCGGCCGAAATTCAATGCCAAAAAATTTATTTCCGCCGCCGCAACTGTAACCCATAACTTTACGCAACGGCCGAAATTCACGCGGCTGAATTTCACTCAGCCGTAAATATTGGGAGGAAAAATCCTTGCAAATACCTGACATGGAAATACACGAATATATTCGCCACGAATAAGCGGTTCAATTCATTGACAGTATACACAAGATATTTGCATCTATTTGAACGGTTACGATAAAATGTGGTAATTTTTCTTCCTTAATAAATTATTGCTCATTTTAAAGAGATGAAAGATGATGTTGTTCTGCAAAAAATCAGTTTAACTTAAGACAAATCCCCTCAAACAAGTGCACTGCTCTCTATATGTTGTCAACTTTGCTGTGATGCTCCTATGCATTTCATTTTGGTTAAATTTGGAAATAATTTGTATGTTTATTCGTTCGATGGGAATGGAATTGAAAATTCAATTTTGTTCAAAAAGACGAATACGCTCATATTTTTTGATTGCTGTTAGAACTCCCGGATCCGGCCAACATGATGGATCTTTTATTTATTTCACAAACATTCTGAACAACTTGATTGTAATGTCGCATGTCAAATGCTTGGCTTGACGACAACTATTGAACACGCATAGCAATTACATACTATTACAAAAAGTTCGCATGATGATTTTTTGTTTACCGCAATTTAATTGACATCCTTGAACCATAAAATATTTGTTCACAGTGCGAACTTTGCACGGTGTTAAAGAACATTTTTGATGTAACATCGATTGTGAAACAATTCGCAGTGAAACAAACGAAGCATTTATGGAATTACAAAAATTCTAGTTGAATTTTTTTTGTAAGACACATGCGCATTTTTAGACAATAGAACAAACACGAGCGGAGGTTAGAGTGGAAGCTTGAAATGACCGATTTTCATTATGGAGAAGAAATTCTCAATTGCTGCCAATATTTCAAAATCCAATTTTCTAATCGTTTAAGGGGTGGCCATAGTTTAACCCTGTTTTAAAAATAATCATAGTAAACATTTTTTCGCATTGCACATCTTGCTGTTTGTTCAGAAGGACACAAAAAAAAAAAAAAAAAAACAGTACACTTTTCTTGCTTTTATTTGGAGCTAGTGGTCTCAAACAGTGGTCAAATGACATTTTCGTGCGTTTTCATATGCACACTTTCAGTTCTTAAATGTGCCAAATTGAGAACCACTTTTAAACGTGAACATAGAAAAATTAGTCCAGACCACATTTTTTCCCTCCGGTATTGTTTTGCTCTTTTCTTACTATTTCTATTTCTTCTCTGGTCATTGGAATAACTCTACGAATATTCATTGTTTGAATAAACTGCTCTGAAGCTCTCAAGCTTCGAAAAATAAAAGTCAGAGATAAGAGAAAAACTGCATGGAAAAAGAAAACAACGTGGAAAAAAGAGAGCGATGGACGTGAAGATAATTCACAAGCGAAGACGATGTGAAATGCCAAGAGAAATTAAAGACAGAAAACGCTATTGAAGCGTTTTCATTTGTTAATCGATTCTCGTTATATCGTTTGTCTCGTCTCACTAAAATCTACTCCCATCGTACTAAATCGCAGAAAAACTGTCTGAATGGGTTTATGTGTTTTAGCGGTGTGAGAGGAGATCGAGAGAGGGAGAGAGAAATTGTGTGTGTGTGTGTGTGTGTGTATGTGGATGCAATAGAATCTCTGCATTGTGAATTGAATTCGATTTCGAACATTTATTCGAATGCAGAGTGCGAACGCGTTAAACAAATCGATACGGCTTCGCCCATTGAATAATCACAAATGTAAACTTAGCCAGGCGCAAGCAATGCATATGCAAGCTGTCTACCAGATTATTTGATCACAACGTGGCCGGAATTGAGGAGCACGTATTGCAATGACAACAGTGTTTTCACTACATTTCAGTTCATTTTTCACCAGCATCCTCCTCCTACTTGTTCTCCTTCTTCTTCGGTGTTCTATTTGTTGTCTCCGCTCAAACTCATTGCATTAACGATTATAGATCATTAGCTCAAGCTATTTTCATTAATCGCTTAAATATGTGATGAATATTGTGCACACATTAGTATTGACGAACGGAAGGTTCAATCATCCCCTAAAAGTAATCAATACATCTAACAAGACTTTGTCAATGGCAAAATCGTTGCGCCTGTTTCTTGAAATCAATAATAGTGTTAGTCCACTGATTGAATGATTGACTACCATCAACCAGCTCATTAATTCGCATCTTTTTTTTTTATCAATGTCACAAAGCCAATTTAGTTCATTACCGAGGTTTAAGCTCATTTTAAGTTGCTTACATTTTTTTGCCACTTTTGAAAATATCCATACAACACAACGAATCAAACGTCTCGAGTGCATTTGATTCATTATATCAAAATTGTGCGGTTTTGTTTCGACAAAATCGATATGCATTTGCTTAATCGAAATTGGAAACTTTTCGCCAATCGATCACGGAATTAATCGAGGTTTTTATTATTATTATTTGTATTTGAATTTATTAGATGCGTGAGATCTTTAGTCACACGAAGAAACATTAATACAAATTTTTCTAGTTTCCATAATGTTTCCAGAAAATGTTTCCCCGTGTGACTTATAGAAATCACAATATTTATAACTATCTACTCAAAGTTAGACACAAAATAAACAAATAATGTTATATCACATCCAATGAGTATAATGCACAAGGCCCAATACACAATATATTCAATTGTAATCAAAGTTGTATTTTCTATTTCCGGACTAACTAACGCATTTCATCTCATTCAAATGTTTTCCCTTGAATCACTTTATAGAAAAAAAATACAATATTTGTGACGTATTGAGCCCTAACCAGAATGTTGATACCAACGCTAACGATACATTAACTCAAATGATAAGTCAGTATGAGTGCGTTGCTAGTCATGGTGTCTTTTCCGGTTTTAGTTCATCTTAACATAAAATTTAAATTTAATAATGTTTTTTTTTTCCATTCTCTTTCTCTTTTCCAAATTGAACAGCATATCTAAACGGGATTCCAGTTCATCGCCACATACCAGTATGCCATCATTAGAACTACCTATATATTAAACGATGTGAACGATGCAAATGGCGTTCTCTCTTCTAATTTATTCCAGTCTTCAAATGTTTTTTCTAATCATTTCATCGCTGACTAAGTAAAACGGTAGTCAAATCTACTGAATAATCATTAGGTACAATTTGATCGATTACAATTTTTTCTTTTCCTTACTCAGCATATAAGATTTAAAAGAGTACAAGAGAGTTTTATTTAAATTAATAAAAACTAAAAAAAAAAAAAAAAAATAACAACGGCCAAACAAAGATATGGCAACGATAACTAAAGGCAAACAAAAAAATACCATCCAAAAAAAAAACAAAACAAAACAAAACTAACATTCTCTGTATACATTTCGAATCAACGACAGATTCTTCAATTTTCATGTCAAATTACATTTAATCATGCCATATTTAGATACAATCAATTGCATTGTCCCATTCTTCTCAATGAATATGTGTAAGAATCACGATCGAATGTATGAATTTAAATGAAAATGAAAAGACAAGGATAACAAAAACATAAATAAATCATCATTATCATCAACGTAGGTCATTTTGAATTTAAATATTTAAAAAAAAAACACACACACACACAAACAAATTATCATCAGTAAATCAACTTTGATTGCATAAAAGACGGTTACTTAAATGTGTAACGGAACAAACACTTCTACTCACATTGTAATTTGATGGGTGGAAATATAACAATATTTTGGTCAAAAAAATAAATTGTTCAAACACTGTTTCGAATATTCGTATGAACATTTAATAAATGTTAGACAAATGGTCATTGTGGTGAATAGAACCACCCCAAAAAAGGTGTATGCAAAATACATTTCAACATTTGTGAAACATTTGATGTTAAAACGTGAATTGTGAAATCCCTGCTGTTCAGACATGACAACAAAATGTCGGTCCTCTCGCCAGGACGAGAACAATCGGTTCGGTTATTTTAACGTGTGACTTTAGAACGTTTTAGTGCATCGATATCAATTCATTATCCCCTGTAGATTTGGCTCACACCCACTGTGACAACCTTTTTGTTTGTTTGTTTTGTTTTCATCTCTTTGACATTTCAACTAAAGAGAAAATTTACACTACAGAGAATATTAATGACTTTTTTCTTTGGTAACCCCCCTGAAGAATTTTTTCTAGGCTTTTACCCCCCCCCCCGACCCAGGTGGTTGAGAACCTAAGCTCAATAGCTTCACGTTAAGGATCAAATGTATAACGATTGAAATGTACCTTGCATACATCTTCAAAACATCGAAAATAACTTCTATCATTGAAGAGAAATTTTCATGTATTCGAAAGGGTGTCCTACGTCCAAAAATGCGGATTTATTTCGTATTTTGTTTTCTGAATGTTTGGATATTTCGTCTTAAAACAGTAATCGAGTAGTTTATTTAATAAAATACAACAAAACAATGAACTAATATTTGCTCTGAAACTATATATATAAAAAAAAAATGAAAATTAAAGCAAATTACAAACAGGCACTGGTTCGCTAGTATATGTACATACTGATACGTATTCATACGTTCAGTAGTACTGAAAAGTATTCGCAAGCGTAAATCCGTTGCGTCGCTTGTAGCAGAGTCGCTGTTGTATGTGGTGCGTGTGTAGTTGTGTCGCTACACAAAATCCACACATAACAGCGACTGTGCTACAAGCGACGCAACGGATTTACGCTTGCGAATACTTTTCAGTACTACTGAGCGTATGAATACGTATCAGTATGTACATATACTGGCGAACCAGTGCCTGATTACAAATGAACAAAATAATTGAGAGAAAAACAAAATGCCAACTTTATAGTAACATTTTATTAAATTTAAAAAAAAAGCTCCACCGGCTTTTTTTTATAGATATTTTATGAATATATGATTTAAAAAAAAAAAAATGTAAAATTCAATAGTTTATAAACAACAACAAAAACCAAACACACGCTATAATATGTATGTAGATGTTGTTCAAGTAAAGCTCTATTCTATTTCCAAATGAATTAAATTACAAGATTCAAATATAGTATATGACACAACTTTACTATTTAAATCAATTTATTTATTGTGTCGACACACATTGAACGGTCAATGGTTTTCTTTGTCATCATGATGAGCAGTTTAACTACACAACAAATGAATAATTGTTGACTATTGGTGTTCAGAAAATAAGTGGATTTTGAGTTTTGAAGTGATCCGCCTAACCCCCTAGCCTAGGGGCCCTAGGTAGTAATTTCCCGTGGAACAATTTTGGACGTCCAATACACAGAAAATCATGAAATTACTTGTTTCTCAATTGACCATTGAAATTGTATGACGGTTGGACAAATTTCAACTTTTTTTTCGAATTTGTTGAATTTCAGAAAAAGTTGGAATTCATCAAATTTCAACGGTCAATGGGAGAAACACGTAACTTCATTATTTTCTATGTATATAATAGTGTATGGTACAAAAAAAAAACGGTTGATCACTCAATACATTTATTCAAACAAATGGATTGAACTAACGCCCACTCACTATACCCTTAAACATAACAATTGAATTTTTTTTTTTTAGATTCTGTTTAATTCAATTTTGAATTTCACAAAAATCGGCAAGCAAAAAACCACTGTATTCAGTTATTCAGTATTTTAAAATTCAACGTAAATTGTTTGTGCATATTAATTAATTAATTAATTTATTTATATCATTCATTTCGGTTGCAATGTGAATTTGTGCACATCATGACGAAAAATAAAACAATTGACAGCCAATGTGTGTCACATCGTTGAGTTTTGGATCACTTTTATTAGAATCATAACTGTGTATATATTTAATTGTAATTTTCAAAAAAAAAAAAACAACAACAACAACTACAAATTTAAGATAACTTTAATCATAAACATTCATTCATTGCATTCGATAAATGTGAAAATCAAAACAGACTACTAAACTACTGACTGTTGTGCAACAAATTATATAATGGATTTTTGGTGCAACACAAAACTTTTCCACTGACTGAAATTCAAACCCATTTTCAAACTCGTCATTTCAAAATTGGAAATGAAGAGTGGTGCCAATGGGAACACTTCACTTGCTGTTTGTTTTTTTTTTTTTTATTTTCGAGGAATGTTGATTGTATTCAAAATTGGGCCTACATCAATACATTTTGAATAAATGGTATATTTGGTTTTTCGTTCTATGTTTTTCAATCAATCAAATTTCACATTCCCACTTTGTGTTGTGTGCTTGTTTTATTTTTTTCAGTCACCATGTCGACATATGATAAATGTATTGAATGAACGGTACTGTTCAACAGTGATGATTCTGATTAAACAGATTTATTGCAGTGACATCGCAATTTATAGGAGAATATATCGATAGTTTCATTCGAGAGGAATCTATATTAATAACAGTGATTGCATAATGACTGCAGTTATTTGTCATCATTTTCATCTATGGGATAGAGTGACGATGACTTTTAGGGTGGATGGATAGCTTTTTTGTTCATTGAACTCTTTACGTGGGATTCGCTGAACAATTTATCAGTTTTTTTTAAGTCAGAATTAAAAAAAAAAAAAAAAACAAACAAACAAACAGTCGAAATAGAAACATAATCAATTGTTGATCTTCTGAGTCGATGGGGATTCTTGAAACATAGAAATATTTGACTTGAAGAATGTGCTACACTCAATGGCAATCTATGATTTTTGTTTACATTTCGATTTTGTCAACTAAAATTCCGGTTAGAAAACAATTGAATTCGAACAGAAATGCCACTTCAGGTCATTTTTCATTAATAGTCAATATTGATCGAGTATGAATTCATCATGAGCTGAATTGATACCATCAGAAGAGAGGCATGGCCTGATTTCAAATTTATTCAAACAACAAAATATCCTATGAATACTCTATCGTCCGAACGAAATGAGTTGGGTTTAAAATCAATTTTTAGTTCACCGTCAACAACCAATACTAAATCGTTTCAGGCGAGAGGAATATTTCATTCATGACATGGATTTGAGCATAAGAATTATTGTGGAATATCTAGAAAATATATGCTGTAATTAGTAAGTGTGTGTTATTTCATTGAAATATATTTTGACGAAGAACCGTCAGTATTTGTGAAAATGTGGTAAAAAGGGATAATTTTGTTTTTGGTAAATACACGTTGTACAAATCAGCTGAGCTCATAGTTACTAATTTTGCAATAAAAGGCACACGCAAACCTTTACATACGAAACTCCGAAATGTATATTCCAGCTGAGTAAATATTCGAAGGATATTTTCTGCTATAGTTAATTTATGCCAAGAAGAAGGTATTCCTCTCGGTTTAAGGTAAATTTCAATTCTCGGCACGAAATCAAGTATAAGACAAAAGAAAAAAGCTTAAAAACTAGTTATTCATCTGATTAGTGGACATCACGTAAGATGAAGAAAAAAATTTGTATTATCATATGAACTCAACAACCAATTAGATGATTGAAAATTGCGTACATCGATTGGTGAAAAGTGAAGATGCTTATGTTTTCGAAACAATATGACTTCGATAACAAAGGGAAAAACAAATATATGCTTTAGAGCAATCGAAGTTTTCTGTATGTAATCAGAAATGGCTCTATTATTTTATCATTAGGTGTTGAATAGATTTTATGAATCTACTGAGAATCTGATGCAGAACACAATGAAACGAAGTGGCAATTTATAGATCGAAAATTTGTAATAAGCACACACACACACACACACACTGTTTGAACAGCAACAAAAATAGAGACTATTTTATTGGAACCAATAAAAGGATACATATTCACAGAAATAAGGTCGTTGGATAAATTGAATAGACATAGTCATACACAATAAAAAAAAACATACTGAAAGAAAATCACTCAACCAAATTTAACAAATTTACATGAATAAAAAGTTGAACATTTACATTTTCCGAAAAAACTTCAAAATTTGAACAAATTAAAACCCAAAATTATGTGCATCGTTGTTTAAGACGATGTAGAATTAAATACAGATTCAAATATTAAATTAATAGTAGACTCATCTGAATTGACTACCATTCATCAATAAACTCAATTAAATTGAATCGGTTTTGGGGATGCATTCAGACACAATAGTCCCTAAAACAACCTTATAGATTGGAAACTACATCTTTCTACATATTTGATTCACCATTCACCTTAAGTTTATGAGCGATGGGCTAGTAATGAAATTATTTGGAAGTGACATATGTTCAAATGAGCCTGTTATTCGGAATAAGTATGTAATGTAGCATATATGTGTCCATTTTAATCACCGTTTTCCGATGATGTATGAAGTTTGTCCTACTTAAGTCGAGTTCACGTATAAAATGCAAGAGGCGAACAGCTACCAATACTACTGAACAAACGTCAAAAGCACCAAAAAGTACTGAGTCAATATTTGCGTCTACCGATATGCGATTCTCCCATTACTCTCTATCTAATCTGTTTGGCATGCCTTCTACAGGCAGAGTGCATACTGGATAGCTGGTTGCACGTCAGTCATTCAAATATTGTTTCAGTACTGTCCGGTACTGTTGACGTTTGTTTCGTAGTATTGCTCCACGTCATTTGCTCCACGATAAATTGCCAAATGTGTTTGGAACAGCTAGCCATACTAACCAAAGTCGACCAGAGCGATGATATTACAAGAAAGAATATTCATACAGCACTAAAAATAATTATAGCTTCCTTTGAGGTATCTAATTTTCGAACATATTAATTCAATGTGAGCAAAAATCTCATGCTAATTTACACTGACATATTTTAAAATGTGGCCAATTTTGATGCAATTTAGGGTTGGAACTTATTAATTATTATCAGCCGAATTATTATCAAATTTTATCATCAGTGTCAATCAAAATTGTTATCATAACAAACTTTTCTGATTTTTCTCTCTCGGATTTTGTTTCATGATGAGCGGATACTTGTTAACAACTAACAAATGACCAACAACTGATGAAATCTGGGTACATAATTATCTTATTTTGTATGAAATCACAATCGTGCCAAAAATGTGCTTAATGCATATTCATAAGACTTACATTGAACATGTTTCTATGCACATTTGTGCTTGCATCAATTCTTATACATTTTGATCAACAATTAAGCACATTTTAAACATAATTGTGACTTTAAATAAAATTCACAATTATTTTATCAAATTTGAAAAAAAAAGTGTGCTCATTTTGGTTACTCATTTTGGGTAGTCAATAATCTCTCCAACCCTAGTCAACATTTCATTAAGCTGACAACCAATCACAATATTGGTTTTTGCAACACCGATTCGCATGATAGGGAAGAAAAGCGCATGATACATTACGCATCCGCTAGCTTGCCGTGAACATGCTTCAAAATAATTGAATTGACACCTCAGAATAATACACGTGGAATATAAGCGGAGATAAACAAAAAGCATTTGTTCACTGAGTAATATTTACAGCGCTTATTTCACAGAATTTATCTTATGACCACAACGACAAGCAACGACGATGAGGTTTTCTGAAATCTTTGGGGGGTAATCAAAAAAGCTAAACACAAGAGTTGCGACTTGAATACTTGGTTTTTGAACAAAATCGAAAAGATAATGCTCAGGTGAGGAAATGCTCTCGGTGGATAGCTTTTTATTGTGTTCATCATGCGAGAAGATTTTTTTTTTTTTCATTTCGAAAAGAGTAAAGAAAAAAAAGCTCCTAAAAAACGGTTCATAATGTTTCGTTCAACGTTTGACAAGCAATTGTAATTGAAGCGACAATCGGTGCGGATAAATTGAGGCCACATCATTGACAAATCTATTTACTTGTCATACAATTCCATGCGAAAACATGAATACATATTGAATTGAAACATTTTCCCTGCTCTGTACATTGTTTTCCATTGTGATCAGAGCCAAAAACGGAGTTTACCCATTGTGATTCGATTGGTTTTGGTCGATTGCCGTACAAATGTGAAAATGTTGATGAGTGGTTTTCAGTTCAGTAAGAGCACACAGCTAATTTAAACAATAACCATAAATTCATTGAAAATACGTTCAGTGGCCATGCCATCGATACAACGGTGTACTTTTTTGTGTTTGTTTGTTTGTTTGTTTGTTTTTTTTTTTTGAAAACCTTTGGGGTAAACGTTTTTTTTTTTCTTTTGTTCCGTCCTTGCTCTGATCAACACCAATATTTATTCACACAAATATACACAGAACGGCAACGGAGTAAAATAAAATGAAATAAATTTATTCATCAATAAATTATGGCATTCATCGAATTGGAATTAATTATCGAACTTTCAATGTGCATGCAAACACTGAAAATACCATTCAAATACGGGAATGACTAATCATCGAAAACATATTACATTTTTTTTCTCGTTTTTTTTTGCTTTTTTGAAGAGAAAAAAGAGGCATGATGTGAAATCGTTATTAAAAAGCAGTTAATTACAGCAGCTCACAAAAAGCGAGAGTTAAATCGTTTTCATATTGTTTGTACATGTGTGTGTGTGTGTGTGTGTGTGTGTGCATGAATATGATGCAAAGAAAGCAAAAAGCAGAACGAAAACGTTCGATATTATTCGCAAGCCGGAGCTACGTTTTAAATACCATTAATGTATTTAAAGATCAATTAAAAGAATGTTCAAATATTCATTTTTCATAGCCAGCAAAAATGTTCGAAATTTGTTATCTTCTTTCGAATTCATTCGTATTGCTTTTCACTCAGCTTTATTGTTATTGCCCCGCCCCGCCGCCCATTCTCCTCGCTCCCCGATGCAACAGAGCTTAACCAAAGCAAAATTCAAAAAAAGAAAAAAAAAATCAGAAACAAGAAAAAACAGTCCAGAGTGAAAAAAATGCAATGCAAACTAGAAAATGGTCATGCAGCTTAATTTGTGTCATGTGAAGGAAAATGCGATATATATATATATATATATAATGCAGATAATTCGCAAGCCCATCCAAACGAATATTTAACGCGGAAATAATGTAAAACTTTCGTTTTTTTTTCTTTATGTAAATTTATCCAATAGAAAAAAGACAATAGATAAAGACTTTTCTCGTGCACAAGCCAAAAATTTACACAAACATTTTTGCCGTTTCGATTCTCCATTAAAAATAGAGTAATCATAATAAATATAAAATTTATGGTGTAGTCTTAGTTTTGGTAAAGGAAACAATTTAAAGATAGTCATTTAAAAAGAATAAAACAAAAAAAAAAACAAAAATTAACGAAATGTGGAAAAAAAATAAACTTGAGCAACTCGAACAAAAAGTTAATCTAAAAGAAAAAGAGCAACAACAACAAAAAAAAACACAAACACACAGAAATAAAATGCAAAGATATGGTAGAAGAATAGAATTTAAATTTAAACACATAGTTATAATGAGAAAGAATACGAAGTAAAAAAAAAAATTAAAAATTAATGAATAAAAATACAATGAAGCCGTAAATCATAATCGGCAAACATGTGGAAAAATGAGTATATTCCAATCATATTGAAATTACAATGGGAAATTATTACGTTCTAATGTAATAACGACAACAACAAAAAAAATAATTTAAAAATTGTAATAAACATTTAATTTTTAGATAAAGAAGATACAAAAAAAAAATTAAAAAAGAATAAAAAGGCTAAAAAAAAACAAACAAACTCTTCTCCCTTTTTCCGCAAGCTTAGTTTTATTTTTGCCACATACAGCCGACGCAGCTGGAGACTCAACCTGATCCCATTTTCGTAAAGGGTCTATTAAAAAGACAATATATTTGTATTATAATACAGGTAATAAACAGGTAGACAGTTGAAATTGTTTTTATTAGATGCCGACTGAAACTTTAAAAACAACGAGGGAAGATACGTGAGTATTTTGATATCTGGTAAGTTGGGTTGACCATCAACCTTAGATTGTATACCCCCCCCCCCATCATAGATAGTTTTAAAATCGAAAATCCAGGTAAGAAGAATAAATTGTTTAATGTTCGTTCTCAAAGTTGCTTGAAAAATGAAACCCTAAATCACTTTCCTTTGCGATGATTACATGATAGAAATGTTTGTTCATTTTTATATGAAACATGTAATTGAAAAGTACCCGAAAGTGTCAAGCTTAAATTTTGCGTAAATAATTGTTTTTCCGATTAAATAAACCAATTAAAGTTGTCAAAAACAGTCGGTGGTGTATCTCACATTTTGTCGTGACTGATTTCATTTTGTGTCACAAAAGCAAAAAAAAAAAAAAAAAAAACAAACAAAAAACAAAGAGAAAACAGTTCAAAATTGCCCACAAGAGTGTAAAAAAAAGTGTGTATTGATCAAATATATTGTTGGAAGCATTCAAAATTAATTTGAAACATTCACTGTTAAATTGAAAATTCCGTGGCAAGCGTATTGAATTTGTTGAAAACATGTCGAATTGTTTTCTGCCTATTTTCTCAACATTAAATTTCGATGGTAGGAATTTTAAGCATTGGAATGTGCTCCATTAGAGCTCAGTTTACTTCGCCGATTCCGCGAACATATGTGTTGGTGTGTGTGTGTGAGTTTCAGAGAAAATGTTGACCGGAACTAGCTGCATAAAAATGGGCGACATTGAAATGTTGCTCTTAAAAATAAAATATTAACAAACAAAAAAAAAACAGTATCATCTTATTAAACAAAAGCCAACCAAACTACAATGATGGAACATTTATGTCATCTAAGTAGCAGTATATCAACAAAATATATGCTCTTAATTTAAAAAAGGAAAGCAAAAATTGGAAACATTCATGTATCAACGAAAGAGCATGCCGATGGCCATAGAACGGAAAAAATATACTCACACACACACACACAGAGAGAGAGAGAGAGAGAGAGAGAGAGAGAGAGAGAGAGAGAGAGAGAGAGAGAGAGAGAGAGAAGGGGTGGGGGGAGACAGACTCACAAAGGAATGAAAAGACAAATAGACAAGAGCAATGAGTGATTGAGGTAACAAAAGCAGTGCTGTGGTGCGTTTTTGACATAATGAAACTGTCAACCGTAAATTAGACATTCGGGGTTAATTATATTCCATGAAATAAATAACTACGGTTGTAACAAAAACAATTCCATTGATTCCAGTTGAAACCGCATTTACGTTTTCCCATGTACCAAAAATGGTCATGGTGTTGAGAATGTTTTAAATGAATGTGCGGGACGCGCAATGTGATAATTTGCATTTGCAAACCGAAAAATAGAAAACTTTTGACTTCAAGTGTTATTTTCCTTGGAATGTTGTGTGTATTGTATACACTTCGGTTTTTTGTTTTTGTGGTCGACCAATTATCACAGCCTACGCTGAAGGCTTGTGATGTGCGCTTGATAAAATACTTTGGCTTATCTTTTGAAACTGGCCCAAAAAAAAAAACTCGAAAAATTTAATTGCTGTTGGCAACGAAATGACTACACTTTTGAAATTGTTTCGTTGCTTGCCATTTGTAGCGCATTCTTTTCAATATTATTTACTCTGTATTAATCTGCTTCTGAATGGTCGATTATAATTTTGCCAAGTCATAACACCACCAAATGTTTTCATGGAAAGCGCTTAGAATAGGATATAGTCAATTTCTTAATGAAAAAAAAAACACATTTTTAATTATTTTTCTTTTAAATAAAAAATTGTGAAATTCACTTTCATCAATCGAGATGAGAATTCCAAACTCCCACATTTTCACTAATACATAACAATCCTCAATTGGGCAATATCTTACAAGTTGATCCCAAAGACACCAATATCTGGAAAATCAAATCGATTTTTTCCGAAAAATAGAGGAAAATGTATATTTGGATGTTATTTCAATTGAAATGTGTGTGTGTGTGTTTTTTTTCCTCATTGAAATTTGTGTTAAAATCTAGCATCAAAAATGGTAAGTAATAATATATAGGATGGAGAGATGGATAAGCGAATCGCGTATCATTTAGTTGAATGTTCAGCCCAAGCACTAATTCTATTATTCAACTTATACGTTGAAATTGGTAACGCTGTTCCGATGCCAGATCAAAATAGATGGAAAGCTTTACGATGTAATTAATTGTATGAAATTCAAGCGCATGTAAAATATAATTTACAGCTTTATTCGGTGTTAATTTATACATATACTATTTAAACATTTTAACATCTAAAACACACGCACACCAATAACATAAAGGCCAACAACTACGGTGCCTGCCTAAGCAGAAAACAACACGGCTTTGTTTTGCCATTGCATGCGCTAACACGGCTTCAATAGAGTCCCGCATCGCACATGTACAATCCAACCGAACAAAAGCAACTACGCGGCCAACAGCCAACAACCGAACATTCTACATATTATAATTGATGTCTGTATTATTATTGTACTAAAGCACCCACCGTGGCATTTTATCGGAAAATTTATCGTCATTGCTACTGATAATAAATATGCAAAACACATATAAATAATTACCGCACATTTTTTTTTTTTTTTGGCTTTTACAGGAACTTGTGTCGTCAATTCGATTTAGACAATGTTCCACTTTTTGTTCATCACATTCGATCACTCATTCACTCTATGGTCGGTGATATTTTTGATGCTAGCGTGCAACTAAATATGGAATTTAAAGTGCGTATCATTTTTTTTAGACTTTTATTCTGAATATTCTATAATTTTTATTTGCATCTTCAATCATTTTTTGCCATGATTTCGATTCCTAGGGTGTTTTAGAAAAAAAAAAAAAATTTGCTGTACAAATCTTATGGGACTATGTTGTTGATATTGCAATAAAATATTCAAATTCTAACGCATTCTCTTCCAGCCTATTTCATATTTACATTTTGTTGTTGTTGTTGTTGTTGTTGTATCTTTTGTTCACATATTTTGTTGTTCTTCATTCATACCCCACGCACGTGTGTTAGGCGAATATTATTTATTCACAATTGTATCATGTTACATTGACTTGGTGCGTTCATTTGTTTGTCTGTTTTTTATTGTGGGTTGCATTGGAGCTTTTTTTGTCTTAATGAGCTTGAAAGTTTTGCCTCTTAGGTATATAATTCGTGTTACTCTTAACGAATTATCTGGAGACCAATGGTCGAAGGTCGAGAAAGTTCCAATTGGTCTGTGCTGAGAAGTGGGCTGAATGCATATCAATTATCAATGGCATTCAAGGATCACTCGCTTGCTAGCTCGCTTACCTAAATTCTACAAATCTATTTAATTTCTCTCGTTTTAATAAATTTTAAACGAAAGAGTTGTAATTTGAGAAAATATTGGTGAAATTGAAAAACGATTTTTTTTTGTTATAATGAGATTTGGTTCACTTGTACAAATTACCAAACGGAAAAATCATAATATACAGAGTACAGTTTTGTTAAATTATAATAAATGTTATTTATTGAACCGACAACGTATTAAACCGCTGTCAGTTCTAAAATCGACTAAATAGTAAATCAAAAGGAAAAAATGAATTTACACGCTACCAACACAAAGTCTAGAGTCTTTTAAGCAAGACTATAGTCTAACATAGATTGATATATACACCACTATAGGCCAGTTACTGAGATAAGGAAAACTGAATGCATGGGTTCACACTAGGGTTCAAGTCCTGCTAATAATGATTTAAATCGGACCGTACAAATGGTGTTGGAACCAGCTTTTGTTTTGTTTTACCGTCTATTGCGGCATCCCTACAGTCCATTGAACAGTTTGCAGTGACTGTAATTCGATTGGAGTCGATTTTCGCTCTCAGCATCCAGTATTTTACTTGTGGAAAGCTGATAATATGGCTAAAGGTGTGAAATGGACAAGGTGAGCATACAATTTCAACAATACAAAATGTAAAAAAAAATCCTTTCCTGGATTTTAATTTTCCTCTGCTAGGGTCACCCCCAAAATCATCATTCCTGTTCGTTGCAACAAGACCTTTATCTCTTCTTGACCTTTCAGAAAAATGATTCGAAAATTGTTGGGGTACCAATGGCCAAACGTGGAACGGGTTTTTTTTTTTGGTGTCCGCCCATCCATTTAGTGATTTGGGACGAATATTTTGTGGTCTAGAATGTTTTGGTAAAATCGATCTTTCGCTCTTAGATGTAACAAGATTGCTCATAAATTTCTTCATTGATCGATGTCAAACTCACACCGAACAATCGAATAATGAAAACTAAATAGAAAATTAATCGAGATATTCGGAGAAAGCTGAGAAAAAGACGTCGATATATCGGCATATATGCTGATAAGCGTGTTTGCAAAATTAAGTTTCAATAAAATGTTAATCTTCTCACAACATTGAGAGTCTATTTTGTGGCGGTTCTAGGTTGTGCATCGCCCATTCTGCAAATACAATATTGAATATTCAAAATGTACCTTTTTCGCATTTGAACAGATGCGGTTTTATGAATGTATTGTTTCTGTGCGTAAAACACTTAATTGAAAATCATAATGCATTTTACGTTCAGCATCGAAATGTGTGGCAGTTGAAAATGTATACATATTTTGCATGTTAAAATATTTCCCCCGAAAATTCCAGCATGAGTAGGCAATTACATTTCCATGATTAAACATGAGCCAATGCAAAAACGTACACACATAAATGATGAATGCAATTAAATGAAATTTACGCTTTTGCACACAATTTATTGAGGACCAAAAATTGTTTACGATAACACAATTAAAGGGCTTGTGCTTCGTTTCTGGGGAAAATTAGCTGTACTTGTGCTTCATGTAAACAAGCAATGGAACATCCGGTTGGAATTGAGATTGCGACTGCTATTGCCATTGTAATGGTCATCAACAATTCCTTCATCCTCATCATTTTGCATATTTTCAATGTTTGTTATGGTCGCATTTTTTTTTTGTCGTTGTTGTTGTTTGTCATTTGTTTTCGTCTGTATTTCCATTGTATGCCATCACCAAACACACTTTCGTTATGCCACAGAGGAAAAATTTAGTAGCAGCACCAGATATGCTAACTACTATTGTTGGAACACAAAACGTGTTTCATTTCAGCATTACACCATCGAATGTCACATAATTGAATACATTCAAAATTCAGTGTGATAAAAATGTGTGAACGTATTCGTGAGACTGACGGCATGGAACACTTATGATGCTCAACTCAAACCGAAATGAGCTAAGAACAGAAAAATGATAGTAGCGAAGGCTGATAAAATGATAACAAAAAAAAAATATATATATATATATATATATATTAAATGAAGCACAAAAACGTGAATGCCTTCACGTCGCTGTTTTGTAAATATACAATGTGCTTAAGCATTTCCCAAGTTTGTTTTACGTGCTTTATAATAATGCTTCCGTTTTTGTTGCTACGATTGTGAGCGTAGGGCAAGTGCAATACCATGAAGTTAGTAAAAAACGCAAAAATGTCATTTTGCTACACTCTGCAGATATTCTCGCTTCGTTCAAGTTTCATATATATTTTTCTATTCTTCATTCTTTATTTTCATTAGATTTCCTTATCATATTGGAAGGAATAGTATAAAGGTCACTCCACTCAACATCTTGTTAACTTTCCGGCCCAAAGATTCATTTCAAATGACTACAACGAGATCTGAGCGGCACCATGCGTCGATTCGATTTGCAACAGAAGATTATACAGAGTCTTATCTGAAAAAAAAGACAGATAAGAAAATATCTAAACATACATTCTGATGCAGGGGTCCCAGGGGTCCCATAACTCCTCCTGAGCTGAACCTCCCAAGAATTTCTCGAACCCATGTCAATTTCGGCACCAGGTTTACACTAGATAGAATGGGTTGTGAAACGGGTTTTACACTATGGATAGAATGGACTTTGAAACAATTCTTTCAAATTTTTCGAAATACCAGTGAAAACATTTTAATTATCGCCCAAATGAATGAAATAGGTCATCAATTTAAACAATTTAAAATATTCGAATATATCATTTTTCGCCAAGATCGGCTGAATTTTCAATATTTGCGATACAGAACGTAATTATATATATATAGAACGAATTATGGTTCAAATTCCGGGCAAATTCGGACTTTTGCCTCAAAATCCGGGCATCTGGGCCGGGCATGTAATTTCTCCGGGCAAAGTGGCAAACAACCGGGTTTGCCCGCGAAACTCCGGGCAAAATGTAATGTCAATATCCCCTTGTTATGATCCACTAGTGACCCTGCCGAGACTGCCCTATACAAATAAATTTATTTACATGAAACCAAAGGGCTGAAGTAATAAAAGCCGAACAACGAAAGCATTCTCACATTGGTTAAAAAAATTCGCATTTGCGAGCCGAAACAACGTTCCGTTCGGCTTTGCCGGAAATGTTGCCCCTTCTCTTCTATACGTTGAAATTCAGATCGATGTATAAAGAGAAACTGATTTCTATCTATGTGATTTCGTTCCACAGATAGTCTATCAATCGATTTGTGTGTTGACAGATACGAACGAGATAGCAAATAATCCGAATTAATTACATTCGACTTAACGCAATACACATCAAAACGGCAAAAGGGTGTCCGAATTTGCCACGAGCAAACACTTTTCATATCGGACCACGGAAATAAAAACAACCACAGACTTTCGTAAAACACTTTAATGATTCACACATAGCTATATGGCCTGTGGCTATAATTATTGCTTGGAATCTGTGCACGCTGCAATTAATAAACTATGTTAACTGAAAAATACGCAAGCTGAGAAGCCAAAAATATGCACGTACATAAAACACGAACGATTAATGTGAAACACATTTTATCAAATAAACACCAAAATATGGCGGAAATTATGTTATTGAAGCTTTTTCGAGATATTTTAAGGGCATCGCATATTTTATCATTGGGTTTGAATGACCCTGTAAACCCGCTTGTATTGTATATTCATGGTTCATGAATCATGGGATATCTATGATTGCTTTTACCACTTTGGCTCCGATAAAAATAAAAGTAATAACGAGAAATAGATAGAGGAAAGAAGAAAACAAATCTCACCGATTGAGCTGGCTCAGTGAATCTAACTTTATTCGCTACTTGGCTTATGCATGGATGAGAAGAAGGTAGGAAAGAGAAAAGTGAATTGGTCTAGCACAAATCAAAGCTATGAAATAATGTGATATTTCACAAATTGAACCGAAAGTCATACGACTGTCGACATTTGTGTGTGTGTGTGTGTGTGTGTGTGTGTGTGTGTGTGTGTGTGTGTGTGTGTGTGTGTGTGTGTGTGTGTGTGTGTGTGTGTGTGTGTGTGTGTGTGTGTGTGTGTGCTTTTGCTATTGCTTCTGTTTTTATTTTATGGATGTATAAAAACGCGCAATCATAAGAACCAGTTTCTATACTGTATATAAATCTATAGATAGATGAATAAATACAAGAAGACAAGCACGTTCGCGAATGTGCACAGACGATTGATATTGAAACGGATTAGGATGATTGAATGTAAAATGCTAAAATATATTGTGTACACCGATTTTATACACATAGTCGTCGCACTGAAGCATAGCACTCAGAAAAGTGACATGAGAACAGAGACAGACGACACACACATATCCATACTCACACACACGCACACAGGCAGAGAGATGGAGAGTGGTAACACTTTTTTACTTGGCTTGTTGTTATTACCGATAGTGTGAATCGTTTCAAATGCGTCCTTAGCATCATTCGTACAATGTGTTCACTTTTCGATTAGCTTAAATATATCGACAGTTTCGTCGTCATCGTTTGCTTGGAAATTGAATTGGCTTATTGGGTTATAGCTGTTCACAACAAGCAATGAGAAAGAAAAATACGAAAAATTAAAGAACAAAAAATACCGTCTGAATCCATTAGCCGTAATCACAGTAATATGAGCAACAACAAAAAGACGAAAATGAACGAATAAATTGAATATAACTTCAATTAAAAATTGTCTGAATATGCTTTCAATCTGAAATCATCAAATAAACCAAAAAAATTCAGCTAAAACAACTTGGAAAACTCGGAAGCACTACCAAGCCATCAGCTAGATTTGATATTATATAAGCTAAAACCGACAACGAACAAAAAAAAAAAAACAAATTGATGAGACAGATATTCGCCTTATTGCATGATTGAATGTGATTTAACACCCTTCTCTGCACAGTATTGAAGAGTGTTAGAACTTTGAGTGTTTCAGATTTGGTCAATCTTTTAAACTCAATGGACAGGGTGACATAGAATTCGGTACAAATGTCTTCCATGTGAAGAAAAAATAAATGCTCATATTGCTAGTTGGAACCTTCAATAGAATTCAGATATCGTATTCCCAGTCCACGAACATTCTTGACATGTTGAATCTTTGTGTTTTTTTTGTTTTCTTTCTACGAACATACAAAATCAATAAACATACAAACAGCTGTGTCGTGTGTGTGTGTGTGTGTGTGTGTGTGTCGAAACCAATATAATTTTTGGCAATATTTGTGTTCTTGTTTGAGAAAGTCTTAAGGCTAAGGATATATGTCTTCCCTCTGGGCTCAGTTGTTCAAAGCGAAAATGTTTGTCGTTTTTTTTTATCAAACGTGCAAAATATAAACATTGTTTCGTGTTTCAAGAAAAAAGATTGAAGCGGAAATTTTCGGCAGACAAGAAAATTCGTTAACAATTTTGTAATGATGTGTGTCACCCTGCAGGATCCATCAAGAAGTCGAATGTATGTTTCATCGTTTATAGTTCAATTCATTCGTATGACTCCATAATTCTCTCACTCTTCGTAAATTGGTCATTTTGTGGTTTTCATTTTCAATATGATCTAAAATTATAGCCGAGATTTTGGTATTACATTTACCAAGCATAAGCAATAAAGAAATCTCAAGCAAAATTAACACCAAATGAAAAAGGTGTAGAGAGAAAAAATCGGGCAAAATCGGCTTTCACACCGAACGTATTACTTTATGAAAGTATATTGATTTCTATATAAATATATCGAATTTATTCTAAAATTTTAAAGCTTGTGGCTATGTAAATATGCATTGAATGAATTATAATATGCTATGTAAATATGCACCAACACAGGCATTAAGCGTTTTCTTTTTTTTATACTGAATTATATACATTGTTTAAATTTTTGCACCAAAACTTTTCCAACATTTACGTATTTTAATATGTATATATTCCAGAAATTTATAAATTATACATATAAAAAATACACAAATATTTATTATTATATAAATATTCATTGCACAAGCAAAAGAGCACCGATCAAAGCGATTTATATAATTTAATTACAGTCAATAAATGCGTGAATTAAGCGTTATAATGTATTCAAAGCAGTCCAGTATCGTACTTGAGGGCGATCGTGGCTGGGCTTCTCCTCCTGAGCCTTTAATTCAATTCTAAGATACCAACAAACAGTGTGCAGACATGACATTTGCTATAGATCTTTTGGATATTTTTTCACATCAAGATATTGTGATAACAATAATTGTCAACAACAGCAGCTGTGATTATTCAACATTTGAGTGACGTGCAAAGACCGTTGCAATGCACCGACACGCTCATGTATTTGTATTTGAAACGCGTGTATTTGAAAGTATATTTTCCTCGATCAATTTGACATTTCAAGATTTTCAGGTTTATGTTGCTCAGTTTAAATTACTATTACTGAAACTAGTACTATTCTAAGAAAAAAAAAACGTGTTTTTCCCCCCTCAACATTTATTTATCGACAAATATTACTTAATAATCGCTTGTATCTTACGTTGATAGGAATTCCCTGGTTTCACTGTTATTAATTTGGAGCTGCTTTGCCCCTTGGCACACAGACATCTCGTCTGAAAGAAAACCAAGAATAAATCCCGAGCTAATATAAAATAAACGACTGAATGCATGCATCTGCGGCATAAATACGAGATATCAAATTCATATTTGCCATTCTTGGCTGTGCTATTTTCTTCGTTTGGCGGAGACCATCTTTAAGCACAAAATGATATTCCTGATGAAAAATTCCCATCGCGAATAATAAAAACATTTGTGTGACATATGTAAAATATCGACGATAAATTATAATAAAATCGTCGTTTAAGATTATGATAAAAAAAAAACACAAAAAAAATAGACAAACAAATCGAATTCAATAGTGATGCTGTACAGTTTGTTTGCGATATAAATAGATATATTTGCCATCTGATTTCATGCCGTTCTATCATTGTTTTCGCTTCAGTGATTGTTATTAAAAATCGAAAATAAAAAGAATCTTCCATTGGCTTTGTCCCCGATTGTCTTCAAAAATTAATAAATCAACATTTTTTTTTTAAATTGCGGAAAAATGGTGCTCGCAATATTGAGTTCGATGCTTTAATGAGGTTAAAATACATGTGGTAAATATACATGTATTTGTGGATGACGATATCAACAGAATAAAATCACCACAAACACAGACCTCTCTACGTCAACATGGTACACATCTTATGGTGTGGCTTTGGACCTGTTCATTTCAGATATTTGGTTTGTATTGTAATGATATCGGAAAACATTCTTGGTACTTATAGACTCAAGAGTGCATAAAAAATGAGCAACGAGAGAAAAACAACCACAATACAAAAAAAGAAAAAACAAATGTATGGAAACAATGTGGACACCTCACTGCTGACCAAATACCGGTCGAATGTTTATAATTTTTCATATGTGCAGTTCGAAGAGACATAGACATTTCGATACAGGGTGTTTGCAACAGTTAGATTCCAGGTACCAGTATATGACAAGCATTCAACTAGAGTATATGTTTATGGGTCTCCGATGTCAACTGAAGGCGCAAAAATGATGATTGGTGCTTTCTAAAAAGCTGGAATGTTCAAAGCCGTGAGTGAGCTACGGTTATTGAAATATCAGCCAATCTTCCGACCAAACGGAAATTTTAATTAAATGGATAATTGTTCTAGTTCAATATGACCTTTCCCACCTTTGCATTCGCCCCTTGTTTACACTCGTTGCCATGTAGCAATGTCACATCATGGCATAACATTCGAACGAGTCACTTCATATCATATTGTGCTTTGACACTTTCCTCACTGTTGATTTGTTTTCCCCTATCGTGTCTCGCTCCTGTCGATTCCCATCCAATCTGGATGATAAGGCGATACGCTTTTTTTTTTCTATTATGTTTATCGTATGCATAACATGTTTGCCATGGTGCGGAAAAAGATGCTACAAACATAGTGCTCTGCACTTTATATATTTGTCAAGATTAGAATTTATTGATATCATTATTTATTTATAGGCGAAACTCTGGTCGATATCTCTCTCTCTCTCTCTCTCTCTCTCTCTCTCTCTCTCTCTCTCTCTCTCTCTCTCTCTCTCTCTCTCTCTCTCTCTCTCTCTCTCTCTCTGTGTGTGTGTGTGTGTTGCTGAAAAAAGGGAATCGAGTGGATTTTTGACACAAATAAGTGACGGCAAAATATTTACACTGAAAGCCATTAAACGTCGATGGATACGACGAATGCTGTGACGAATGGCAGAATCTAAAGAACGGTTTGCTTTTGAATGATTGTACGTGATTCAAGAAGAATATGAATGCGAATGCGAATGAAGAGAGAAGAAAATAAAAAGCAGAATGTTGAAAACGTTGAATGGCTTTTATATTGGGTGTACAAATCGAAATTATCGATAATCTAAAGAAAAATAACGTCTCGTCACATATGTATGTATTATATTAAATTCGGTTCAATGTCAGTTTCTCTGAAAGAAATCAAACGACAAGAGGTAAATACAATTTGAAGAGAAATTGTCAGAAATAATACAACAACAACAACAACAACAACAACGAAACAGAAATGTGTATCGTTGTCGTCAAAAACGGTCTCTAGATATTCACTTTTCACGTTGTTTGTTTATTTCTCCCCCGATGAAAATTCATGTTGATATCGGTAAACGGTCTGTTGGCATATGAACCAAGGTATGAACACTTCACCATGACGAGTTTGTTGTGAACGGAGATCCATATCTAGCTGATGGCTAGTTAGCAACGCTTCTTGGGCTAATACGATGAAATGCCGGGCCAATTACACAGCCAGGTGAGAGGTAACAAGAGAGAGAGAGAGAGAGAGAGCAAAAGCTTTAGTCCGATAACTTATTTAGTTATGGGTTCGAATTAGGGGAAACCGTTTTCTACGCCATTCTTTGTGGGCTACTCTTTTTCCGCTATACACTTAATCAACAATTTACTAGAAAAGCTTCGTTTATGATGAATTTTACATTTTTTTCCCACAATCAATGATTCCACCTCAAGCGATTCGGATTAATTTAACAACAAAGATATGAATTATTTACATTTTGTTTTTAATTTTTACTATTGAATATAATACTTGACTGTTTGGGTGTTCTTTCCTTTAAAATTGTAAAAAATGGCATTAACATTCACAATTAGGAATAAATAATCAAATGCTATAACAAAAAAAAATGCCGCGTTGCAGTAATTTGAAAAAAGTGAACAAAAAAGGAAAATGGCTATGTAATTACATTTCATTCAATTCAAATGTGAGTTTCGAGTTTCAAAAAATGGAGTACATCGTCCATCGAGTTGAGACTTAAATTTATTTGAATGGCCCTTGTTGTTTCCACCGAGGAATTTTATATCGTCATTCGTAACCATTGCTTTGAGTTTTTTTTTTTTTTTAATTTGCGTTTCTTGCAGCATTTTGAATGTTTTCTAATTGGCATAAGCGCAGGGATACGAATGGGGTAGCGCAAATTTTTCAATAGGCAAACAAAAGCATTTGTAAGAGCCACACACACATTATCATATCACAGAGAATCGTCTGCAACAATTTCACTTTATGAATAAATAAGATATACTGTCAGCCAGATGAAAAGAACAGAACAGAAAACAAATCAAACTAAATAAAAGGAAAGTGCATGCATTTACCGTTTTTCTTTATTCCATTTAATTTTATCGCAACGCTGCATAAAGTGAAATTAAAGGAATTATTCTCGAGAGAGCAAGAGGGAGAGAGACAAAGAGAGAGAAAGAAAGAGAGAGAGAGTGAGAAGGAGTGAGAGCAGAACAACAAGCACCAATGAAATGATATTTTTTTTTCTACATACCTTAAACAATTCAAAGTGCCTGTAATTTAACAGATTTTTGCTGTTTGCTCACTTTGCGACAAACACAAGTACATTCAAACGCATAGTCTGTACCATTTCTATGTATACTTTTCTAGTTTTTCGCAAAGAATGTTTTGAAAATTGTTAAGTGCTATCAAAAGCTTTTCGTTATCACTATCATTAAAGATGTGCTACGGAATATTATACAAATGTAAATTAACATTGAGCAAATGAAGGCGAAAAAAAAGCGGAACAAAAAACAACAACAAATTATAAGAATATTGAGGCAGAGTTCTTGAGACGAATGTGACAACGTCAACGAATGTCGAAGCCGTAAGTAAGATGCGTACAAGAAAATAATAGCTCATGCAATGCACGAAAAACATGGAAACAGTTTGAGTGAGATTTGCTCGGCGTTATGATTGTGTGTTTCACTGTCTCATTTGCCGCTCTCAAAACTGTTCAAAATAACATTCAACTGTTTAACTGGATATAATATTATTGATGTTGCATGTATTTGTATCACTTTGTTCGGTATCTTATATCAGTAATAATGCGGTAATTACGGCAAACGCTCAACGTTTTCATCGCATTTTAATTTTGTTTGTGTCCTTTATTTCCTTGATAATTTTCGCTTCGTTGATATCGAACGATCAAAAGCAAAAATTCAAAAAAAAAAATCGCAAACGAAATCTCCTGCACACAATCAAATGCAAAGCGGAAAAATTACAAACAACAACAACAACAAAAAGCGGTGTATTTTACCGGATGAATGCCAAACCATCGTCGTTTAATTTACGTGAATTTAACAGCTTTAATTCGAAAGTGTCGTACAAAAATTGAGAGTACTAGAGAATAAAAATGATGATACGAAATTGGTTAGGCAGAGTTGCAATCAATTTGTGGCCATAACAAAAACCGACAACATGAATAAATGGCATCGATTTAAATGTGGCCATTGTTGACGCAGCAAGCTGATAAAATTGTCCCGTTTTTAAAATATCTAATGGCAAACCATTCCATGTAATTCTAGCTTGAACTAATTGTTGTGTCTGTCAATCAGGAGGAGTTACTGTGCTAATTATATCAGTTTTAAAAACAGACATTCGCTATGTGGATGGATGGATGGATGGATGGATGGATGGATAAGTATGCAGCATGTTGTATACTGTGAATGTACAAGAGCATATGAGCTGAGAGTTCTCATGTATTTTCTAACGTTGCATCGAATGTAGCGCCGTACCGACAATATAAAATGCGCGTCAAATGTGAATAGATTAGCCGTTTGATGGTTCGTTCGTTTCTGTTACATCGTTTTTATTCCCAGCTACGCGAAAATATTCAACTGTTTGGCTACGGTGGTTGTGCTGTTGTGGTTTTATGCGGCTCTTCAAGCTCAAGCCAAGAGTGAGTCAAATGTCTCGGGGAGAGAATCAAACGGAGATGAGAGTGAAATGACAAAAAAAAACACACACACACACACACAGAAGAAAATAGAAACTTGAGAAATCTGAAATAACAGACTTAAAAATGGCTAAAGAGTTGCTCGACTTTCAATAACAGCAACCAGCAACAGTAAGAACAATAAATATCGTTTGTAACCGTAATAACAATTGAAATAGCAAAAGCAATGAAAAACAACAACAACAACAACAAAATTTCGCGCTCAGAAGGAAGCCTTCTTGTATGTACAAGTTATGATATTAAAAAAAAGAAGGCTTTTCTCACCCATTTCCACAGAAAATATACCATTTTCGATATTTCATGCAGCAGCACGATTTGGTTGTGTCATGTCAGATGGTGTTGGTGTTGACGATGGTGGTGTTTTTGGTTTTTTTTTGTTTGCTTAATTTTTCAGCTCGTAGAATAATTAAAGTTGTAAATCTATTTATACGCTGGTTACTTTTTCCGATGCGCATTCGGGTTCGTATTTTGTAGGTGAAACATGATCTCTCTCTCTCTCTCTCTCTCTCTCTGTGTGTCTCTCATGCAAAGCGTGTGTATTTGTCCACACAGTTTGCACACTTTGGCACTCGGTGCCACGCTTTTTAAAGCCAATAAAATGTTTCTTATACAAAAATAAACGTGAACCGGGCATAAAGTGTGTATAATTGAGATAGTAAAATTGTATTGTACTAAATTATGATTACTGCTGACGACGATAATTTCGATGGCATTGCTCTGATACGGCTCTGATAGTCGCGAGGGTGATGATGATGGTGGTGGTGGTGGTGGTGGCGGTGGTGATGCTGATGATGATGATGATGATATTTTTGTTCTATTTGCATTAAATACTTTTAAGATACGGAATAAATTCCGAAATGCTGGATGTAATTTAAAATGATGATTTTGCATAAAAATATATCGAGGAAACGATTGTCAGTGACACAATTTGAGCATTTTAGAACGAATGAGTCAGCGTGGCTCGATCTTTCTCGTTTTCTATCTTTTCCATTTGCTTTCTATTGCTCTTTGCATTCGCACTCTTTCTGTCTCCCATTTGAGCGCTTTTGATTTAACTAAACAGTTGAATATCGTTTACCATTTACCACTTTTAATACTAAATACGGCCAGCGAACGTCAAACGCGTCCAAAATTGTTATGCGAAATTTTACCATGAATCGTCAGCATATTTATTAAATATGTATTTTAAATGCGAACATGTGGCAAATACAATTTGTCTTTATTCGAGTTTTATCTATTGCGGAGCGCAAATTTGATTTTAATTTCCGACGGAAAATTAATCCTCTGTACACTCGATGCTCGGGGATTTGCTGATATCAGTTAATGATAAAGACATCAGAAATGGAATGGCAAAAACCCGAACATTACGAGGCAATGCATTTTTCTCTGTACGTTGCTTTCGTTTGCTTCGCTTCATTTTCGTTAATATTCATGTTGATGTTCGAACACTGAACAATTTACACACGTGTTGTGTATGGGAAACTTTTTTTTTTTTTTTTTTTGTCAACAATCGTTTAACAAATTGTGTATTGATTTTGCTGGCATGCAAATTGTCCTAGAAAATCAAATCAAAAACATACTTATTAACATGTTCACTTCAAAGTTACAATGAAACGGCTTTCGTAATCGTCAATTCGTTGGAAATATTTCCACATCGCACTCATGATGCATAAGTAGAATATTTATCCTTAAACAACTATCATGTGTGTGTGTGTGACACATAACAATTTTTTTTTGCTGTGTCTGTCTTTCGTTACACGCTAATATGTTTCCTAGTGCCATGGCCATGTATGGTAACGTATAAATTGTAAAATTGAAATTTCCAATGCAAAATCGCTGAATTTTTCGGGTCACATTATCGTATATTGTTATTCATCAGGGCAACAAAAATCGAGTTTGGTCTCATACGACCATCGACATTTGAGTATAATTTGGCTTAATCGGATTTGTTCATGTGTGAGAGACTATGCTGTCACGGTATTATCCATTTCCTGTATGAGTCACTTGCATTTTGCTCACCAGCCCCAATAAATATTGTGTTGCGTGATTTTGGCTCGATTGAAATCTTATGAAACCGGCAAAATTGAAATCGCGAAAGAATGTACTTATGCAGAGGAGTCAAAATTAAACAAACGAATTTTATTTATTGGAATTTTCCTAGGGATTTTCAGTCACTTTCCAGTCACATTTTTTTTTTTTGTTTTTTTTTTTTTTTGTTAAGGGAGATATGAGTGATGGAAAAAAAGCTCCAACAAGCCACATATTACTCAAGTCAAGTCAAAATCACAGACAGCAAATAAAATGGAGGAACGCCAACTTCATACTTAACACACCCATTGGATTTGCAAATCGTTGAACCTCTTTAGTGTAAATGGAGCGTAAGTGAGTATAAAAAAAAACACAAGTTATGCAGGTTGTGTATAGAGCGCTCCTGATTCTTAACACCAGTACCGCAATATTGTCATGTTACAGGGTCTTAACCGGGGATTCTCAGTTGGGATTTAAATCTCAGTTCATTTATCACTTTAGAAAAAACTTTAACGCTTGATAATTAACAAGCTCAAAAGTCTTTTGATTTGATCATTTTTAAATCTTTGATAAATAAAAGGTGATATCCAACCATTAAACGAGCGGGGGTCTTTCAGGATTTTTAAATATTTCCAACAACAACAAAAAACTCAATAATATGAGAAAACCGATATATTTCATTTGGAGAAGTGAACAATTCAATGTGAAACGTAATATTTGTCTGCAGCAAAGCTATTGGGGGCATTTGGAGGTTCTCACCTGTTTGAGGGTTAAGGTGAATTAAAGGCTGAAGTGTCAATATGTCTACCGGCTGAACTAAACAAATCTAGATCTTCTAGGGGCTCGCCCTTCCATACATTCCATAGATTGTCCTACGTATTATGCAAAATCATTCTATTTGTGATCTCAATTTGGTTGCTTTTCTGCAATAAAATGGACAACAACACTGCTGTGAAAATCTGTTATTGTGTTAATGCTCAATACGAATGCGGCATAAACTGAAAGCACATGAACTGAACACACTCACAGAATTCGCACACAATCTTCTTCTTAATGTTGCCGATGAAAGTTCCCACTGCTTAACATTAAATGAATCACCAGGCAGTCGAAACTTTTATTTTAGACTTTTTTTTTTGCTCTTCCCTTTTTTTATCCATTCTTTCTTCACTTTTCGTTCTTCACTTTTCGAAACCCCAGCCATGGGACCGGCAACCATGTTCCAGAGCTATTTTACATCTTTCATCGTTAGATTGTTCGTTTTTTTCCTTCTTCTTCTTCTCTGCCCCCCCCCCCCCCCTTTTCACTTCATGTTCGGTGAAATATTCAAATTTTCGCTTATAATAATAAAAGCTTGAACATCGCAGCGTACCAGCTTAGCATTGAATTGGATGAGGTGGTTGCAAAATACTTATGCTAAAGTTGCTGCGTGTTAACGTGAAATCAGCAAATGCTGAGGCGAACAAACAATGACAAGAGCAAATGTAGCGAGCCCATACTTATCACCATTCTAATGCCATTTTCGTTGGCTTTTCGCGTTCGATTTATTAAACGTGCTTCATACACAACAATGTTACAGCACATGTGTGAAGTGAATGGTACAGCATGCTAAAAGTTTCAGCCATGCAAATATTCATTCATCGCAACATTAACGACAAATGTGTGTGTGTGTGTGTGTGTGTGTGTGTGTGAAAACTACGAGCTTGACAATGCAGACTTTCTTCGTGAATGAATGTCGAATGACAAAAGAACGTAAAATGGAATAAATTGAAATGAGGTGCGATCTGCAATAAAGAGAAAGTGAAACTGAAAATGGCACGAATTTTCAAAGTGAAATTGTTTCTTAGTTTAAACACACTTCTGTTTTTTTTTCCCCTTCGAAAACAACATTCGGAACAAATAAACGTTGACTTCAGCCGTCATTTGGTATGGTTGCAGCATTGTTGTAAATGTCCTTTCACTGAAATATTTGGTTTCTGTATGAAATAATGTTACTTAAATAAAATGTGTACAAAACAACGGCAAATAATTTTCTTTTTTTTTTTTGTTCGTTTTTTCACACATTCTCTTTCTCTTCCACAAGAGTGAGAGAGTTTGACTCTTGACATGAGCTCTTTCCCCACTTCGCCCCTACTTCAGACGAAAAACTCCGGGGTTTATGTATGCAAACAATTTTGGTATTCAAGTGAAGATCACACTTGAAGGTAACCCCTCACAATCAGCCCAAATGAAAGTGAGTTTGCCAAAGGAGGAACTATGAAAACTAGATAATTCTCACGTGACGATGCGTACTGAATCTACATAATCGAAAATAAATGCCTTAACGTGCACGCATGCGAAGTTGAATGCGCTGCATGACAACAACAACACCACCACCACAATTCGAGAGACCGTTTCAAATGCTACGTGTCTGCATATTACAAATTGAACGTACAATTCTTTAACAATCAACGCTTCCACGCTTCATCTTATTCAATACACATATTTACATACGCATTTTGACATCATTCTTGCCTCTTGGATACATCACAACACACTCAATGGTCGATATTTTCGTACCATTTTCATCATTTGTTGGCATTTTGTATGCATACAACTTTACTAAATTCCGCTTTTTTTTCACACACACACACACACACACACACACACACACACACACACACACACACACACACACACAACAAAATCAAGCACTTTTATGGTAATTTTTTTCAAAACATAATTTCTATGCCCAAACCGCACACATATCTCATGCAAAACGATACACACAAATAAATATACTCTTAAATAGCTAACACCAACTTTTTTGCACAAAAGTCAAAGGATATATCCTTATCACTTAGATATAGTGATACTTTGAATTGATCGATCAGTAAGAAAAAAATGTTATTTTTAAGATGAGATTGAGATTGATTGAAATTGATGACGCCGATTTTGTTCACATCTAGATGAAAGATAATGTCTTACCGGAAGATGCTGAATCATGGAAGTCCATGTTAGACAATAATAAAAGAACTCATTTCATTGATTTCGATATTTTCTTATTATTTGCGTAGTAAAAATGCCTATATAATTTTTAATTTCAATGAAAAATCATAAAAAAAAGTAGAAAAAAGAATATTCTAATGAAAATGTAATGAAACCAATCGTGTAAAAATGTGGGTGCTAAATAGCTTTCCATATTTCATTCGTTGTTTTCCCCCACGGGAAACACCTACAAAAGCAACGTATGAGAAATCCTTTGATTTTGAACGAGAATTCAGACAAAATGAATCGCTTTAGCTAGGCGCTTAGAATAAAGTAACCCGGCCAGTAGTTTTATGGTTTTTAATTTATGTTATGAATACACCTGGAAATTTGATTAGAATTCATGTCAAACCCATTCAGACGCGAATGATTGTCTTATTATGAAAATTTGTTCTAATATCAAAAAAATTGCGCAATCCAAAAATTGTTGCGAAAACGAAAATCAAATGATATGAGTTTATTCGTACAAATATTATAACATATTTGGAGTGTGTTTTTTTTTTGCCTCACATTTATCATTAGTGAACTTTTCTAGAAAATAAGAATGTAATAGGAAAAAACAAAAAAATAAAAAAAGACGCTATTCGACATTTTTTAGAATGTGCAAACGTTCACACCTTCATATTTAAACCACTTAAAATGTGCTTACTATGCCATTCTATCTACCCAAATCAACATCACCATCATCATAGTCATTTCGAAGGATGTAATAATTTCTTAATATTTTTTATTTTCATATTGCTTGATGTATGTACATAAAGTTTTCGACTCACTTTTCGAATTTTAGCTTTCTTTTAAAGGATTTTCAGGGGGTATGAGACGTCAACCCACATAACAGTCCTACATGTTTTGGAACTAAGATTCTCATAATGGGAACCGATTTACTTAAATTGCAGTAAAACAAGGAATACCAATTGAACCTGTGTAATCTCAAGCATTTTTGGCTCAATTTTCTAATGATGCCAAAACACAACTAAAAATATGTAACCATTTAAAACATCGAGCATTACTATCCGGCTATACTTGGCAGTGTGTGTGTTTTTTTGTGTGTGTTTTGTTTTATTCATCGGCACAATTGCCATAACGCTATTCCACGCTTTTTTTTATATGTTTAACAAAGCAAGTTCTCGAATTAGAATAAAATTCCACTTGATTATTGCTTTAATGCGTTCAGTTTTAAACCTCCCCGAAAAAAAAAAGAAAAAAAGAGCGAATCATACAGGGTGAATACGAATGGATTCACCGAAGATTGATCGAACATAAGAATTGTAGTGCGATTTTTGTTTCTTTAAATTTTTACATTTTTACCATCATCATAAACTTGAGATGTATTTGTGGCATGTTGATTTGAATGCATGTAAAGAAGTTCAGTGTACCGGGTAGAGAGAGAGAGAGAGAGAGAGAGAGAGAGAGAGAGAGAGAGAGAGAGAGAGAGAGAGAGAGAGAGAGAGAGAGAGAGAGAGAGAGAGAGAGAGAGAGAGAGAGAGAGAGAGAGAGAGAGAGAGAGAGAGAGAGAGAGAGAGGAGAGAGAGAGAGAGAGAGAGAGAGAGAGAGAGAGAGAGAGAGAGAGAGAGAGAGAGAGAGAGAGAGAGAGAGAGAGAGAGAGAGAGAGAGAGTGTAGTTGAGAATGTATAGAGATTAAAACGAAAAATATGTGGGGCTACAGAGTTTTGATCATTTTTCAGTGTTGAGCTACAAAACGGTAGCTATAACTAGAATATGCTTCTTGTGTACTTATTGTGCGTGTACGAGTGCAATACTTTATAAATTGCGATTAGCATTTTTTCTCGAACTGTGCACAGTAAGCAATTTCTTTAATGTTGTCCTCCCCATTTAGTTTTTTTTTTTGTCTCATTTTCTTCTCAGAGTATTTTTTTCATTCTATTTCTTTCTCTTTCACTCTCTCTCTCTCTTATTTTCTTTTTGCTGCTCATTAGATTCCATGCAGCGAGACCTTTTTTATTTCTTTTTCCAATTTTCACTCTCTGTTTCTCTTTCTTTTTTGCTTCGCATCTCTCGTTCGGTCTCTTATTCCTTGCCAATGTTATTAGTGTTTGGTGTCGTTGCCATTCTCACGCTAATAAGATTATGTTTTAATGTTTGCAAATAAATTTGCCTTTAGCCAATCCGAAACCGCTATAAAAAGCATTGCTCTCTCTCTCTCTCTCTCTCTCTCTCTCTCTATCTGTGTGTGTGTGTGTGTGTGTGTATGTGCGTGCAATGAATATTGTATGTAATTGCGCGCTGCTTATACATCTTATGGTAAAGTTATATTGTCATGCAATGATGTTAGAGTACATGTGTATTATATTCCGTTTGTATTTATTCTGGTGTGGAAAATTATGCAATTAGTGTGAACATGGTATAGCGGCTATAGTAATAGTAGCAACGCCAGCATGAATGGCATGAATGATTTTTCGCTCAATTCACAAGTCAACAATTTTTGTGTTCTCTAATAAAGTAAAAGCGTTGAAAGCCAGTAGGTTGAAAATCTTTTGTGAGCATATATTGCAATAAAGAATACTCAACGGGAAAAACCTACATTTTTGCATTCAATTTGATACACAAACAGCAAACTCAATACGTCCGAAAAGCAATCTGAGCTTATTGTACAGACACACGCACACACACATCGGCTCCAGAGCAAACCAATCTCTGAAATGCATTTTTACACGTGACATATTTATCATTTGATTCGCATTATACGTCCACTGTAATTTAATATCGTCAGATTGGGTCGGTTTTATTCGAAATGTATATGTATTTGGGACATTTTGGCCCTATTCCTATATTTTAGAATGATTTCGTTAATGTTTTTGCTAGAACAATTTATTAGAATTGTTGTCATCTAATTAAAAAGATGAGAGTGAAAGAAGGGGAGCCAAAATACACACACGCACACACACACACACATACACACAAATCGTACAACTAATTGGAAAATGGAATCCGAATCCGAAATTTAACTATACTAAAAATAAAATAAAAAAGCTAAGCGATTCAAAAAAATGGGGTATAAATGGAAAAAAAAGTGATAATAATCTCAAGTCTCAATTTCAACTTGAAGGTCACTTATTCGCTCGTCTCAATATTTAGCATACTTTTTTCTTTAACGGTATTCTCATGAGTATTTTGTCAGCTCATTTGGCAACAATGAATGAGTCTCGTCGTGTGCTTTTGTAAAATGTAATTCACAATTTTGCTGTTTCAAGCGATTAATAAAGTGTATCCATAAGATGAGTTCCTAGGGGGTAATAACATTCATTTTATTCATAAATATGCACACATATTCACGGAATCTATCAAAAATCCCAAAAAAACGTTCCAATTCACTCATATTCACAAAAAATCCTCATAATTGTCGATGTTGAATTCAGTGAATTCAGTGCATATCGGTGAATATTTGTGAATCTGACGAATTTTAGTGATTTCGTGTGAAGAGCTCCACTATAATAGCAGTTTTTCATAAGTGTGAAGAGCACCACTAGTAGTAACAGCTCCACTAATTACTTGAACGAGAATAAGCGAAGTATGTGTATTGCTACTGCACTGCGGCACTTGCGTTTGTATGTGTGAATTTTGACATTATGATACCAAAATTCCACCAGAATTCACCGGAATTCACAATTATGCACGCGTATTCATTCAAATCATATCAAATCCACATGTATTATTATTATTCTTCAGAATCCAATCGAAAAAGTCTCGTTATTACCCCCTAGATGAGTTCTCTGTTGGCCGGAAAAGCAAATTTTCGAAGCAAATTGCCAAGCTCCGTAACATCGAAATGTCACACACACACACACACAACAATGACTCAACGTTGATATTTATGAACCAATCTACCACCGGGGCCATAATCTAACGAACGGAAATGATTAGAATAATAATTGTTGGATATAAAACTTGTGATGGCATTCTTGATTCAGGGGGGGGATGGGGCTGAAATTCAAACACTATTTCTTGTCACAACTGAATCAACATTGTAAATTGTCGTTTTTATTCTATCTCAAGTGTCAACATTAAGCATTTGTTCACGTGCAAAACTAAAACGTACTTTGAAAACTAATAATGAAAACGATGCATAACAATTAGTCAAAATGATAAAATCATTGTCGATTTCGCGATGCCTGGAAAATTATATACGGTATTACATGCGACTCTCTTTTCACTGGCCATCGTTGCTCATCATGACTATGGCCCGGGTATAATTAATGTATATATATTTTCCCAACGAGCTTTGAGGTTCAGCCACTTTCCGTGTTTCATGCTCCGTGATGGCATATACTCATCCATTTACAAATGAATTTGCCAGAGCGAATTTCAACAATCACATACACAATTTCAAGCGTGTACAATCCATGAGCGGAGCGCTTTTCTCGCTTCAACATTTTACAAATATTACCATAATCCATCATTAATTCTATGTCTTGACCATTTCAATTAATCTTTCAATTAGATTTATTCGAGTTATTAAATTGCGTTGCGAATGTAAACCTGTATCCAGGGGCGTTTAAATAATTTTCACACCCTACATATGAAAGAGATCATTTAAAAGAAATTGTACGGTTTTTCGTGCACATTTTCACATTCACTGGACTAATTCATTTTTTCAAGATTAACCAATTCTGAACACTTTGAAATTCAACAATTCCCGTTGAACTTGAATTTTTCTTCCAAATGAACAGAATTGTTTTCTCTTTTATTTCAATGAATTAAAAAAAAAACACACGTACATTTTAATCGAGTGGCTGAGAATAGAAATGGGCTTTTGTATCTCACCTTCGGCTATTGTTTATAGAAATTTCCAAGGGGCGAATCACTATTGAAACATTGAACGAATTGAAAATATTGAAAAGTATTGAAAATCATTTGAAAAAGTATTGAAAAACACTAATTTGTACTCTTCAGTATATTCTGTCAAATTATGTTTGGCAGAATAATTGCAATACCAGATTTGTTTCAGTGCTCTTCAATGGTTTTAAATATTGTTCAATACTTTTCAATACTGTTCAATATTTTTTAAATGGTTGTCAATGATGTTCAATTGTTTCAATGCGCGTAAATATCGTCATAGTTTTCCAAGTCGAATCGATTTTATGTCAAAGTTTTGTACTAGAAAATACTGAAATCATTGAAAAGCATTGAAAATATTGAAAAGTATTGAAAAACACTGAACGGTATTGAAAATAATTGAAAATGAAATTTCAATGGTAATTCACTCCTTGGAAACTTCTGTATGCAACAGCCGGAGGTAAGATGCTAAACCCATGGGGACAGTCATACTATGAAAGCTAGCAGAAGCTAGCAAAGGCTAGCAAAAATTTCAGTACACTGCTATATGATTTTTCACAGTTTTTGTATTCTCTTTTGTTCGGATGTTCTTCGTTCCTGTTGTAAAATACATATATAGGCTAGCAAAGGCTAGATGAATGAACGTCCCCATGGCTAAACCCCATTTTTATTCTCTGCTACTCAATTTTAATTTCGTACAATGACTATGGATTTTATATGTTTTTTTTTCTTCCACATAAATGTAGGGGAGGAACAACGACAATTATTCTAACCAAGGTAATGGAGCTACAGCAATATAAGAGCTTTTCCAAGGCAAAGGCAGGGTGCGTTTTGTGCGTCGCATTAATTTTGTACCAACAAATTATTGGAAAAAGGGCAAATACGAGAGTGATTTTTTTTTTTAACAAATGTTGGCACTTTTAGCACTTTGGCTTATATCATCAATTTGGTTGAACAATTTCACACGAAAAAAAAAACTTTAATTTGACGGATTTTTTTTTTTCATATAGCTAATATAAGTTTTGATTATATTTGAACATGGATACCACCGTCGTAAAACTACCTGAATCGGTTGAATGAAATTCATAGCTGTGATTTTGGGAATACTTGGTCAAGCGTCCTGACAGTCACCAAATGGTGACCCCATCAACATCTAATGCTATTGCAATTTGAACTTTAATGATTGATGATTTCTGCTCTTGATTGTTTGAATATTTCAAAAATTGTTCATAAAAGTAAACCAACCGGTACCGGATGATATGCCACATGAATGCTATACTTTAATAATTTACGGGATCATTTTTCCATGTACTAAGTTATTGAACAACACACACACATACACACACAAACACTGGAAACCACAATGAACAACAAACAAAGTTTGAACTAATGAGTGGCATGTAACATTGTCGTACCGAAACATAATCTGTATCGCTACTTAGCATTATGAAGTTCACTGAATAATCGGAAAAGATTGTTGTTTTTTTTTCTCTCGTCTACTTCATATGTTAGTGGTATGAATATTAACCAAGTCTGTGCGTGTATCTTTGTCATTGATACACTTCTTCTTCTAGTACTGTCATGGTAACTACAACATCCATTTGTGATTACTTTTCGCTATAGTTCAAGATGTTTTAGGTGAGGCCAATGCAGTCGTCTATATATATGGAATATTCAGTTCGGTTGCCAGATAACTGTGCCCAGCGTGCCAGTTTGCCATGTAGCATTATCCATAATGAACCCACAGCAACTCAAAGTCTAGTGAGAAAGACAGAACACAGTCAATGAGGAACAGAAAGAGGGGGAGGGAGGTAGGTAGGTAGGTAGAGGAATGTGTGTGTGTGTGTGTGTGTACGTCTCGGATAAATTGAAACCATCTTGGTCATCCAATTTTTGCCGTTTGAGTATACCGTAAATGCGTGGCTCATATGGGTGCGACATAATATGAGCTAAGTGTAATCGAACAACTTGAAGGAAAGCGAATTTAATATCGAGACCGTTGTAATGAAACAGCCGCTGCTGCTACCACATTCAGGTGAAAGTGATCAAATCAAATGCAAACGAAATATTCTCGCAGTAGCCCAAGTTTAGATTGCTAAGCGAAATGGTTGTCAAGAAATAATCATCGGGATTAAATCGCACAAAAAGCATAGGTTGCATACTTTGAAGTCAAGATTCTTGCCTTGCTTCGTTCGTAGTTGATTCTTTTTTTCTGTTTTTTTTTTTTTTTTGTTCAACAAGAAAAATGCAATTTCGCATAAATAAAGTGTACCATTTTTACTTAAAAGTACAAAAGCTCCATAGTCGGTAGATCAGGTCACAGTGTGTGTGTTTTCTTGTTATTTCTGTTGTTGTTGTTCGTGTTTGAGTTCAATCTTAAGAAGAAGCATATGCATAAGAAAATAGAATTCAGTGAACTTAAAGTGTTTATCCAGAGCACAAAAAAAACGAACTCAACGAGTAAAAAACAACTGAATAACGAAAGAATGAAATTGAGGAGAGTTAAAACAAAAGGACGAAACTTTATTTTCAACGAAATTTTCTTCTTCAGAAAAGCATTGTGCTGAGGCGAGAGAGAATGTGGAAAAGAACCGGAGCCGTCTTATTGTACATACGGAAACAGAATCACTTTGCTCCAATACACACACACACACACACACATGACTGTGACATGTGAGAATATCGCATCGTTTCAATAAGATTCTTTATCAGTCTATATGTGATGTGATGTTACGTGAGCATACCAGCTAACTCGTTGTTTTTTTCCTGCTGGCTTGGTCTGCTATATGAATAACATAACGCATATACAAATACACCAACTTGTGGGAAGAGATGTGGTGGTTCAATGGAATGACTTAAGTCTCTGGCATTTTATCCGATTGAAAGGAAATTTTATCAATACGTACTTACAGCAGTTTAGTTAGTATTACAAAAGCATCAAAGCTGGTTAACGACTTGAAAAGCAGCAGAAAATGATGAAGAAGAAGAAGAAGAAGAAGAAGAAGAAGAAGAAGAAGAAGAGAACCTTAGTGAATCGCATGGGAATGAAACCTATAATAACAATAACAACAATAAATGAGTCGGACTCTTTTCGCATGCATAGCATCGAACCATGTCCGTTCTCATGTGTGTCACTGCTTTTAGCATATATTTTAGCCGAAAACTGTATTTCGTGTATAATCATCATTATTACGCTGATTACAGCACAAAAATATATAATCGTGAAATATCGTCGATCTTTCGACGACTGCGATGCGTTTCTATAAATTTGTATGTGTTTTGTTGTTGTTGTTGTTGTATGCCATAGACTTAATGGACTTGATCAGAGTTGTGGCTGTGTGGTGCAAACAAAGTAGATCGGATTAGAGCACATGCAATTATTTTGCAATTCGCTCCACACAAACACAATGCATAATGAATCGTTTTTTTTTTCTCTCACTCTTATCATCCCCTTCTCTCATCCACATTTACAGATTTAGTACATGTGGAATAGTGTAATATCGATGCGGCGCTTTTTTCTCTATGTGCGCAATGAAATGAATTTCATTCTCATTGACTTCTCTTGCTTTCACCACGATGGCTGCTCATCACTTTGTTGTTGCACGCTGAATAACGCTCGCCGTCGATTTCGTGAAAGAGACACTTACTATTTCTCTGAATAGAGAAAATACATGAACGAACATTCTCGACACAAAAGCCATTTTACTTTTCGAATAATATATCGTCTTTTTTTGAATCAAATAATAAAACTTTTGAGAATAGTTTTTGAATGTCTTTTGCAGCTTTCATCTTTCAGTCGCTTAACCTGCATCTGTATATTCTTGTGTTGAGTTTCTCTTTCGTTGAGAATGAGATCGACTATTTCACTTCTCAGACTGCTCATTGACGCAACTGTTGCTACTGTTACCCATTTGCAAATGTTGAATGGTTTAACATAAATGAATGTAAGACGCAATCCCCGCTGCCATTCTCTCTTGATTTTAGCCTTTGTAGCTTTTCACAATTGAATGCGAACATTTGCTATCTTTCATCACTTTCGTATATTTTTGAGATTTACTAGTATTGAAATGAAGAGAGAGAGAGAGAGAGAGAGAGAGAGAGAGGGAGGGGGAAACTGAGACCGAGTGAGAGGGAGAACAAACAAAAAATGAATGGAGAAATATTTTTGCATGCTTGTTCCGATGTTGATGTGGTTTTTTGTTGTTGGTGTATGAAATATTAATAATTTATTGATTCAATAACTTCGGAATTCGTCAATGGTTATGAATGTATGGTTGTCTCTGACAGCGACGACACAATGCAAACCGTTTAGCATATGGATGGTAACACAAAGTGCGCATATTTGTTATTTTTCAAACGATAGCATTTTCTGTATTCATAACGACGGAAAAGTTTCCGATGTGGTTGTTTGTTTTTTTTTGCGGGCAAAATATCAAAAGTGAAAATAGTCGATGGATGAAAAAACGATAAAGAAAGAGATCGAAGCGAAGAAAAAGAGAGAGAGAGAGAGAGAGAGAGAGAGAGAGTGAGAGAGAGAGAGAGAGAGAGAGAGAGAGAGAGAGAGAGAGAGAGAGAGAAACAAGAAAAGAAAGGATGAAAAAAAATCCATTATAACGCAGTTGATGTATGAGAATTCTATTTAAACTCCAATCAACAATTTCACTTTGATACGTGCTCTTTCAACACATGAGGGCTGCTTTACATGGTCGAAACGAAACAAAAACAATTTGTGACCATATTCTTGTAACTCTTGATTTTTCTTTCTCTCTTCTCTCTTTTTCTCTCTCTCTCGTTTTTTTTTTCTCGTTTTCGGTAGTATTCTTTTGTCTTGCTTTATTTTCGATATGCCGTGGTCCATCATCAAAATGTCGAGCAAACCGCACTCATTCATATACACACACACAGACAAACAAAATAAGAGCTGTTGCCGTGGAATTGGATTTGTATCGACCAAAAAGACTGTAGTCATATATGAGGACAACAATTCAACCAACAAATGGCATTAAAAAGTGTTCAGCAGCATTCAGTGAGTGTGTATGTGTGTGTGTGTGTGTGTGTGTGTGTGTGTGTGTGTTATTTTCATGTTTTCGATGTTTTTCAGCCTATTCTTTCCTTTTTTTACATTTCTTCTTTTGACGCTATAAAAAATAAAATACAACCTTCATATTACATGCAAATTTTCGGACCAAATTGGCCTTCAGCCACACCATCTCATTTTCAAATGCCGTTCAAATACACACACACACACAAACATTTACCGTTCAACGATGCAAACGAGGAAAACAACAAAATAACGCTTAAGTGGAATACAAGCCAAGATATATTGTGTGTTCAAACTCGAACAAAACATACATACGCACACTGCTTTTAAGGATAACAACTAACATAATCTCATATTAAAAAACGCATTTTGGGGCCATTTTTACCTATCGTTATTTCAAATTATTCCCTGTATTTTGTGTGCCACCATTACATAAATATTTGCAAATTTAATTTACCGCACCTTTCGAATTTAATTTTTTTTTTTTCGTTCTTTCGTTTTTACTGGGTTGTTCTCTCTCGGTATATTTGCCTGGCTCGGTTTTTTTTTCTTTTACTTTTACTTTTATTTTTATTCATTCCAATGTCCTATGGGAAAATGCGTTTGCTCGTTTATGTGGCAGTTATGATCAATTGGAGCTTATACAAATGATTGAATGTGTGAAGCTAAGTCATTGAAAAGTTTTATCGTCAACGGTATTCCATTGTGACTTATTCATCAGTAAAACAACATCTATATCTCTCTCTCTCTCTGTCTTTGTCCCGTTATTTTTTCCTTTATCCTTCGCTACACACGCAATAAAATTTTCCTTGAATTGTCGGAATTCGTTGATTATACGTGTCGATTAGGCAATTACGTTAAATTGAAAATTGCGTTTTATTTTATTTGAATTCCAGTCCATTATCGGCCAATATCTACATAAAATCGTGCAGATTGTTTTCCAGACAGCTCTTTTTTTGTGTGTGTGTTTGTTTGTTGACTGTATGACAATCTTCTGCCAATCAATGACAAATTAGATGCACGTGAATTTATGTTAAATAATCAGTGAATTATTCTATTTAACGACATCGATTCAAAACAATGTAAATAATATTTTAATAAACATTGAACATGCCGATCATCACGTTATCGGGTTATTCAATGCGGTTTACCTATTTAACCGTTCAATCTAAAAATCGTATATTATCTTGGGTTTGCTTATTGTTCCTTCTCTTTTTTTGTTGTTGTTGTTTTGATTCATCTGAAACATATATATTCTCACGATGAGCTTATAAGTACACATGCCACACACAATTCACCAACCTCAATAAACAATTGGCAGAACATAACCAGATAAACAGGAGGAAGGGGGGAAATTCAGTAGCTTGTGTTCAGGGCCTTGTTTTATATATAAAATATGAAAATATTAGAAGTTCACATAACACTTATTTGCAGAAAAATGCCGAGAATATCATGATAATGGTATCACCATCAACATCTTTCAACAGTGGTGGTTTTTTTTTTCTTCTGATAGATAGATCACATTTGCATGTGTGCGGACACCAGGTGAATTTCACTTCATTTGTTTCGCTACAGCATAGTGGCTATACCAATCAACACCGTTGTCGGTCAACACTAATTGAAAAGCTATGTCTTTTTTCACAATGGGGTGCGTGGTAATGGTTGGGCGGCACATCGATAACTTGCAGCCAACTCAGCTGACAACATGACATAATTTGGCTAAAAGATAAACATTTTGGACCACCTCTGCACTGCGAACATTTACATCCGGAACATTTTCGTTGGCATTTAATTAATTTATTTAAAATATGAATACTTATATTTTAATTTGGTGACATTTGACATTGTTAACATCTCGTTGGAAATGGGGCGTACGTGTTATGAAATAGGGCCCAGTTCATGTGTTCGATCAAAATATAGAAAATTTAATTCCTTCCAACATGTTTGCACATACACAGTAGCTTGATTCGTCGTAAGACTCAGGTCACGTGTTTGTGAGCTTGTCATTCGCTTGTTGTTTTGACAGTTTGACTCAGTTTCTCTGTGACTCAACCGTTAGCTAACCCAGCTAACTCTCTCCCCGCATGTGTTTGTTTTTGTATGCGCAAGAAAAAAGGAAATAGTACTACAAATATGCTACATTCAATGTATTAGGTCCACCAAACGCACAAACGAACACGAAGAGAAAGAGAATGAGAATTTGTATTCGATTCTTTCCATTTTCATGTGTGTTTTTCCCTTTGTCACAATCGGTCGAAATTCACACACGTGCGGCAATCGGTTGGGAAACAATGGAACGCAAAAATCGAACACATTCATCATTTTTCGTTTCTTTCTTTCTTTCTTCTCTTTCAACTGGACCAAGGGATCAACATTTTGTTTAAAATTCTTCGACAATGACCACTGGCCATGCTTAACTTCTACTCAAACACCATGCAATAATCGTTTATTAAAAACGTGCTCAAATCAACGCAACTGTATCCAGCTCTTGAATCTTCGAATACGAAAAATCCGTTTTTCAGCAGCCACTCAAATGAACCGCTGTGCTGTACATTTTACTATTTTATACGTTTCAAATGGATGTGTTGTTCTGAATTTGTCTTTTTTTGCTTAAATTCTGTTCAAAAATTGCTTTATTTTGATATGCAGTATTGAAACATTGAACTCATTTACAATCTGAATGATAATTAAGTTGACATGTAAATAGTTGATTCTTGTGATTGCAAAACGCAATGAAAATATATATTAGTAATTAGGTTGAAAATAGATTGTGCATCGATTAGGTGTTTGCTTTACAACGCAATCTATTTGACGAATGACAAACAAACTACAATATACACTTGTAATTTTTTGTCGATTCCTTCTTCATTCAAAATGCAAGCTAACACACACACACACACGCATTTGTTTTGCTAAAGCATATTGATGCAATTGGTTTGGAAAATGCGTGTGTGCCGTAGATATGTCTTATGTGTCCGTGAAAGTGCTTATTCAACACCGAATTTGGCTCTCCAGAGCAGATAAATCTCATTACAAACTTGATGATATTAAATTATTCTCCATTGATTTTGACACCCAAAACGAAGTGAATCACTTAATGTATTTGCTTTTGTATTGCATTGTGCTGTATTGTGTTGTGTTGTGTTGTGTTGTGTTTTGTTGAGTGTGTGTGTGTGTGTATATTTGCGTGAATGCGTTTCTTGTACTCGAGTTTGGATATCGTGTAGCAGCATTTTCCAACAACAACCATACATGAATAACACGGATGTATGTGACACTAATTAACAATTACCTAGAGTAATTTGTATTACGCCAAAATCGGATTTATATTTCATGTTGCATGGTCTTTCAACGTTCAAAAGCTGGAAAGGCCATTTTGAAAGCTTTCTTCATACCATTCTATTGATACCATACACACATTGGATATGTAAGCGCCACGGATCTCTATTCAAGATCCACTAATTTGATTACATTGAATTGGCAAAATGAAAAGCTTCGGTTGTTACCGGAGATTTGCAATGAAATCATCTTTGGATCCAATAAATCTTAACCACTATGTTGAATTTGGTATTTTTCATCGTGTGCGTATTTTATCGTCCACTGGCGCGGCGCTCACCAAGGGGAATATCATGATGCACTTTCGATTTCATGAATTTGATTGAAATGTTGAAGAGAAAAAAAAAACAAGTTTTATTCAAGAAGAACATTTACATTTCAATTCCAATTAATTCCAAAGAATAAGCATCAAATCAAAACAATTTGGAGGATTTTGTATAGAGTAGTTATTAGTTTAAAAAAGAGGAATAATTTTGATTTAGTGTAGGCATTACACGATTTCTCTCGGCAAACATAGTAAACTGCTTCAGAACGTTTTCAATTTCAGGCTAAAACCACAACAAATGGCCATAAATCGAAAATATTAAAAGGAGTCCGATTTGGATGAAGACATAGATGGACGGATGCCTAGGGGTTGGACACGTGGATTCGAACTCTTAAAACTCACAGCATTCACCGAATTCGTTGGATTCAAAACACACTAAATTCATGATTCCACTAGCGATTCAAAATATGAGTGTTGCGAGTGTTTGACACAACTGTGTTTTACAAATTTTACATGTGTTTCAGATTTTTCGCACACATCACAAATTCCATCTTTGAACACTGTAATATATCGAAGTTAGAATTTTCAAAGAACTAAACCTGTAAAATTAATTATTGCAAAGAAAGCTTTTTATTTGAAAAATATCATTAATAGTTCCAAATATTCGATGCAACGACCATTGCATATTTTTGATTGTTTGATCTTTAAAAGATTGGTGTTTTTTCCAATTTTTCAATCGCTGTAAATTCCATTTGCATTTGGCGCTTTTCATCAAATTTTAGTCGCCACAAATTGAATTTATTTTCTAAAAAATTTAAATATTTTGGCGCTAAATGTTCACAGTTTAAACATTCTTTGTCGCCAATTCTACTATATTTTGGTCGTCCATTTTATTTTTTCGTCGCCCGAATTTATTAGAGCGAAATAAAAACTATTTGAATTATGATTTAATTAATCGAATGACAGCTGACATTCGCTTTCACACAAACTGCGATAACACTGTATTACCGACATTTGTGAAGTATGGTTTGTCAAACCTAATGTCTAATGAAGGATTTGTGGATTCATAGAATTCATAGGATTCAAATAGTTTGTAAGATTCTATTTGGACTCGTGGGTGTCCAGCCCCTAGACGGACGCGAATTAATCACATTTTTTAGGCCTAACAATTGTAGATCGGAACATAATTTCTTTTTAAAAGTTATCTAAAGGAACAATCGAGATATACTAATATGAAAGAAAATGCGAAATTTTCTTTAGGAATGCATATAAAATAATTGAAAATGTTTTTAAGATGTTTTAAAACTTACTTACACAAACAAAAGTGTCTTTCGGTTTGTTTTCTAAACTGTGAAATGTTCACCGGTAGATGGCAAGTCAATAAATAAAAATCCATCATATTGTACATACGTATTCATAAGGCTTATGTTCATAGCAATAACACTCATCGTGTAGCGGATTTAAAAAAAAACTGGGTGAATTTGATCAAAATCGTAGGGATTGTTTTCGACTTTTGGTCGAAAAAGTGCGAAATTCCATGCCAAACGCCAAAAAAACTGACATTTTCTTGTACTGGAGGTTGAGGCACCTGTTGGTAATGATCGAATTTCGAAAAAATAAAGATGTGTATTATAGATATTCCTGTTTAAAATCTACCGATGGCCGAAAATGCGATGGGGATCCAAAAAAAAAAAATCGATTCCATCTAATGTAAATTCATTGAGGGTTCAAGAATTCACAGGGGGTCCAAAAACTTAACGTAAAGCTATTAAAAAAATGAGACTTTCTGTGATATACACAACTGTGATGAGATTCACTCTTTTCGCTTCCTTTCTATCTCTTCTTTCGCACCCTGAACCAGTTCGCATAAGCAGTGTTCATATCGCACACTGTCACACATACTAAAATATGAAAAACAGAGATGCTCACAAACACACATTCATTTGGTTTTATTTGGAAACGACAAAACAACGTTTCAATGATGTGACAGTGTGCGAGACGCACGGATGAAATGGATCAGAATTTTATGTTAGTAGTCGGCAGTACATTAAGATATTGATGAAGTACTTGCGGGTACTTTTGACGTTTACCACTCTGTCAAAATATTTACACTGACACATAGAATGACGTTTCTATTAGCGCCAAAAAGTACCATGGTTCTTGTATTTAGAACCCAGTTACTAATACAAATATATATATGCATATAATGACGTCATTGAATTATGAAAATATAAGTGCTGAGGTTCTAGCGCATAGAACGGTGGTACTTTTTGCAGCGCGTAGAAACGTCATTCTTTGTATCAGTGTGTGAGTTTTGACAGAGCAAGTTGTAAAAAACCCCTTGCAAATGGTTCACTTTGTTTTCGGCTAAAACGTTCCGATTCTGTGCTGAAAACACTATTACATTGAATTGTGAACAATTGAGCAAACATTGTTACGAACGAACGTGTGGTAAGAACTGTAGTTTGATACTATTGAACACATTCAAGGACTAAAACGGAAAAATCGATTGCAATGAAGCCCCGATGCGAAACGATTTTGAAACAAAAGAATGAAATTGCAACAATGTGAAAGAAAAATGTCTCAAGCAAATAACAATGGAGTTTAATTTTACGAAAGTTAAATGCTATATGGCTTATAGTGTTTTCGGTTTCTACCATTTGAAAAATCCCGGCACCGGCGGGATAATGTGTGGTTGGGTTGGTAAAAATGAGCGCCTGAAATATTCCATAAATAATTGTCAAAAATCGACAGCAATTGTCGATAATATAATAAAGTGTAAAAACAATCAATTGGTTTTTGCCGCATGTGCTGCTGTTGGGGCCGACAAATTGATTTATGCTAGTTCAAAAACAGCGTAAAAGCCCATCAAATTCATAGAGCAGAAAAACGAGCACATTCATCATAAAACACAGTAAATGTGAAGCGTTAACATTTACGGAATTCCAATACACACGCACAGTCGCACACATACCACAAAATTGCTGCGAAAATCACACAGCATCACTGCTCAAATAAAGTGGCAAAAAGTTTGTTTTTAATTATGAATTTGAAATATTATTTCTGCTTCTTCTTGAAATTGAACCTACGAGAAAAAAAAACACGCTCTTTTACAGCAAGGAAGAATTGTACGCGAACAGTACATGTTTTAAATCGAATCTAAAGTTTTTTTTTTTTTTTTTTTTTTAAATCGAATCTAGAAAACTTTGCGACAATCTGACATTTAATCTAAATCGCATAAAAATGAAGAGTACAATACTTGAATGGTTTTCCAGAAAATATAAAAGAAAAAAAGTTCGAAGAGTTTTGTTTTATCTAATAAAACTGGACGAATGAGAAGAAAAAAAAAAGTTTTCTCATATCAAATGTGATGAAGCTTAGAAGAATAAGAAAAAGAAAAGAAAGAAACAGACAAAGGCAATCATTAATTTTCATAACTTCATTTGATATTTTACAAAAAAAAAAAAAAAACATAAACTAATCTCAAACGCGATAGCAAACGAAAATGGTGATAGTCAAGTGTAAGAGTATGATGACGTGGATAATTTTCTTGTGAAAACTTTCATTATTTCAAACTTGTATATGCTGTAACAATGTTAACATACAAAAAAAAAATACTCGGTGGCTGTTTTATTTAATGTGTAATTTACACATGATATATCAATAGAGGGTCGTATTGCGTATTAATTTATTAAGAAACGAAATTCTCTGTGGAAACCAACTTCTTTGTCTTCATCGGAATTCTGCTGATATACGTTACTATCTACAAAAAAAATAAGATTGATTCCAGGTATACTTGAACTGATCTCCTTCAACTCGTGTGTCAATGTAACGAATTTCCCAAAGAATCAAATAGATTCAGTTAAATATAAAGTTGCTTAAGTACTGGAGGAGGTGATCGACCTTGCTCCCACCTATGATTTCAAAAATTGTCTACGATTATCGTATAGTATGAAATTGGTAGCGATAAAGTCCAAAAGATCATTTGGAGGTACTCTATATCTGTGGATGGATGGAATGACTGATTGATATGGATAAGAGTATGACATATGTCGGTTAAACTCAAATTTTCAAAACAAATAAAACAGAATTTTGTGGGAAAAGGTTGATAAAAATGAAGATTTTGTTGATATTTTTCTGTGTTTAGCATCGTCAACGATTATATCATCAGTGTTCGAACATTTATTACAGGCGATACAAATGTTTATTTGGTTTTTTCTGTCTCAAATGAACAAACCTAAAACTCTGACTTATTTCGATTGTAAATCAAATTTGAATTTCTGGACAATTTTGAAAAAAGGTTCAACGAGCCGACACAACGGTGATTCTCAAGGGCGTTCAGCGTAGATCACTCCACCATCCAAATGTTGGAAAATGCATAAGACAAAAAATGTATATTTGGGTGTAATATTAATCCTCTTTTCCATTTAGTTTACATTGAGCAATGCTCGATGCATTCAAAATGTTGATTTCAGCACTCCATCAGAATGGAAATTGAATGCAAGTGGAGGACGCCGAATAAAAACGATTGTACAATAACTGTTAAACTTCGAGAGCGTTTTCTCTACAGCTTTGAATCTTGAATAAAAGAAAAAATTACTTATTTCTTTGCCCTTTTTGCGGCATTTACTTGATCATAGACTATGCCATTGTTTTGACATGTATGGCAAACATTATTTGAAAGTTTCAAATTGAAACCATAGTCTATAAAAAAAATCGTCTTAATTCAATCGAAATTGTTTATATTCTTGCTTTGCCGTTTTTAAGTACTATAGTAGTTTGTTTACAAACATAAAAGCCAGGGCTACCAAAATATAGAGGTGTCCATTGAATTAAGAGAAGGTGAAAATTTTATTTTAAATGCAAATTACCGATTGTACCCAGATTACAGACACCTCAAATATTGATCCAAAACCATAAAGAAAATGTATAAAAGGCTTTTTTTTTTCTTTACAACAAGAAGACTTTTGAAAAATCATCCAAACCATCAATAAGGGTTTATTCTGTATTCTTTTTACTATGTAGTTAAAAACTCAGGAGCGATGACACTTTTCCTTAATGCTTCCAACAAACACATTTGTTTTTTTCATTGAGCATTTGCAAACAGAATATTAAAATTAAATAATTTCGTCATTAGAATACTTGCAGACTATAGTTACAAAAATGAAATCGCGCTGAAACAAGTGGTTTGGTGTAATAAATAAAAATTACGTCGAATTGTTTTTGAATTTATTCATTGAATATTGTTGTTGACCCAATGGCAATTAAAAATGATTGTGAATTTAAAATAGCTCTGGACATTTCAAAGGCCTTCAGAAAATTTCTCGATATTTATAGTGCATTCATAATTAAATAAGCGAAAAGACTCTTTAATTGGGGGAGGCGGAATTATCATATAATGAATTTAAAATGTTTGTCGCAAGTCAAAAGGACCCCATCAACCGTAAATTAGGAAACAATGCCACTATTTAAAGATATTCCTTGAATCTTTATTATTTTGTTTTTCTATTTTTAAAAAATAATTTAATGTTACATTATTTATGTTGGTAGATTATTCAGATATTTCCATCACGCATGCAGTTATTACAAATATGTTTTTGTTTTTCCCCAAATTATCCATTAATAATTTGCATTCATTCAATTTTCACAATCATTGGAAAATATTAAACCCTATGAAAATAAATGTATCTGTTTTTGTTTTTTACAAAGTACTGCAGACATTCAAAAGAGTTTGGGTATCCGGAAATGTGGAACCACTCTTCAGATGATTGATGTGCTTCCACAAAAGCACTTTGTGACACATTGTTGCAAATTTTTTTTTTAAATTTTTGTTCAACATTTTTGTTATCCAATTCAAATTTTGATGAATTCAATTCATTTTTAATAAAAAAAAAAAAAAAAAAAAAACAACAACAAAAATTTGATCACGATCAAAAAAGCATCATGTGCATCTCTGCTGAAGCAAAGCTAGTTTTTTTGAGACACTTTGAATCGTTTCGGCAAAAATGGTATTTTTTTTTTATGAAAATCCCGGATTATGTTAACTAGAATTAAATGTTTTTTTTTTCATTTGCATTTGCATTTAATATCTGTTCCAGGAAAATCCATTGTTTTTAAGTTTGAATATCCCCTGGAGCACTACAAGTTTATTTGAATGTCAGACAGACATTTTCTGCTGTATTTCAATGTGTTTTTCAAGCGTTCGCAAAAGAAAATCAAAACGATTTGCCATTTGTGAAAATGTAATTAAGTTTATATACAATGTTATGGTATAAATTTTTTGTTCAGAATGTTTCGTGGTTAAACCACACAAGACTCTCATTAATTTTATTAATAACTTTGTTTGTTTTTTATTTTTTTGTTTTTTGTTTTTTTTTTTTTTAATGGAATGAAAAATATTTGAAACTTCGTTTCTTTCACCAAGCATGATTATTATCTTAAATTTTTTTTTCTCACATCATGTTGTGCAACACACATTAAATGAAAATTGATGCAAAAATTGGTTGTAGTTTTTGAAAATTTTGAATTGTTAAGTCTAAATTGATCGTACATTGTAGCGTGTTTTTTTTTTGGGGGGGTGGTGGTACAATCTTGCGCGTTTATCTCATAAATTTGTGCACATTTGTTTGTTCGTTAGTTTAACATGTTAAGCAGGAATCGTACTTGGCCGAAACTTACGTTATAAGTTATTATTAATAGTAGCCAAATTCGAAACAAATCTACAACATTTATTTTGCATACAAAGATACAACAATTGTGTGACATTTTGTTTATTTTGTTTTGTTTTTCATCTTCTTTTAAATTCGAGTCTCATTTCGCACTAAGATGCAATTGGTTGTAATTTCGAAAATTTCAATTAAAAAAAAAGAAAAAAAAAAACAATAGCTGCACCAAAAATTATTTTTTCGTGAATGAGATGCACAGAGATTTTTGACAGCTATTTTGTATCTCTTTTATTTTGTTTGTTAAAAGAACTCATTTTAGACTTGTGAAAACACTTATCAATTTGTGAACATATATTCTTCAAGAATTACTTGCTCTTAGAAAAGTTCTAAGCGTAATTTTTTGTTTTGTTATAAAGTTCCACTTGTTTAAACTATAAAAAGTCTATATCATGCGTGGTATTCTAGCATTATATAACCCATAGTCCTTTTTTTGGTGTTAGATTTTATTCAATCTAAGATTGATCCATTGTTTTCTCCAATTGTCCATTATTTGCGGTATTGTTTCTCTCTCTCTCTCTCTCGCTCTCGCTCTCTATCTGTGTGTGTGTGTGTTGTTGTTGTATTTTTTTTTTCTCTTAATTTAAATCATTTTGAGTTTAGTTTCGCTTAGTTGTGAGAGGAATGCCTCTTCAATCTATTGTTCTTTAAATTTATCAGTGCCAACAGTGACGTTTCTACTGTTATTTGTCATTGTGGATCTGGTTAATTTACTCGATATGTCAGCATCTTGTTGATTATCACTGCGTCCACTTTTGTTATAATTTAGTTTTCCTTTTCGTGCATTTGGTGATAAATAGCTGGCATAGAAGAAACGAGCGAACAGCACAAAGTAGCTAAAGTACATGGCAATTGACAATTTGATGTTGATCGGTGAGATGTGGCAGGCTGATGCATTTCTAGCTTGTAAATAATCATACGCCCACAAATTAATTGTGCAGCCCACAATCATTTGCGTTAATTGCATCGATGTGATCACCATTGGAATGAAACGCGGTGGTTTATAGCCCATTGCACGTAATGCATAGTATGAATACATAACGGAATGTACACAATAGTTCATTACAATGAACCATCGAGCGGACGATGTGTATTCCGTGTATGAGAACCATGAATAGATCAGCACAGTGATGTGATGATACCAATGCAAGAAGATCAACGGCTGTTTTCGTAGCACGATAAATAATGTGTCGCCCAGCTCAGGTAGTTTTGATAACACAAATAACCATGTCCAAAATCCACATACTCGATCTTGCTCAATGTAACTGTTGATTTAAAGAAATTTTATAAAAAATCAATATTTATTTGTCAAATTGATGGTTTTAGTGGTGTGATTTCAATTCCGCAATATTTTATATGGAGGTTTGAAAGCGCATGTGAAATAATTCTACTTTTTATTACTTTACGCTACAAATGCTGCGCGTAATTGTGAAATTGTTTGATGGTTTTGTGATCAAAATAAATTACTGACATGCTTGAACTAGTTTTAGTGTCAATTTTGAAGTAAATTTCTGTTGGACAATTTTTTTTTTTAAATAGGGAAACTTCGGGGTTCAGTCTAAAATACGAAGTAAATATTCCAAAACGCGCTGCATCATTTTCTGAGGTTATTTTACAAAAATTGAAAGTAAAATTACAAAACGGCCTGTAAATTTTCCAGTAAATCAGAATAGCTGTTTGTTGACAAGAAACAACCTCGGGTTCATTGAATCCACCCCCCCAAAAAAATTCAACAATAACAAGAAAAAATATAAACAAACAATCGGAAGGAATGTTATGCGGAAATTGAGCAAATTTTGCGAGAATATTCTTGCTGCCGGTACAAATTGAACTAGTTCAAGTTTTGTATTTTCAAAATACAAACAAAACAAAACCACAAATGTGCGTTTACTAAAAGTATCCAGTTTTTTTTTTTTTAATTTTGTTATCAAACAAACGATGCGGTATTGAAATATATTTTACGTCATCGTCAATGAAAAAAAAAAGTTGTATATACTAACCTTGGATCGCAAACAGAGTGGAATAACCCATAGTGACGTAGAACATGTATTAATTCTGGTGCAGTTCGGCTGGCTCCTACAATACTGAAGATGGCTAAGGCTGAATTCCATATAACCAGAAGACCACGTAGTTCGAATCTGCGTAATCAACCATTAACACGAGCACATAAAAGTAGAAACAAATAAAAACCAAAACCAATACACATTAAACAAGAGCGATCAACAATTAAATTTAAATGTTTTTTTTTTCATTCAAAAATTACACGTTATATAATTGTGGAATTATCCGGATATAAATGGAAAAAGCCAATTATTTTTCACATCAAATCATTGTATTTTTATTTGAAATTTGTGAATTTAAAAATATATTGTTTTACTGTTTGGCGTTTTTTTTTTGCGTTCATTGAAATCTAATTTTAGTATGAAGTATGCAAAAGATTAATCATGTTTTGGATGTCATTTTTCCACACACACACACACACAAAGTGTGACGAAAATGATTTGTCCATGATACCATTGTGACCATTCCGAGCAAGTTTATGTGTTTTGAAATCGTCGTTGCCATCTTTCACCAACATATGACACCTTCCGATTATGCTAATCAGTTTCATTCATATGTGGTCAGATGTTGTGTAGTAACCAAGTTAATGCTCCAATGGCTTATGGACCAGATTGATCCACAATTTATCTATCTGAAAGAATTTTTAACTGTAAACTTTCTACAAAAATCATAGTTGGCCAGGATGAGCTGGAGTTTCTCGATCAAAATTGATCAATCTCTTTGAATATCTTAAACTTCAATTTACTAGAAAAAGTCTAACGTATAGAAAGTTTCATTAAAAACTTTGTTCGATAAATTTGAGGAAGCTCCTAATAACACGCAAAATGCACAGTTAATTTGCACAAATAATAAAGGAATAGGCATAATATTGGAATAAAATTGGAATTGTTGGGATGATTCATTTGAATTTGTAATGATTTGCACTTCTATTCAAATAATTCCCATCGAATATTTATGTAGTGAAATTATAAAATGCAATGCAATCTCAATCTGGAAACGTTACATTCAAATCGTGTTAATGTTTAGAAATTCTTTCCTTATAAACATGCAAAAAAGCGAATGCCTCGTTGAAGTAATTAAGAAAGCGTTGAAAATTCATCAACGAATTTATTATATCAATGATATACTCCGCACCGATATGCTCCGCACCGATATGGCATACGATATGATTTTTGTAAATGAAATACATATCCATAATATGAAACATCGCGATTGGAGTTTTGGTTAAAAAAGGTTTTGGAAAGAAAAAAAAAGTGTGCGAGATAATTAACTTCTTTACATGTCTTGTTAACAAAGTAAACATAAATGAGTTGAATATCACCTCTCCCATAGGAATGCAAACATAAATAAAACGATCCATGTGTCAAAAAATCGTATAATTTTTGCTTCATACGAATACATTCAAAATATTGATGATTCATTTGTTATACGTTGTTTGTTATATAAGGTATACGATGACAAAAAAAAAACAACAACACACCTATGTATGCAGGTAAAGAAATAATAAAAAAATCGCACACACAAGCGTAGAAAACCTGCCAACTCGTGGTCAATGTGACTGATAATTTTTTTTTTCTGTCATATCAATCAATTACCCGAGTTTGCATTTTAGGCGCTTGAAAGCGCCTACAGGCGCTCATCTCGGCGCTCCCTATAAAATCAGTGTATTAATATAGGACGCTAGTCTAGGCGCTCATCCAAATACAATGCGTCATCACATAACAAAGAGCTTAGGCGCTCGCAATTCACTAGAACTTCTATACTCTCGTGTTGTTTTTAATGAGCGCCTAGGCTTTCATCCCATATTAATATAATGATTTTGTATCGAGCGCCTAGAAGAGCGCCTAAAATGCAAACTCGGGTATTGAAATACAATGATTCAATGAGAAGTGACAACGATATAACACGCACAAAAAACCTGACATCGCCAAAAAAAACAACACACACACACACACACACAAACATCATCACAAGCAACAGCAAAAGAGATTTTGGTTTAACTTTTTAAAAACTGGTTACGCATTATTTTCCTATCAAAAATTTCCATTTTTTCTCTGTTTCTCTTTTGTGTCTGGTGTGTTGTTTCTATGTTTCCATGTTTCCAGTACCGACTGATGCCAATTTATTTTCTATTTATATAATTGACCAAAAACTTATCATCATGCTTGATATATCACAACTTCATAATCGTCTTAGGTTTGCGGTTAAAACTGCCCGATAGAAGATTTCACTCATTTGTTGTCATTTTAGGAACCATTTTTGCTCAAAATCCCCCTGAACTCTAAAATCATATGCACAATCTTAACTTGAGGTCAGCGATGTATTTTACTTGTCGTTTGTTTGTTTGTTCTGTGGCTTGCTCATAAGCCGGTAGAGATACAGTTTTTTTTTTTTTTAAAACAATTTTTTAAGAGTGTAGAATTTCAACGACAATTTCCAGATAAGCGTATATACGAAACATGAATTGTATGGATTTTTTATTCGCGATGTCACGTTTGGTGTAAGATTTTGTGTGTGTGTGTGTGTGTGTGTGTGTGTGTATCGAAATACTTGTGCGCGGCTAGCATGGATTATGAACAATTTTATCGCGCGAATTGTTTACTTAATAATTAAAAGTGAAAACTGGAATTTATTGTTGAACAGAGCATGATATTTCGTTATGAAATATTGCAAACCACTCGCTCGTCATTTTCAACACGTTTTTTTTCGTGTGTGTGTGTGTGTGTGTGTGTGTGTGTGTGTGTGTGTGTGTGTTTTCGTTCTTTAAGTTCATTGCCACTGAATGAAATGCATTCATTGCACGATTCATAATGAAATTCGAACTGAACACTTACCTCGGCCTATTTTGCATCCAGAATTGTCCACCAAAAATGATAAGCATGTAAACACCACAGTAATAAAATACCCATGTCCAATTTTTAATCATCCATTTGCGCGTATCTTGATGTATGAATTCATTTTCGAAGTCAAACACATACGAATAGTTTGGCGTCACTTCCATTGTGTAAACTACTTTGTTTATTTGCCTAATTTAAAATGTTTAAACTAGTTGTGAATGCACACCGCTATGTTGTAATCCTAGTTTGAGCTCGATTGTTGATGAAAAGCTATAAAATGAAAAGAGAGAAAACAATTAAATGAGTTTTCAGAACAATTGCCTGTAGTACCATAGTTGAACTTCAGTAAGTGAAGTGTCAAAAATCAAATTTCGATTTTGACATGTTATTGAACAAAAACATCGATTAATTCCATAGAATTGGATGACATTCTACGAGCGGTAACTTTGACTATTTGTTTTTTGTTGTGTTTTTTTTTTTTGCAATTCATTCGTCATTATTGGGAGACAAAACAATTAAATATTATGTGATTTATGGAATTTTTCATGGGCCAAAAAACCAACAACAACAACAAAAACTTGTTATTGTGGATTTGGGTGAGTTTAAGGAAATCATGAACCCGTTGAGATGTGACTTTGAAATATTTCCGTGTATGAGTGAAAATATAAAAAAAAAAAAACACTGTTAGATAACTATTAGAAATAGTATCTTAGTTAATTACAATGAACAGCACAGTCATTTTACGTCAATACCGTCCAATTATATAAAATCCAAAAAAAAGTTCAATCATTTTTACATTGAAATTTTGAAAATCACAACACAACGGATGTGCTTGGGACAATATTCAAATTAAGAGGATGCCTAACATAGAATTCCGTTCTACGTCGGGAAAAAAAAAACCTTTTGTCCATGTGCCAACACTTGGAAAATCAAAGAATACACGTCAAGCAGATCTGTTTTTGTTGTTGTTGTTGTTTTCCTTTTGATTTGAACAAAGGTTGTTGAGTGTTGTGTTGAGTGCTATTAATTACCATTGACACTACTTTTGAAGTTGTATAAAAGTATGATTCGTGATTAATGAGAATAGGTCATTTGAAATTGAAAAAAAAAAAAAAATAAGAATCGTAAGGGAAATGTGACACAATATCATTTTTTGTATTCGAACAAAGTGTTATCATTTTGGGCCAAAAGCCATTCCATATTCCATCATATTGAATTGGCCCATGCGCAAAACGCTAGACAAATGTTCAGTGATGTTTAAGCACACCTATCTATGAATCATGTTTTCATGTGGTGTACATTGAGTTTGTGCGCAAAAATACCAACAACTCAAATTAAACGAATGGAAACTGAGCACTGCACATTGACCACTGGACTGGATTTACTTCATTGACAAAAATAAAACACACATACACACATTTCACTCTTTAGTTGCATGCGTTCAATATTGAACAAAATGTTGTATTTTAGTAGAAGAGGTATTTTATTGCCATCGGCAATTATAAAACTCTCTGCATTACAGCAATGGAAACAACAACAACAACGAAAATTGACATCAACACAAATTTCATTAACTTCAATACAGGTTTTGTTTTTGCTTGTCTTTTCCAAACTGACTGGTTGGTGTGATGCATTTCTTGTGTGACAATCAGTGCACTCGTACATTCTTGTGTGTCATTGCCACAGCATTGACAAGCAATTCGGGGGAAAATATGCATTAGCAAAGTCTGGACGGTGATTGATCCATCCTGGAATTTGCTTCATCAAAATTGACATTTGACTTTCAATCTATTTAGTATTTGTGTGTGTTTTTTTTTTTAAATGAAAAATGTTGCCGCAAAAACTAAATTTTGCAATTTATATGAAAAATGCATAAAAAAAAATGTGTTTTTCCTCAGTAAAATATTCAAAATCGGGTCAAAGCCGTATAAAATGGCACACAGTGTCTTCAATTTCAAATGGATTAATAAATACAACCGAATTCCGGTCGTATTTAGTTGTATTGACAACATCCACTTATATTGATGAATGGAATTAATTTGCATATTTTTCCCCCCGTACAAATACAGCACAAAAAACTGCAATTATTATGAATCGTCTGACTGTTGAGCGCATACATGCAGTCTGGAAGTTCTAGAAACGTGGTTTTAATTTTGTCTTCAGTTTGACGTTGAAACAAATGAATGAAGAACATCAACTGGTTGGCAATCAACAAATGAAATATCATCATTAAAGTGTTTTGAGTTGATTAATTACATGACTTAAAATTTGAAAATCTCCTCCGAACACTAAGTACTTCCTGCTGACATTTCTTATTTGTCGTGGTATAAAAATAACGTGTGTTTGAATCTCGTTTTAGAAAATAAAATTATTTATTTTTAATTGCACATGTGAAGTCTAATTGTTTTGTTTTTTTTTGCGCTGTTATCAAAACAACACAGTGTTGCAAGTGGTTTTTGTTGTTGTTGTTGTTGCAAAATGAATACTAGAGAATGAAAAAATCCAATTGTAATTCAGGGAGCTTGGGAGCTAGAAGGTTGGCGGCTATAGCAACAATAAATGAAGACGAAATGTGTTGCTATTCAATGTTTTCAATCGTGAATTGTTGCATTCAAAACTGAAATTTGCGTGCATTTAGTCTATATGAACGTTGTACTTGTAGCTGTACAGCTTTTATTCAGGGAAATGAATACTTATTCATTCTACTTCGACTGAATCAACTCAACCAAAAAAACAAAACTAATCTATAAATTATCGAATTATCTATAAAATTTCGTTCTAAGAATTTCGAATTTGATCAGAAGATAATCATAAAAATTAGCTCCTTCCAATATTGAAACAAAATTATTTGATTGTTTTTTTTTTGTTTGTTTGTTTGTTTCATTGCAAATTCAAAATACCATTTTTTTTTTAAATTCATACAATTCGGATTTGCAGTTTGAATTGAGCAAATGCGATGAAGTGATCATAGCTTGTGATTATCTAATGAATCTAATAGTTTAATGCACTAATCACATCTCTAGTAACATACATTCGACGTTTCGTGATTGTACACTTCTCACAACAAAAACAACAACAACAACAACAAAAGTAAGAACACAAACTGTCAAGTAATTATATTATTGGTAGAGTTGTGTGTTATTAAAAGAGATTCCAATGCAAGTGTATTTTCCATACCGAATATGTAATGAGATTGTTTTATAAATATTATAAAGTCAATGAGAGCGTTCGGGTAAAGTGGGGTACTCAGGTACATAGACTTGACTCAGACACATTTTTCTTCACATTGTATTCATATTTTGCGTTTTTTTTTAACCTTCGTTTAAATTCGATAAATTTATTTTAAAGGAAAAATGTGTGTGTTTTTTTTTTTGGTATATTTAAAGAGTGAAGAATCAACCGTTTCCAATTTTTCCATACATGGCACATTACATTTCATAATCAATGTTTGTTTGATTGATGAACGCATATTGGAAACACACACACACACAGCTGAACGCCTTCTGAAAACAATAAGATTTAGTGCGAATAAATCGAACGATATGAAGAATTAAATGCAAAATGCTGTGAAAGTGTTCATAATACACCGAACAGAAATCATGTGGAAAAAGTGACGTAATCAAAAACTTTTATGTGGTGGTTTTTCTTCTTCTTCTCTCTTCTTCTTCGCTCTCTCTCTCTCTCTCTCTCTCTCTCTCTCTCTCTCCCTCTCTCTCTTTTGCTTCACATTCACAAATCACTTTCCAGCAAAGAAAAATAGTTGTTATCACTTCATTGGAGTGTTGATGATGTTATTCAAAAGTGTTCGTTGTGTTTATATAGGGAATTCACTCGCCTATACAAAACGATAATTTTCAGCTTTTTTATTTCTTCTTCTCGCTCTCTCTTCCTCTCTCTTTCTCTTCTCGAAGTTGTTGAAGTAATATTTCGAGTGTCATGCGTTTAGTGCCCGTATAGACTCATTGATTCATTTATGCTTACAGCTATTAAAACCATGATCATAATTTGAATAACTTCTGATCCAGCTGATGGAATGGCTTTTATTTAACAAATGACACGAAGAAAAAACAACTACACACACACACACACATACGACGAATTGCTGAAGAAATGTTCTATTGTATAAGATATTGTATGCAAGTAGCAGTCCGATTAATGCTCTCATTGTCTGACATTGGTATTGCAGATAACATACCGCTTTTGCATAGCTTCACACGACATTATGATGCGTAATGTTCGTGAGCATCAACACGAAAAGAGTTATTGGTGTGTTTTTTTGGTTGTTGTATGTCATCATGATAAAATTCAAATCCTACTTGAATTTACTTGAATCACCGTAAATTTCATTTTTTTTTTTATTGTCAACAACACTTTGGATAAAACATAGGCCAAGTTGCCGTGCAGATTGTTGACATATTGATATAAATATGCGATTTATTATTTTATATTGCACAATCGAAGTGAGCATACGGATTTGGAAATTCCAAACAAAACTGAATGAAGAGACTTTCGTTTTGATGAGTGAGCATGCGGCTATCACGGTGACGGGAAATATAGTAATTTTGACACACAACAAACACACTCACACACACACAAAGATATAAAATGAATCATCTCGAATTTAAAAAAAAAAAAAAAACTTTAATAAAACTGTCTCTTTCCAATGGTATTTCATGTGTATACACAGAATACACACACTCTTCGATTGTAATATAAAAGTGACATGTCAATTTAATAACAGCGACCGGAATAATGAAAAAAAAAAAATTCAGCGTTGCGAACACTTTTTAGGGGAAGCGAAATCAAAACGTCAAATGTTGATTTTATTGGTTGAATGTACGATTGTCCGCAATTCAACCAATTAAAAAAAAAAACTAAAGTTATTGTCATTCAACAATTATTCCAAATATACTTTTGTGATACTTTTCGTACAACGTGAATAGTTCACTTCACTTGAAATTTATATTATTTAAATCACTCTGTTTATTATAATTCTACCACTCCATTCATAGTTTTTGTTGTTGTTGTTGTAATATGTTGAATTTGATTTGTTTTCATTGACTTACATATTTTAATCGAATCAATTTATTAAACTAATAAGCTGAATATAAAACAAAAAAACATGTCCACTTTCATTTGATATTTGTGTTACTTTGATCATAACGGTTTAAATAGTCTCAATTGTGATATAAATTCACTTGCGGCATACATTTTTGAAATATGAAATGAATGACTATTGAAATGTGTATGTACCGCGTGCCCGAGATCTGTTCTAAGAATAATTACCATCGATTAACTCAAACTACATATTTTATGAAAGAAAATGAAAAAAAAACATATTATGAGAAAATATTATTCGAATTAACGTTGTTTATCATCAGCTTTAATTGTCGTGTTCTGAAACAGAAATCGATAATATGCTGTGTGTGTGTGAATGGTTTGTTTTTTTTTGTTGTTCTTTTATAGAAAAGGGGTAAAATGTGTCACTCAAATGATTGAACAATTTCGATTTCTTTTTTAAACATACTGTAAATCAAGCATGGAGTTTCATTTCATTGAAAAAAAAAAAAAAAAAATTACCCAAACAAATTTGGAAACTGCCTTAAAACGTTACAGTTACTCAAATGGTAGAAAGAATATTGTGTGCGTTGACGTTCACAAATTTTAAGTTCTAAAAGACTAACAAATGTTTAATCCTTAAATGCTATGGAATTAGAAATTTACTTTAAATTTTATGTTTTGGGATGGCCTCTCCAAGTTAATAATGCTGAATGGTGCTGTGTTTTGTTGTCTGTTTTTTTTTTATTTATATATTAAACTTAGGTATTCCTTTTGAAACTACAATTAATGTGTAAATGATTTAAAACAAAAAAAAAAACATTGGATTTTTATATGAAATATTCGCACCAATGATCGACTAGGTACTGAATTTCATTTGTCATTTACTCACGAGTTTTGTACAAAAAATTCAGCTCACACAGACACACACACACATACACACATCGAATAAACGCCGCTCCAACGTTCACAGTCGGTATGATTGCATTGTATAACACACGGGCGAAAACCGAACCGAACGCAAACGAATTGGCAGATGAAAAAGAAGGAAAGAAATTCACATACAAATGATATTGGAACAAAAAACGAGCATGTGTAAGCATGTGCGTGCAATATACATTCGCCCTATGGTCGACTGGACTATATGCCTCTCGATTTCTTTCGGTGTCGGAAACCTTTTTTTTTTGTTTCTTTCTTTCTTTCGTTCTTTCTTCTTCTTTTTATTGTCCCAAAATGTGGTTGTATCCGCTGTTGCCATTTGCCCATTGGTAGTATAATAAAAAATAAAATGTTTAGTGTTGAATTAATTGATGTATTTTATATTTTGATTAAAAATAGATTTGAATGTTCAAAAATATTTGACCATTCCAAATTTATGAAAAAAGAAAAATATTGGTTTTTGGTCTTACTTAATGTGACGCGTGAGTCTTATTTGGTAGAATAAATCTCACAATCAACGGATGATTTCATATTGAATCATTCATTTGATTTGATACCGCTCGATATTGACCTTGAAAATAATCGGCCCATGCAAGAACAAAGTTGACATCACAAAGACGGAAAAAGTTCAACATTACTTACAAGCACGCACACATTTACACAAACATACAAATATGACAAATAACAAAACAGAAAAAAAAATCTGTTTGAAATCTCATTCAGCATAAAGTCGTCAAAAAGTTGCATATACTTTATAGTATGTCTTGAAACTTTGATCAACCCTGCTTTATGACAAGCCGGCATCAATGAAACACGATTTTGTGTGTATATGACTGGAGCGAATAAAAGAGAATATGGTTTTTTTTGTTTTTTGGTGGGCAACTGTCATTTTCGTTGTGACAGAACATAACCTCACTAATCAACTAAAAAAAAAACACCAATGTATACAGTGTAAATAAACAAAAACGTCAATCCACTGGACATGCAATATTGAAAACAATTTTTTTTTGTTTGTGGTTTTTTTCTTTGTTGTTTTCGTTAGAGTATCTAAAGATAAAACAAAAATAATGGAAATTGCGGAAAAATTTGCATATAAAACAAATCAATTTGTACCATTTGGCTTACAAAGAGCAGCCAATAGTGAATTGTATTGTGTAACTAGCCGTTCAAAAGCGTATATTTTGGAGCTAATTTACAGTCATCATTGTGATGAACGCATTTTTATGGAACAATCCACATTAGATGATTTAAGTAAATTTATTCCAAGCCATGGTGTACCAAAGCATGCAGCAAACATTTTCAATCGATCATCGAAAATCGAACAAAATCGTTTAATGATTGACTATCATTTGATGAGCGAAGAGCTGAAAGTGAGCGGTGATCGTGTTGCATTATCACACACACGATGGTCACCAAAATTGCCGCAATTACCCGGCAAATATTATTTAGCCTATTTAACAAACTTTGGCGGCTGTGAAATTCGACAAAAACATACGGGAAAATTGTCATGGTGCATAAAAACACATAATGTGGCCAAAGATTGGATGATTTATTGTCAAACAAAAATGAAATATTCATTTAATTCACTTGAATCATATGAAGATGCTGTTTATTGTATGAAAATTACCGCTATTGCCTGGAACAATCTAATTAATGAAAATCATAATGCACAGTTTTGTTTTATTACGGCAAATGGGACAATTGCATTCTATGACATTGATGACACGCTAACGAATCACTTTCAAAAGCAAATCAATCTCAAACAAACGAATGCCATCGAATGGTTTTCATTTGTGGATAAACATGGTCATCATAGATCTTATGTGGTTGCATGTGAAATGAAAGGAACTATTTGTTTATATGGCATCGAATATGATCAAATTGATGGTAGTATTGTTGATGTTAGCGAAACTGTTCAATTATTTAGCGCAGAGGATGGTGTACCAGTTAACGGTATTCATTGGGAATATTTGGAAAAAGGAAATCAACTTGTTTTTGTGACCGGCAAAGGAATGAATGTGTTTGTATGCGTGTTCAACATTGATGACCTCGGTACATCAACGTGTTTCCATTATATTGGCCATTTAACAATTACTGGTGAGTTATTTACTCGATACAATAATAATGATTGCATTTCAGGTTCAATAGCCATTGATTTCTCTCATCATTTGTTCAATATCAAATCAATTTTATTGACATTTGCCACAAACAAGTGCAAAGTGCAGAAAGTGCAATCGAACTGTTAAAATCATGAGAAAAATCATTTGCCAATTTCGATCGCATGTAACAAACAATTTGTTTGACGTAAATTAGATACAAACAAAAAAATCCTCCATTGTTTTCATCCGATTCCGGATTTCTCCTTGAGATTTTCACTAATGCACTACGTATAATTAAGTTTAATGATTCACATTCCAGGGGATGTGTGTTAACATTTGTATTTGCCAGTTTGTGAGTGTATTTGCAAATCAGATATTTGCTGAGCTAATCTATGGCAAACACAAACTTTTAAATATGCAAATAGAATATCCCCTTTGATTCACATGAACTGTAAATATTTATGCGAAACACGTTACATCGATGTTTATTTATGACCCTGAAATGCATACAGAATTGAAAAGGAACAGTGACATATTCATATAAGTTTAATGTTATCTTTTTTTTTCTAACCAATTCAAACAGCATATTAATTACAATCAGAGAATAATTTTACGATTAAAAATACGGTATTTTTGTTTGAAGTGATCTTTTTTTTTTCTTGATCAAACTACTAAACTACAACTTCTTTAGCTACTGTTACTACAAACAAAAAAACAACCTCTTATTGTTGTATTGAATTACTTCAGGTATTACGAAAAGAGATTCATTGGAGTACATCGTTGGGACGTTGAGTGGGCATTTAGAATGTTTGCACATAAATATTGACGTAAATTCGATTTCAATCGAATCTGAGGAGTTGAAACCACCAAATGGACATTCTAAATATGCCCTCTATGGAATAGCTAGCTCAACAAACAATGCTTTTCTACTTGGAGCATACTTTGCTGGACGTGTAAGAAATTGTTTCATTTAAGAAAATTATCTGTGAAAAGAACTTCAAAAAGTGGAATCGCATTAATCAAAATCACTTTTCTTTCAAATTCACAGCCTTATGATCATTTGTCGTTACGTGAGCCAGGTCATATTGCTGTATGTCATCAGCAAAAAAGTTCAAATGCACTGGACGCTCTACTCAACAATTCAACATTTAGCCTATCAAACATGCAAGATTTGGCTGAAGCTGTACGAAGTTCACAACTTCGAAATGACAAACCATTCCAAGAGTATCTTAGTATTTACCCATCCGAAATTGTCATCTCGGATGAATTTGTTTATATGCTGAAAATACGTTTGATTGTGACTAGTGCACGAAGTACCTATTTGCGGCAAAAGAATCGTATGCTTGAATCGGGCAATTTACATGGTGAATACAATGTCCTGAAAAAGTTTATTTTCGCCATTCAATCGTATCGATTGCTTTTACGTTTGAATAAAAACTACGAGCAATTAAGTGATTTTCAAAAATTGTCGTTTCACTGTCATCGAGCATCACTTCAGGAATTTGTGAATTTAAGCATATTTGAAGAATATGAAGCACTTAAAACGCAATTTTGTTCACTCATCGAAATGTTATTGAAGACATTGAACAGTTCCGTTGAACAATTTATCGAGAATTGTGCATATTGTGATACACCAATCGATTCAACAAAAGATGTCTGTGATCAAGAACACGAACTACCAAGATGCTGTATTTCATTCATCCATATTTCGATGATGGGTCAGTATCAATGTGTACATTGTCAGCTCTTTGCTCTTGAAGATACATCGAAATTGAATGAAATTATGCCAACACAAAATTCAGACGATCCCATTTGTCCATTATGTGACATGCCAATGAATCGACCGCATTTGACCTACACCAATTATTTTGACTGAAACATTAAGTTTTTGAAAAATTATTCAAATTTTGTTGGAAGAAAACATTCTTCATTAAAGATAGAGATAGCTAGAATTAAGGAATCAATTTTGTTAACTGCTAAAACATAAGAACATTGAAAACGCTTTGAGTTGAATTATCATTCTCTGTAAACATTTTAAATAAAGTAATCATGTCAAGTTTCTTCAAATGACTTAAACTTTTGATTTTTTTTTTTTTTTTTTTTTTTTGACCAATAAAAATTCACCCATAAAACTGAAAACGTATGATCGATGATCAATGTACAATCAATTTACGTAAGTCTCAAGTGACAAGTGCTCAACGCTTATCTGATAAAATCTTATTAATTTGTTCATTATTGATTGATTCACAATTTATTGAAATCAAAATAAAATACATTTAGATTGATTGTGTTCAGATAAGCCAAGAGATGCGATTTAAGGTTGATGTCTGCCACTCGAACTTCGGAATCTGTCACATGTTTCAATTTCGAATGGTTCGATTATGTTTCGTTTCCTTGTGGTATAAGCTAATAACAAGTGGATATGAATATTAGAGGCTTGAAAATCACACAAATCTCAAGCATTTGGATTCATTTTCCTTCAAGTTCATCGCCTGCATGGCGCCTGCTTATTTTTCTAATATAAAATATAAATACACCGTGTTTGAGCAAAAGAACAGTAAATATAAAAAAAATAGCATGCACGCGATCCGTTTTGAGTCAAGCGTGACCATAAAATGTATGGCCACGACTAATCTTTGCACTTTCTATGTGTTTTCATCGCCAACACGTATAAAATTTATTTTTAAATTCGGTCAAAGCCAACAAAAGAACCGAAATTGAATCTCTTTGTGTATTGATTAATTTATAGCGAATATTGAAACGATCAAAGTGCAAAGATTAAATGTTTTGACTCGAATGTGGTTTAAAAAGAGTGGAAATATACTCGCAAAACATTTGTTGAGATTTGTTTCGAGTTTATGTGAATTGATGAATTTTTTTGTTGCCACTTGATTTCATAGGTGTTTCCTGCTCTTCTGGGAAATAACAGAAATGTTCTAATCATTGTTTCAGTTCATTAACATTCAAATGTCCGCCTTCAACACATTTTTTAAATATAGCATTTAAAAGTACTGATTTCGTAGTTTTTTTTTTTTTTTTTAATTGCGCTAAATTTATCCTTTAGGCTCAATTTGTAAAAATTTGTATTTTATCTTCTCAGAGTAGATAATTTTGATTTGGTGAACTATTGGATACTTCGCAAAAGACATTTTTGGGGATGTAAGACATTTGCTTCCCTTCTTTCCTGAAATAGCCACTTCAAGTAAGTTTTAATCGTTTAAACTAAATAGTCTTCAAGTGCCTGGCGAGACAGAAGTTGTAAATTTTGAAAAGTATATCACACTGAAGTAAATATCTTGGAAATGTTATGATATTATATTCAAATTTTCACATTAAATCGATGAAGAAAATCCATTTGAATTTGGAAAAGATTCTATGGATCTAATCAGAATATTTGAATTCATAGCTGAAATAGAAAAAAAAATCATAGAAATTGGCCTTATCGACCTTATCTACCACGCATTGACTTTATGCATGTCATAAGAAGACCTCTCAAAAAAGCAATTATAATGTTTATTCACCTCGCTAAACGTAGGACTTCGGATTCTCAACACATGAGGTGTTATCAGTTCAATTGGTTCTTTTCCTACTTGAGAGTTATATGTTTCATAATTGACTATCGTTCACGACTTTTTGTTTTATTTACATCCCCCTCGGAGCGAGTCAAATCATTGCGGCGTAAGATTCCGTTTTCAATAGTATTATCAAATGGAAATCAGATGAAAATAAAGATGAAGATAAACATTTTAATGTCACTCGTGCTGTATAGATGATCAACTTTTAATTTGAATTAAACTGACTTTTTTCATTGAGCGTACTTCAAATGTCTGTACGAATTTATTTTTCCTGTATTCTCAGACGTATTTTGGATAGTGTAATGCTTATCAGGGGCCTGTTGTTCGAAATGTGAAAAAGTGAATATATTTTCAAAACAAAAAACATCTTATATTTTACGCATTCAAATGTGTAATTTCAGTGAAAAATTGAATTTTCCTCAAAATTGATCTGAACATGATTCTATTTCCGCCTATTTCTGCATGATATTTTTATGCACAAAGCTCAAAACAATGTATTTTTAAAGCATTTCAATTTCTCGTATTTGAAAACTTTTCACCTTACTTTGAATGTATCGAATCAATTTCGACACAAATAGTTGACAGCATCAAAGTAGTTGAGTTATTTTCTCTCATTTTTGGAGTCATCCTCCACTTAGCATTGGAATTGCATTAGTGGGCGTTCGTGCTTTATCGTCGCCACTGTAATGGAAACTTAATGCGAGTGGGGACGCCTTGAAAAATAATGACGCCAAGCTAACTCAGCTACTTTATTAGAATATATTTATAGTCAGTGTGAAAAGTGTTCAAATACGGGAAATTGAAATGCTTTTAAAATACCTAAATTAAGGCTTTGTCCATGATTTCTTTAACGGAAATAGAATCTCGTTATAATTAAATTTGAGAAAAATTCATTTTTTCACTGCACTTGCACTGCAGTTGTATGTGTAAAATATAAGAAATAGTTTCTGAAAACATATTCACTTTTTCGGATTTCGAACAACCGCCGCCCAGACTGACTGAAATAAAAAAATAACATTCAAAAATAATTTGGTCTTATAGGCACAGTTAATTATTTATTTTTTTATTTTTTTTTTTTTTTTCATGGTATAACAAATTTACACAATCAAAATTTATGTATTCGGAATAAGTGACATGGCAGAAATGGGCTTTGCCCAAGTCCAATGCGCAACTCACAATAAAATCAATTGATTGATTTAATTTTTGTTTTGTTCTTTTTACAGTGTAAATTATTATTTAAACATTTCTTTCGTCAAATATTGTATAGTACTTTTTTTGTTGTTTTATTTCTTCATTACTTTCCCCCTTTTCAATTGTTTTGTTTTTTAAATAAAGTTTTTTTTTTGTTTTGTTAAATGAACAATTCTAAGTGACTAAATTTCTTGGTCATACAATCGAGTTTTGTTCGGTATTATTGGATAGATCTAGTTGTGCTAATGTACGAACAACTTCACCACGTTGTGTTGATGATAATGTTTGGCACAGTCCAATGACCGCATCAAGTGCAACGCCCGGACATTCTTCAAGTGATTTACGAATTTGCGATATAATTGTATCATGTTTGATCGCATTGATATTCGCTTGAACAACGGAATTTGATTTCGTTTGATCGAGAAGCCATGCAACAACTTCTTTATTATTGTCCCACAGATGAGCCTCGGTGGCGCCTTTGTCTTCAACAAACCATCGGCACAGTGTTTCTCTAGCCTGATCGATATTTGGATTGTCGTGAGCGGCAATGATTTTTTTAACAATTTGATGTTCCAGCAACAGCCGATTTAAACGCCAATGGAACCAACTGCGTGATGTGCGCCATGGTACAATTTCATTGATGCATCCTTTCTCCAGCATACGCTCAGGAGTGTCATGTAAATCAGCAAAATGTACAGCAACCGTATGATAAACATGCAACAATGATTGTGTGCGTTCTTTGATTTGATGTTCATATTGGGCTACCAATTCCTTATTATTAGCATTTTGTTCAATTTGCTTTTGCAACTGTGAAAATATGAATGAAATTCGTTTTAGCATAACACTTTTATCATTTTTGGATGAATGGAAAATTTATATTCAATTGAAATTGAAACTTACGTCAACGACAACATGATCTAATCGTGCAATTGTTTTTACTAGATCCTTTTCTTTGTACTTTACTTCAACGATACCCTCTGGTTCCAATACACCACCACGAGACTCGGGATCTGAATACATTTCCATGTAAGTTGGATTGATTTGTGAGTCAAGCACAGCCCATGCACCGCCACGTAGTTCCGAATTTGGCGGCAAATAGACTAGCACTGGTTGTTTGTATTCACGCAAACCATCGACAATGTATGCACCAAATTTGACAATTTGTTCGTACATATCTTTCATACCGCCGGAGAAACCACGCCAGTTGGCCAAAATGATTAATGGTAGCTCTTCGTGACCAAAATCTTTGATTGCTTGAGCGGTTTTGTATGATGAATCCGGATACCAAACTTGGCCAGCTTGTTGGAACGTTTTTGCCTCCGAATCCAGATTTGCTGGATCAGCTGGCATTGTTAATTCCACGGTACGTGTTTCAACAGCAATGACTCCCACCGGTATTCCACCAAGACGTGCTCGTCCAGTTACCACCGTTTGTGCCCATCTACACATTTATCGCAAATGGGGGGAAATCACTTCGATTAAAATTGAATTTGAACATTTGAAAAAAAAAAGAAAAAAAACACTTACGGTTCCATAATTTCAGACCATGAATTTCGATCAAATAGACCACTTTCCCATTCACCAGGATTTGTTGGATTGGGTCTACCTGCAATCATCCAACGTGGATCGTATGGTGCTTTAGTTGGTACGAAACCTACAGGTCTCTCAATTGGATCATTTGGAATAACAATAGGTAGTCCTTGACCAACTCTTGCCGGAATGTATGATAACCATGAAAGGATCGTGTAAATACCATCCAAATCGACGGCTAAAAAAAGAATCAAAATAAATGCTCATCAGTCACATCGAACGTATGCTTGCGTTTTGTTTATTTTACTTACCTTCTGTTTTATGCGTTACACCATTGTTAAACATGATTTGAACACCACCAAGTTGATTGTTTGAAGCGTACACCTTTCGTCCTAATAACTACAAATTTGAATAACAATCACAATACATTCGTGAAATGTTCATGATTCACATGGCATAGTTTTAATTTTAATACAAACCTTATTCAATGCTGCATATCCCGTTAAAATAATATGAGAATTCTCAATTTGAATTACACGTTGACCCAAACGCAATAGATATGATCCAATACCGATAGCACGACAGGTTACCATTGATATGGTAACAATTTCATTGTAAGCTTGTGACGTTTCACCGGCAATCATACCAGCATATCGCAAATTTTCCACACCAATTCCATCTTGCTTACCAATAATATCAGTAATTTTGTATCTACAGGGGAAATCAAATTGAACAAAATGATAAATATCAATGATTTTGATGTTTGTTTAGAGAACAACAATATATCTGATCGGTTTGTGATTTTTTTTTTGTTCCGAATTTTTCATCTCACCTTTGTTCACCTTCATCTTCAATCAAAATTGCATGTACAGAATTCAAATTCGAGATTTTGTGATAATCTTCGGTGGTCAAATACAAATACTTGAATCCTTTGTCTGGCTCCTCGGGATCTTCCCATGCAACCTTGAATAGTGACTTCACTTCTTCTGCCAAACCAATACGTGCACCACTGTTACACGAAATATAAATCTAAAAGGCAGACATTTTTTTTTTTGGTTCAAATTTTAGCAACACATTTCCACACGCTCTACACATGCCAATCAAAATTACTTACTCTTGGCACTCTAAGTTCTCTAGCTAAAATCGATGCTTTGTTAAAAAGCAAATCTTCACTTGGTCCAAATGAACCGATTAGATATGTCAGATCATTTGCAATCAAAATCATTTCACGACCTTCGGGAAATTCGGGCGTTGATAACACTAGACGCCATGCAACCATTCCACACTGAAAATGTTTAAGGACATTTTGCATCATGAAAAAAAAAAAATGGTTTCAATTTACTCATTCAAATCACAAACGAGCAAGTCTCAACTGAAAGTCAAACAAATAAAAAAGTCTAGAAATTGATTTTCTATACAGAATTCGAAAAGAATCAAATTTCGACATTTTCGTTTTGGTAAGATTTTCTTGACTTTCACTGGGATTTGCTGTTATTACTGTTTTTTTTTTTTTTTAAAGAAAACTTACATTATTCTCTCCAGGGAGACGTGGAACTTCTTCAATTTTATCACCGACTAAAACCAGCTCTTTACAGTCAATCAACACCTTTTCTGGCATTCGAATATCAACGGATGGACGTGCTTTTGAAAATTCTTTCCATAAGCGTTCTGTCAGCAAGAAACAAATGATTGTTTATGTAAATATTTTTATATTTTTAAATAGGAGTTGATCGCAAAACATCGCGATTATTTTATTGTATATTACCTGTCATTTGACGGAACATGTCTGGCATATCGTAAACGTATGTCGTGCCATTGGATTGAGCTTGGAAGCGTTTTTGTTGCAAGAAATCTTTGGTAAGATATGGTGTAGAAATTGGTAAATTGTGTAGCGGCCCTTGTTTTGTGCCATAAGCCATGAACTTTATCTGAAATGCGATTTATTGATTCGATATAGTTACACAGTTAAAATCAATAAAGATGTACAAAATGGACATACCTCTCCACTTTCCTTGTCGGTAATTTCGGTATACATTGCAATATCTAAAAAGTATCCGGAATCGTTGGAAATGCACAGTCGAATGGTTTGTGTTGGTGCTTGTGGTGATTGACGAATCACCATTTTCAATTCAGCTTGAAGAACACGTAATTTCCATAATCTTGGGCCATACCGCATGACCATTTTTGTGACAGATTCTTCAATTTTAGCTGGATCCATGATAACCGTTGGCACAAAGTTCAAGAAAATATGATTGCAATCGGTGCGTTTTGATTGCGAATGTGAGAATGCCACTTCCAATTCATCCATAGCTTCAAGCAACACACGTTCACCTTCATTTTGTAGATATTCAAATGAAGCTTCTTTTGTGATCAAATCCTGATGCCGAATAATTGATCGAATGAAAAAGCGAAAATCGGTAACTTCTTGGCCTTTTGCCACTTTGGCTTTGCCCAAATACAAGTGCATTTTTTGATTTGATGTTGGTAGAGCTTCCAAATCGTATGTTCGCATACGATTCAATTCCAATTGGAATGCACAGGCTGGCTCTAAATGACGATAAATACGATCTTCTTCGTAGTTATTACGAGCACGGAATGTAAAGAATTTTGGGAATTGTCGTTTTTTGAGCGCAGCAAATGTAATTCGTCGTACACGTCGATTGAACAATTCTTCACGATGTTTTGAACAATAATGTTGGAATTGTGATGCCATTTGTGCATCATCCATGTCACCCGTTTCACGTATTGCAACGCTTAAAATGTGAATCGGTTCTGTGGGTGTATTTGCTTCAACTTCATTGGATGACCGTGAAATTGGATCCGAAAGTGAAACATTGATTGATGTACTCAGTCGTCCGCTTTCGGAGTCAGCTGCTTCAACGGCATCCATTACTTTACTGTTAACAAACGCTGGCGATACGGAATCTTCAAGCAAATCCAAAATTTCGTCCGAATATTCTTGGAAATGTTCAAATGAATTAAATGCAGCCATACAACCAGTTCGCATAAAGGATCCCGTGAAAATGGTTTCGGTTTCACTTTTTTCCGGTGAGAATTTCATAAAGCATCGATTTGGATGGGCTGTCGGTAACAAGAATTGGAAATAGACTAATGGCAATTCTCCCGATAATTTATGATGTTGCAAACATGTTAATTCATATGAAATGTATGAACGACGAATATAAACTTCAAGCGCTGCATTGCAGACCGCACGATTGCTGTGATAGAAGAAATCATGTAAAATATCGAAAATGGATGTTTCCGATAAAATCAAACGTTGCAAATTCTCCGGATGGAAATCATGACCATACATATCAACAGCTGATAAAAATATGGATTCCATTTGATTGTGACGCAATTCGTAGGCTGGTTGATGTGCAGCAATAAGCACTTGCCGGGCACGCAATGCAACACGTGAATGTTCAGCACGATTCAATGATGTTAGTTCACTTAGGGTTTCGGCTAGCTCATCGGTGAGACCGGGCTCATTGTCCCACAAGTGATCGATCAATAGAGTTACCAACAAATTCTTTTTGCTAACTTGACTATGCGAGAAAATTGTACTAACAACAGCGGCCATATCATCCTTATGCTTTTCACGCAAAGCGGCCACACATTTGTCATAGTGACCGTACTGGAATTGACTTTCGACGGCATGATATTGACGCAATAGTTCATGAACAGCAGCCTTCATTCGGCCACGAATACCATTACGATAGCGCTGTACCAGCTGGACAATTCCTTGAGTTGTCATAAAGAATACATCACGTTCCGAGCGTTTTTGTAATGTTGCTGCATGACCATCGATTACACTAGCAATTTGTTGTGATGGAAATTGGACCAATACACTTGTTATGTTTCGTTCGTACAGCGTCATCAATTTGCGAATTTTCTTCTCAACTGACATTGGAATTCGTCCTGATATCGATGCAATAACCTCTTGGAGCTCAAGCAACGGCAATGAACGATCTCTCAAACTTTGCATGAATTTTTCAATAATTTCACGCAATCGTGGCGTATTGAATGGATCGGGTAGGCAGAAACCAGCTAATCGATTTTCTAAAGCAGCTTTATAGCTGAAAAAGGAAAAATGAAAGACAAAAATTATATGTAAAAATATGTTCACCATTTGAATCAATGAAAGAGTTGAGCACTAACCTGTTGTGAATTTTGTTTAATTTTTCTGGAACATAATTGTGCTCCGATGGTGGGAATGGATTTTTGTATGGCTGTGCTTTTGTAACCAATGATGGATCGTCAAGTTCGATGTGTCCGATAAGACTGCCAGCATCTAAAACAGCACCAGATCGTCTGACAAATGATACCGTACCAGATTCTTGGGCGGTCAATGTCATAACCATTTTCATAACTTCGATTTCAGCATATGGTTGACCTTTATTGACATGAGCACCATCCTCGATTAATAAATTGATTAATTTACCAGCCGATGGACTGCGCAGAAGTGATGGATCATTCTCTTTTTCAAAAACAACCGTTTGATTGCCAATTACAATACGATAGCGATCAACTTCTTCTTTCATGTAAGTCGTGTGACTAGCACCTTCCAGCGACAATAGCATACATCCGTCGGATAAACGATGTACTTCCAATTCCTTGAACGAACCATTCATCACCATGAAATAAGTGTTTGCTCCACTTTTGGCCACTTGAACTTTATATTTGATGCCTTCGGAAATGAGTTCAACATCAACGACATTGGTCAATGTGTTTGCGGCTTGAATTTGACCCTTTTCTAATGAAATTTGGAAATGCATAAATGATTCGCTAATTTGACGATCTGCAATGTGTAGAGCACCACAGATAACACCCAACAGAATATCGGGCTTATCCGCTTGAACGCGTTGAGCGATTAAGGCATCCAACCAGGCAGTGTCGATTGTATTCTCCAAAAAACTATTTGTTTCAAGCAATGTGATCAAATATTCAACTGTTGTACGGAAATCACCACGAATCGATAGCTCTTTTAATGCGATTACTAAATTTTCACGGGCTTGATGACGTGTTTCACCCCATGAAAAACAATGACCGAACTGCGAATCAGCAAATTCATGTAAGCCACCTGATGCAGCAACACTGAAATATCCCCACACATCCTTACTCGATCGGAAGTTCAATTCTTGCACGGTACCTGATGGAATATATAAATAGGAAATGGGAAATAGGAAATTTAATATTAAAATCCGAATAAAAATGTGATTTGGTTTATAACATGAACATACCCGAACTCGGTTTAAAACCTTCGTCTGGATTTTCAGATGTGATACGTGCGGCGATTACATGGCCCCATGGTCTTGGTTTCGATTTTGGATTGTCAAAATCGATAATTGTGGAGTCCCATGGTGATTCACCGTACAATAAACGAATATCTTTCAAGCGATACAATGGAACGCCCATTCCAATTTGTAATTGACAAGCGGGCAAATTCACATCAGCCACCATTTCCGTACATGGATGTTCGACTTGCAAACGTGGATTCAATTCAAGGAAATAATAGTTGCCATCGTTTGCATACAGATATTCAACGGTACCGGCGCTCACATAGCCAACCATTTTGGCCAAACGTACAGCTGCTTTTTCCATTTCTTCAAACACTTCTGGATGGGCAATAATGGCCGGTGCTTCTTCAATGATTTTTTGATGACGACGTTGTATCGAACAATCTCGACCAAACAAACTGATCGCATTTCCATATTGATCGGCCAACAATTGCACTTCCAAATGACGGGCACCGCTCGCCAATTTCATCACAAAAATGGGCGAACCAGGAATTTCAGCTTGCACTTGACGAAACAATGATGCAAAATCTTCTGGTTTATCAACACGTCGAATACCTTTGCCGCCGCCACCTTCCGATGCTTTGATCATAACTGGAAAGCCAATTTTTGTTGCAGCAGCCAATCCTTGTTCAGCGGACGATACACAACCACGATTAAATAGTTCCGATGAAATTTTGATCTTTTTACCGCTATATTGTGCTTTTAGATCAGAACCCGACCAGGATAGTGTTGGAATTTCAGCGGTTTGTGCTACAATTGATGATGCAACTTTGTCACCAAGTGCCCACATTGCACGTTCGGGTGGCCCCAAAAATACAATCGATTCTTTGCGCAAGAGTTCCGGTAACTTTGGATTTTCCGATGCATGTCCCCATCCAGCCCATACAGCTTGCACCTGTGTTCGCACCGCAATATCAACAATCAATTCAACATTGGCATAATTATTATTGTTCGAACCACCGGGCACTGGCACATAGTGATCAGCCATTTTAATATATTCAGCGTTTGCTTTCAGATCTTCGGGTGTTACCATAACAACAAAACGAACAGCGCGCTCATTCTGGAACATTTCATATGACCAGCGGCGCACTGAACGCATACATTTAACGGCAGCAATTCCATTATTGGCAATCAAAACCTACAGGTATTAAAATGTGAATCAATTGTTTATCACTTCATTTGGATTTTTAAACAAACAAAAACGCTTGTTACCTTATTGATTGGTTTCGTGCCATCGAATCTCTTGACAAATTCTTCGACAGATGAAAGTACGAAGTCACGCTCATGATTACGATCGAGTCCAAGTCCAGCACCTCTGGACATACTAGGTCTATATTAAATCAATTTGAAAAACAAAAATAACGTAGATTTAGACAGAGTTTTTTTTATTTTCCCTTTGTACAATTAGAATCAAGTATAATCATTCCATTTGAAAATAGAACCAATTGCCCTATTAAAAAAATAACCGGAATCCCAGTATATTTAACAAACAAAAAAGAAATGATAAAAATCGAATATTTACTTCAGCCCTTGATTTAATTCAGTCGTTGTTGTCTTGGGCACGGTTAACCGATTCTCGGATGTTGATTCTGACGATTTATTTTGTGTATTCATATCGGTATTGTTTGTATCGTTGGCATTTCTGTCTACAGTTATACTAGGATTACTATCAACACTGGAATCCCATACATTATCTTGACCACTTTCGGCCAATACGAAACGCTTGCTAGCACGACGTTTAAGCATTGCATTCGCGAACGCAAAGAAGCACCCTAGGACCATAAACTCCAGAATAAATGTGTTCTTTCTATATTTCACAATCTCAACACAAATCCATTCGATTTATAGACAAATTTCAAAGTAAGCCGCTTCTATCAACACACACACATTCCAAATCGATATGAGTTTCACATCCAAATGGACTAAGAAAATCTCTCTCTCTCTCTCTCTCTCTCGCTCTTTCGCTCTGAAGCTTGATGTTTTATTTATAATAAATTCTAAAACCGATTTTGGAAGACAAAGCAGTCGATCATATAAATGTTTAGAATAAGGCACTGAATTGTTTTCTACCCCAAAACCTTAATTCCTGGTGCTAATCTGACTCCAACCACTATATACATTCCTCCTATTAAAATCTATTAAAATACGTTCCAATTCTACGCTTACATTTACAACAAAAAAAAACCAATTTTCATGTATGAACCATTTGGACGTTGGCTATTGCAAAATGTTCATCGGTATTTACAATTTTATCATATCATGCTGGTGAGTGCTACTTCGAAGTTAATGCGGATGCTCTGATCCGTGTCTGGATTTTTTATTTCGAATAAATAAATTTTATTCTCACCAAAGTACCTACCTAAAATACCGTTTTTTTTTACCACCAAAATGCCAACATTCCGTAAAAAGTGTCACTATGGATGACATCAATGTAAGCTGGTATGCAACTTTTATATAACCTTTTTTTAACTTAAATTTTTTTGAATTGTGCGCAATATTGATACAGTGTACAACAATTTATGCGACCATTACAGTGAAAATAAACACATGTTCTTAGATCTTAGTATACAATGAAATCAGTGTCTACTCAAAAAAGTAGAAATAATAAAACATTGTTAAAAAAAGAATTCCAAAGACCAAATCTAAGCGACTGCTGAAGCATTCATGGAAAAAAAAGAACTTTGGTTTAAAATTATAACCTCATACATGTGGATTTTTTACGTGGATTGTGTTCCATCGTTAAATCGTTATGCATTTCCTTTCCGATCCCCCACTAACTGTACTAGTGCAAATCAATTTCAAATGTCTGTAATTTTTTTCAACAAATTATTCATTGTTCAACAAAACATCAGTTGATTCGCAGAAATCGAAACTAGCCAAAAAAAAAAAACGAAAATATGATTGAATTTTGCGAGACGCTACAAAGCTGACCAAAAAATATGAACACTTGAATACCAAAAACAAAATCACACTGGGAATTTCTAAAAGAAATAAAAATATTCATAAATTGCCTGCCTGCTTACGCATGTAAGAAAGAGGAAGGGAATTCGATGGAAACGTACACAAATACGATGGTTGAAGAGAAAAAAAAACACCTATCACCTTGAAAATTACGTTTCAAAATTTTTGAACGAAAACCAAATCTTACAACATGAAACCAAAAACCGGCTGACCATCGCAATTTGCTGATCCATTCACTTTTAATTGCAGTTTCAACAAGCGTTTTTTTTTTTTTGTTCAAGCTATGGCAATCAACTCACAATGAAAAATAACTTTTTAAGGTTTTCGTCGCCTACGTTGAATCACTTAATATAATCAATATATTCATTGAAATTTGGTTGGTGGAATGATTCAAATATGAATGGTGATAATGACCTAACAGCACATTCAATTCATGGAAGAGCTTGGTTGTTATTATCAGCGATTAATGAATTCATTATTTCAGATGAACATTCTGATCATAAGAAAGACTGATCTTATTATTTGCAATTTTGTTTAGTTCCGGTTACAACAAGCTAATCACTACAAATCGATAAAAACATTAAAATAACGTCATATCTTACATATATTCAAAGTAATTTGTGAATTTCGACGATTATATTTGCGAATTTTCACTCATTCAATGAAATTAATTTAATGTCATTCGATTGATGCACAGACAAGTGCACTTGTCATCAATCATAAATTTAATGCATCACATTAAATGTAACATACAAAAACTGTACAAATTGTACGGTCTTAAGAATCGTACCCAGAACAAAATAATGATTTGATTAATTTTCTCTATATTTGATGCAATCTAAATACTAGATTGGGCTAAATGTTTCGAAGCCATGCTTCGATATGATAAAAAAAAATTACTTTCTCCCATTTACGTATATATTGTTGCGCGCTATCATTCAATTACGTTCATACGATCTCTCAAAACGTATCGTTTCATATCGCTCGTGTGACGTTATGATGATTCTCTTCCGTAGCGAAACGTCATAATGAATAGAGTATACCGATTTCAATCCGAGTATTCCGATATCGTATGATTTCTTTCATGAATTCAACGAAACGCACACACATTTCACATTTCACATTTATCCATACCGACATACACAAATACACACACATATCCGTCACGCATACAACGAACCAATTGAACGAAACGTCACATCGAACTAAAGTCAGACCACCTTTTTTGCCTCTCTTTCTTACAACCCAAACAAATCGTATGATTCAATGCAATAAAGGTTTTTTTTTCTGTGTGCAAAACGTTCAATTTTTTTTTTTTTTTTTTTTTTTTTGATAATATAATCAAATTTAACGAAACGGGCAATCGTTCTGTTTTTTGTTTTGTTTGTTGTTGTCTTTTCTCAATTAATGCAAATTAAATTTTTGTATCTCAATGGATGGATTCGAAAATTATCGGTAGTCCATTTGTTGAATTAAAAAAAAAAAAAAAAACAACAACTCAAAAGAGAAAAGAGACAGCAAATAATGTTGGCGAAATAAAAGTGGCAGAGCACCAAACGGCATTTAAATAAAAAAAAAAACAAGTTAAAATATTGAATGCGTACGTTTTTTGAAATTCCCTCTTAACATTGGTGTCTGTTTTGGATTTCCGATTGGAATTATTATTCAATTTTATCCATTAGAAAAGATGCGATTCATTTGTATTTATACCACTAGCACAGAGATGTGTGTTGGTCACTTGAAATTCAATTCATTGATAGTTTGGAATGTTACAAGTAAAACAAAACAACAACAAAAACTGTGTAGATAATTGAAGGCGATAAAAATAAACAACAAAAAAACCACTTCAATGAACTAGTAAGCAAAAAAACAATTTGCTTAAAATATAAAACTTAGTGAGTGTCATCAACACAAACACTCATTTATGATTAATCGAAGATAAGTAAATCATTTACTTGTGATCCATCATTTCGAAATCGGCACGCTTGCTTCTCAGTTGCTTGATTGAATTCAAAGCATATTCTAACCCGCGAACGATGATAATGTCACAGACAGTTTTCACACAACAAATAAAACCAAAATTCTTTGCTCGTTGGTGTTGCGATTCTCTATTGTCAATTTTAGGTTAAATGTGTAACGAAATATATAGTTTTTGATTTATTTTATTGGTACTACCAGCTAATTTGCCTGTTTTTTGTATTTTATTGTTTGCACATTCATCGTTTCATCGCACAAATTGTTTACGAGGTATTTTGTCATTTCGAATTCTCGAAGGAACTTTATATCTGTCGCATTTGTTTTTTTTTTCTTTCTTCTTGTTGCTTAAGTTTACCTCATTGTATCATCTTCAGTTCGATGTTTCATTTACTTTCCAATTTTTGTTTTTTTGTGTGTGTTTTGGTTAATGTATTTTTTGTTTTCGTTCGTTTTTCTTTTCGTTTAATTTGGACACTGCTATTTCACTTCGCCAAACCGAAAAAAATATGACGTTATTTCAATTTCGTGTTTACTTTTATTTGTTTATTTGTTCTTCTTCAATGGAAACTGGAACTGTTTTCAAATGGATGACTCTTCGGTGAACAACCAAATTTTTTTTTAATTAAAAAAAAAATTATTGTGTATTGAAAATTTGTATCCGATTGTTCTTTTGTGTTTCACACAAAAAGTGTGTGTGACTTGAAACCAAAAAATAAATGTACAAAAAAAAGAACTACAGAAATGAAAATACACTTAATACAAAACACTTGGTTGGTTCTTCTGATTATGTTGTGCGGTCATCGTTCACATGTGGTTCTTTACTCACTATACTATTCAACAAGGAAAAAAAATACATGACCGAATAGAAAAGGAGAAAAAATGACACACACACACACACACAATGAGCACTCGTACACACTTTCATTTGGCGCTGAACATGTTGTCATGTCACATCAGTGTATTAGTTGTGTATAGTGCGTTTACCAATATACAGCTATACAGTGCACATGCTGTTGGTGTGTGTGTGTGTGTGTGTGTGTGTGTGTGTGTGCGCGCGCGTGTGTCTGTGTGTGTGTATCGCCTTATACCATCGTATCTTTTCACAATGTATAGTTATTGTTGTTGTTTTGCATTTTGCCGCCATACGTCGTGCTTTCTCGTTCGGATTACGTTATCATGTTTTGTTATGCATTGTGTTCAGCATTTAATTGGAAATTTTGTGTCAATATCGTTACACATACAAAAAAAAAAACAACAACAAAAAGAAACGGTTGAAGTTGAATTAAAAACTTCAATGAAATTGTTTGATGTTTGATTCATTGGAATTCGGTTGGATGTGTAATCTTGAACAGCAAATAATGGATTCAAATGAGTGAAAACATTTTATTTCAATTTTATATGCGACAATATTACATTCCTTTTCAACCCTTGAATGCTGAACAAATTCGCAATTTTACTCGAATTAGAATCGAAATGAAAATGGATATTCGAATTAGAATGGAAACCAATTGGAATATGAAGCATTGAGAAATTGACATTGTTCCAATCAATAAATGTACTGCTTTGCATTGTGATGCAAAATTGGCATCGAATCTAGGTACAAATTGCTCTTTGAAACATGAAACATCCCAAAAATATGCGTTCAATTTAAATATTGCTCTTATTACATGTGTGTGAATATATTTACGGACATGAACTACGCTTTAAAACTTTCTGTCAATGACAACGTGACACTTTATTAGCAACCGGTTTTTATTTGATCATTTCCAACCGACTATTATCACAAATGATCAAAACAGCAGCCGCCATAATAATAAAAAAAAAAAAAAAAATGGCAAATGTGGTCAATTCACGTACATTTTCAATGACTGCTATTTCAATTTCGTCGGAATTTAATGATTCCAACCGAGATGTCATTTAACAACACCGTGTGTTAGTGTCTTGTTAGAATTGGTCAATTTAACATTATACGGTTGATAATAAGCACATGGATTGGGATAATTCCATTGATCCATTCCTACTTGCATATGAGAGAATATGAGTGCAACAAAGTGCTTCATTCTAGTTGGATTTTTTTTTCTTCTCGAAATTAAATGAAATGGATACAATTACAAGGATGGTTAAACACATTTTTGAGCCAACCCATCTAATCAGAACCTGCTTTGTTTGCTACGTCACACCTGTTGTAATCTATCCAAATCAGCATTTGCTGATTTCATATTGTTTTTGGTATGATAGCTACGCAAATATGTAATTTAAATGCATGTTTTAATTGCTTCTCCATAGTTTCGTTGTTGTTGTTGTATTTGTAGCAGCAATTATTCCAATGCAAAAAAAAACAAATACTAAATTGAATGAATGCAATGAATTTTGAAATTCAATTCGATCGACAGCTAGAAATACGCGCAAATTACAAACAAAATAATCAAGGCCATAACTGGAAACTGTGAACAATATGTAGAGATATAAGAAACTTGACCAAAATAAAATACGTAGAAAAAACATTCATAAAACCATTAACACCATACTGATGGGTATACGCATTTTATAATGTTAATGATATGTTCATATACAATGTAGAAAATATTTTCTTTTGTCATAATGACAAAAGAGAGAGAAGAAAAAAAAAGAAAACAAACCAGGAAAAACAATTTTTATGCAATAACTTGTACTTTCAACCGAACAATACGAAATAAAATATTAAAACGTAATGACTGTGTAAAAAGTAACCAGAAAAATGAAAACAACATGACTGAGCCCATCAAACCTAATCGTTATATGTGAGCACACATCATTAATTCCATCCCATTAGGTATGTGGTTGGAATTTTTTTTCATTTTTTTTTTTTTTTTTTTTGGTCAAATCACTTTCTTGTCTATTCAATATGAACAATTAATTTAAATCACTTCAAATATAAAATATGACCAAAATTTCCCGTTTGTTTTTTTTTTGGCAAACATTCTTAAACATTCAAATTTATTTAGGGAACAAGATGATATCAACATGTTTTGAAGTTTCAGTTTAACTTAAACGAAGTTGTTTTTGAATTCAAGTCTTAAAAAAAAGCCAAAATTAAGGCTTGTTTTTGTTTCTGTTCAACTGTGCTCACAAAACTTGCCATATTGATTAATGATATTTTGAAGATGATAATGATGACTTTTGTTCAACTTGGAACAATGAATAAAATCAATGTTGAACCCCTTCAAAACCTTTAACCGATTTGTTTCCTTCCATTTTTTGTTGTTGTTGTGAAATTTACATCTAAAATTATTAAATTAATTTTTCTTTATCTATTCTCTAAGATATCAAATACACTCAGAAATGTCCAATAAAAACGAAATGATCTGTCTTGTAAGATGAAAATTAAAAAGAACAACACTTTTCTGATCGTTGATAGTTAGATTGGCTTAGTTTCTAATGTATGGTTGCGTTTTAAGTATTTTTTTTTCTCTTTTTTTTTGCTCAACAAATCCAAAAAAAAAAAAATCAACAAAAAACAAAACAATATATAGATAATAAATCGAAAAAATTACGTGTACGTCACAACGGCACAGATACACGGTAACTACTAACACGACTGTCAAAGCAAACTAGAGTTTTGAGTGGTGCACCATCAAGTGCCATGCAAATACAGGCAACTCAATTAGCCCCCAGAGAGATAGATCAAGAGAGCAACAACTACGACAAAAACGGAGAGGTGAATACGAACCATCGCTACGAAATCACTACAAAAATCAGCTAGCTATTCACTTGCTAACGAAAACAAAAACAAACAACAACAACAACAAATATGAAAGGTGGATCAGGTAGACGAAAAAGTCAAAAACCATGTCATTGTATTCGTGTGTGATAAATGTGCTTTCAAAAATTAGTTTCAGTGGCGCTGGTTTTAAACGATCTACGTTTTACCAACCTGTGTGCTCAGTTTTAAGTTTATTGTTGTTATTGTTGAGCTGTTTGTTTTTACAGCAGATCTAGCAAAGTTTTGCCCTTTCATAACAAAAAAAAATATATATATATATATTGTAAGCAATCGAGGTGTATTGTGTGATTTGGTTTTTTTGAGAAAAAAAAATGTTGGGCGCCTCCATCAACAGTTCATTTGATTTCTATTTGGTCATTCGCTCAACACGAATGAAATTTAAAAAAAAAACAACACACACTCACACACCCATTCGAATTCTCAATTCAATTCCCAAAATGAAAACAGCGGTTCACTCACCTCAGGCGCTTTCGTTTTTCACCGAGCTCCATAGTGTTCCAGTTGGCATTTAATTTTTGCGCCATTTGTTGTGGAAATTTATCATCAGCTTCGGTTTCATCGGATACAGAGAATCTTCGAATGTCACCACCATCATTTTCATTTCCGTTCGGAACATCACCCATCTCGTGTAGTTGTTTATTCGAAATGGTTATTTCAAAGTCACCTTCGTCTGTATCAGACCTATGGACTGTGCGTATTGTTTCTGTAATTGATTCGTTAGCGGTCACTGTTGATAGATTTTTTTCTGCATATGTATTATCAACCGGTGAATCGCTGATAACCGATGGCTTTTGAATGCTTGTGATATCGTCTGAATCCTTTTTTTTAAATCTTTGATACAAATCTCTCTGTAATTGGGTTTTTTTTTTTTTTGGGCGGAGGAAAAACAAACAAATTGTAAAATAAAATCCAATTTAAAATTCAAACAAAAAACTAAAAAAAAATCCAAATAAAACTCAAAATTCAATAATTAATCCACCTTTAAAAAAATCTCGTTTAATTTGACTTAATACCTCTACAGTGTAGAGATCCTTTCGCGTTCACGGTTGAAGATGCATTGCATCTGATTGTTCCGTGAATTCAACACCATTCCATAGAATTAAATAATAATCAATGTTATTGCGATAACACAAATCTTCCTTTTCAATCATCGGTGCTCCCTGTTATTCTAGCTCATTCTAGCTCATGTTATAAACATGTTAAAAGGGCGAATGAGAAAAAACACAACACAAAATTGTATATTTGTCTTATCGGATGAAAAAAAGAAACCAAAAAAAAAAGTGTACAAAATGCTTTATATTTTTGTGAATAGAAAAACCACTAAGGCAAAAATATAATCTCAACACTTTTACACAGGAGCCGATACGGGAAAATATGGCACCATCACTAAATCACATGGAGAGCACACGATTCTGTCATCCATTCATTGGGCGATTTATACTTTTATTAATAACAATTACCCCGCTACCGATTGAAATGATTCGTCCGTTTTCAGTGTAAACGGCATGTGTGTGCGCAAGTGCGCATGCTGAATTTGGCGTATTGTTTATGTGCAATGGTTGACCGTGTGTGTGTGTTGTGCGTGTGTTGATTAAAATACGCATGCTCATAGGCTAGGCCAACAAACGTATCAAAAATTATGAATTTATTATATAATTGATTAGTTTGCCGTTTTTATTTTGTACACACAACACAACACAAATCCATATGACATGTGTAAAGTAAACATTGACATTGAGTGTTTCGGCTATGAAATCGTATGATCCAGTGTGTGAGCAATAAAAGCTAATTTGATGATCAAAATCATTGATCGTCACTTTTGCTTCCTCAAACCGATGATTTTGACGCTGCATGAAGATGTTCTTCTAAACAGTATTATAATATATAGTTTACATGTATATATGTCACACAATTGGGAATTGAATGTATCAACGAATGTTACATATAATATATATTCTATACACAAATTTCATGCGAAAAATTGAATGTAAACATCGAGTATTTCTGATAACCGTGAATTAACCTATAGAAAATTTATTGATGAATTTGCACTTCAAGTACAAAAATCGTGATGCGCATTACACCATCGAGCCCGTGTTATCTCCGTCGACAATATCATAAAATTTCAATTTTACATGCAACAAGCAAATAAATTATCAACTTTGATTGCGTTCATTTTTTGGCATTTAACAAAGTTTTTTTTCGAAATTACTGGCAATATAACGGACGAATCAACTGAATTTAACTCGTTTTTTGTTGTTGTTGTTGTTGTTGGAAAAATCTACTGAACTCTTAGTGCTTAGGGGGAAATCACACTACAATTTTCATATAACATGCATGATAGGTGTGCAATCATGTTGCCGAAGGTGTCAACGTAAATGAATTGTACCATAAAAATAAGAAAACGTTGAAAAATACTATGAACGCCCATTATTAGTAAAGTTATCAAATGCATTTGGATGAATTACGCTTTGGATCGGCCCGTTGTCAAATCTATAGGAATGGGAAAGAAAAAGGGAAAAAAAATGTTCATTTCAGTTGAATCGGTTGGCATTCAAACTGTTTTAAAGGTTCGAACTACAACATTTGTATTATATCTATAATATATATATATATATATATATGTGTGTGTGTGTGTGTGATCGCATAATACGGCCATAAAGCGAAAAGAAGAAGTCGAAGGTATTGTTTTTATTTAAATGTTCTTAACCCGGTGCACAATGTAAATATATGTGTATTTGGTGCGCAATCCAAATAAATGCACAGAACACCGAAAATTGTTGTTGTTTTTTTTGTTTTGTTCGTTAACTGAACTAGAGGTTATCGTACAAAAAACACACACGGGCAAATTTGGTACGCATTTTAAATGGAGGTTTTAAGACCTAACAAAATATTCTGATCTATTAATTGTTTATAGGAATTTGGCAACAAAATTGTAGTTTGTGTAGTTAGCACAAATATCACACATTTTGATCCTGCATTAAATTGAAAAAAAAAAAAAAAAATACTTTATTTGAATGCGCATCTGATTGAAAGATGCAGATACAAAATCTAATTTATCTAATTTAAATCATGGAAGGACTTACCTCTCAGCAATAAATTGCGATCGAGACTCCTCCACTCCACAGCAAACTAAGCAAAGTTTGAAGCGATTTTTGTTCGATATCAAGCAACTTTCTGACCGATTGTTTCGAATCGAAACGATTACAAATTATAACGATACCAACTTCTAGATATGTTATTCATCTATCGTAAACAAGCACTTATATGCTTAAAGCGTGCACATTTCACTCACGAATGGAACAAACACACAAAAAAAAAATTGGTTTGGATCTTTGTATGCTAACATTCAAACGCTCAAATATAAACTAATCACTCCATTTAATCCACTTCAACGGCTCAAACTGAAATGATACGGAATTTTCAAAATCGGCAATAATTAAAAATTAAAATTTTACCACGGAATACAGCGTGTAACATTACAACTGTCTTAACAGACGTACAAACACTGCTTGCATTTATATTGTTCGCAAACCGCACGATTTTTAAATTGAATTCAAGTAGTTGCTAGTTTTTAGGTTGAATTACATTTTCAATGTGTTGTTCACACACGGTACGAGGAATGACGAATGATAGCGATGACAACAAAGACAACAATATCATTTTATTCGTATATTTATAGTCAATATTATAATATATAGTATCCTGTAGATGTTGTTATATGACACACAGAGAGAACAGAGAACAAATCAAAAATAGCGTTACCTCGATCGGTTACATCCTTTGTCATTAATTTTTGTATTTTCTTTTTGTGCGGATCTTCTTCACAATGTACAGTATACATTCAGGATAACGTATCTAACGTATTTTGTATGAGAGAATAAATACACAGAGAACAATATTAATATGGTTTATATGAAAAAACACCAAAACATTTTCAAAAAATCTGAATAAGAGAACCGAGTCAACCCATATGGATGTCATTTTATAATCGAAGCAATTGAACACCCAGGCTGCTTAATCCTGGCAGCAACGATCGTGGGGCAGTTATAATAATACACATGATAGGAGTAAAGAAATTGAATTGAAATTATAATGACAACAACAAATCGAAGCATTGAAGAGACAGTAGAAAAGTACAAAGGCATGAGAAGGTTATAATAGGGTCACACACTGAATTCTGGCTAAGTTTTTGATTAGGTATTTTGTTTAGCGTCGTATACGAACAGAAAGCGTGCAATGCAAATACATGGAAATTGTGAAAATTGACCAAAAGTAGTTGACATATAAATACATTGAAACTAGAATTGCCCGGCAATTGTATCATGTAGTGCATGCGTAATTCACATCATTCGCACAATACAATTGACTGTTCTCTTACATTTTGATTCGTTCCAAAGGTTGGGGACATGATAACAAATTATTACATTTTATGTACTGTACAGCTCACATCAGGATTATACTCACTGCCAAGCACTTCAGATTAAATTTATACAATTATTATTAATCTTTTAAGCAAGTATTAGTACCAATTGAACGCAAAATCATACGAACATACATGCGTGCATTGTATTTATCTATAGCGGGCATCAAATACCTGTGGTTTATACTTGAATATCATATTGTGACATTGAATTATCAACAAAAATAGACGATTTAATCAATATCCAATTTGCCAGCATTTGGGAGCTCAACGAACTGAGTTCTAGTTGTGATTTATTCAGTTCGTTAACTGTGGAACGGAAAATGTTGATAAACTGTCACTAATAACGATTTAGATGTGTTGAATATTTATTCAGTGCTCAAATATAACAGTATCGGCTCGATAAAATTGATGGATATTGGAAACGACTCAGTAATTTCTAAAGCAATTGCTCAATACAGTATTATATAATCATTTATTTAACATTTAATTTCGGATGAGCTATAAGTAAAGAAAACATTCAGCTAAGAATTCCACTTATTTTTTTTTTTTTTTCATAAATAGAACATTTCATTAAATTAGTTTAAGTAAAATTTGAACTTAAAATATCGGCGAAAGTGTGCCAAGTTTGGAACAAATGGATTGTGAATGATGAAATCGCATGCAAGAGTGAAGTTGAGAAAATTGAGTTTGTTTTACTTTTCGACAATTTTTTGTTTGGCACGAAAAAAAAAACGCCAAAATCTAAGGTTAAAGTGAGATTTTGTTTTTGTCATTGCTAGTTATATTGATGAAGAAATCGGAAATCAACAGATGATTTGAAAGACGGAATAATCATAACGTTCGCGGAAATATTTTGTATAAAGAAAGATAATAAATAAATTTGAGCGGAATATTTGTTGTTGTTGTTGTTGTTGCACAAAACAATTAATGTAAACAAACAAAAATTGCGCCAAAAAGATATGATCATTCATTTTAACTCCTGAAGCTCGGCAATTTTTTATGATTATTTAGTAAGATATTCAAAATGTTCAATACAATAAACAAGCAAGTTTTGAAACAGCATCAGCGAATATCGAGTGTGTAGCAACGGCACATTTAGATGGCATTGCAAGTTGTATTTTAGATAAAATCTACAGAGTACCCTTTTGAGAGAAAAGAAATGATTGTCAGCCAGCCGACTGTTAGACGACTATAGTCGTTTGATTTGGAACAATAGACGTCTGAAAACGATTTTTATGTACTCTAGACGATTTCAGTCGATCAACAATCGATTGTCAATCGATTGCCGAATTTAGCTGTTTCACAAGGTTAACTGCTGGGAGCAGAGTGGCTGGGAATTGAAATGCAAATGCGAGATCACTCGAACAAAAGTGCAACATGAAAATTGTTTTGACAAAAAAAGCATTCTTAATTTTGTGGAATTGTGTCGCGTTTTTACGAAAACATTTTTCTTGTCGTGCAGTTTGCGTGGCGAAAACTAATTTTTTATGTTGTGTCTTTGCTTGAACCGAATTCATGTTGCATTTTTTTCGATTTTTTTTTCATGTTACACTTCTGCTTAGGTGATACTGTACTCTCATTTCTATTCTCAATCACTCAACTATTCTTATACGTTTGTGCTACGGTGTAAATAAATATACCCAAAAAAAAAAACAAAATACCTGAAAGTTAAACCGTGTGACAACTGGAAAAATAACAAGAAATTCTAAGCAGTTTACGATCAATGATCTTAAAAGTACAAAGGATTAAATCTACCTCATATAAACCATTTCCATTGGAAAATATTTGAATTTAAAAAAAAATGCTTTTCATTCAACTATTAGTAGCGAGCAAAGTGAGAGCATATTCTTCTTATGTTGATAATTTATCTTTATTAAGCCAGAAACATGAATGGTCGTTGAAATGGCTGCATCTACGACATCTCAATGGATGAATTGGATGGTACACAAAATACAATAAATGTAAGTTGGAAGTGCACAAGTTGATTCAAAAAAACCAAAATTTAATAAATTATTTTATGTCTTTATTTCCATTTCATGTATAATAAATTTTTAAGCATTGTTTTTGTTTTGTCACATTTCCCAAAATTTAAAAAAAAAAAAAAAAAAAAATTCAAATTAACATTGAACAACAAAAATTCTAGATCAAAATAGTTGTGAATATTAGTTGGACATTGATTTTGTTTCGTTTTTCTTCTCTTTTTTGTTTGACAAAAAAAAAAATTGTTCTCTACAGTTAAAAGAAAGGCGTTGTTATTTTAATTATCCATTCCAGTTATTAAACAGTATAAATTGGAAAAATTTTACTGCATTTTTTTTTTTTTCGTAATATGTACAAACAATAATTTGTTCTTACCCTTAACAACTAAGTACTTATAAATTTGCATTTATCCTTAAGTCCTCCATCAATTTTATGTATATTAATTACAATTTAAATCCTATGCAAATATTTCGCTTACAGTTTACGGAAAACATTTTGTAAGTGAAAAAAAAAACCAACAAAAAATATATTTTCCTTGTTATTTTTTCGAAATTGTTTTTTTTTTCTCTCTTTTACTTTAATCCCATATGAATTAATGTAAATTAACCTTAAGGCACATATGCGATGAATTGAGCGTTTTAACAAATGATAAATTTTTGTGTGTTTATTTTTGTTGTCTATTTGAAAATCGTTTTTTTTTTTTTGTGTGTGTGTTTGAATTTCTACTGACTTCTCATTATTTATTTTTATTTGGACGGAAACAACTTAAAATTTCCTTAACGGAACAATGAAGGAAGACATATTCAATGGAAAACACTGATAAATATTTGATCGTTTGAATAAAATATAATCACTAGTTATCAGAGCTGATTTGTTTGTTTGTTTGTTTGTTTGTTTGCATGCAACGTTGTTTCAATTAACATTTTACTATACGCAATTGTTCAATATATGGCGATTTTCTAATTTTAAAAAATGGACCATAGCAAAATCATTGTAAAATGTTTAATTGCTGTATTTGTTTTTTTTTTTTTTAATTAATTTAATTTCTTGTTGATTCTCTTTTCTAGAGAATCAAACTGTCAATGATCAGATGTTAAACTATTTCGTTTTTTTTTTTAAATTGTGTAAAATGATATGGAAGTCATGTTAATTCAATAAATAGATTTTTGCGATGTCATTTAAATCAATTCATTGAAAATTTAAGAAAAAATAAAAAAAAACGTGTATTTTGAGAAATGTTTTTTGAACATGTGCTCAGTTTGTTTTCACAATCGATTTTGCTGCCATATTTTAATTATTGTTTTTTTTTTTGTTTTGTTTCTTTAATAAACACAATTTGTGTGCGATAACTATAATATCATTATTCCCCTCTTATCAAATTACTAGCTACGAAGAAATTTGTAACCTGTTTGGTTTTTTTTTTTTGTTCTATTCAATTGGTAAAATGACCATTTTCCAGAATAATATTTATAATGGGATTGTAAATTTTTCAGGTTTCATTAATGCAATTTCTTTTTTGTTGTTGTTGTTTTGTTTTGTTTTTTTTTATTTAGCTTTAATTATTTGTGTTAAACGTTTTGAAATCGTTGAAGATACTCGTATAAATGTTATGTGCCTGCCTGTCATTTAATAAACTGCTCTAAACCAAACGAAACTAAATTTACCATTGATAATAGTTCCCAACAACCTTTTGTTCTGGTTTTTGTGTTTGTGTGTGTGTGTGTGTGTGTTTGTTGTGTGTATTTGTGTGTGTGTGTGTGTGTAGTTTCAAATTGCTAATCAAAATTTGTTTATCTAATATCGTTTGTGTTCACTTTGTGTTTTTTTCTTCGCCTGATCAACAGCTGAAGTGGCTAAATAATTCGAAGCTAAGTGCAATGTGCTTTGTCGATGGGATCGTCGCACCAAACAGGTTACAGCAATCACTAGAAGTAATGCACCGACGATAAAAAGTGCCAACATCAGAGTGGAACGTGCCTTTGGTGGCACTTGTGTTGCTAGCAACATTAAACTGGTGATTTCCTCTGGCAAACCATCAATACCTTCTTCGAACCATAAAATTGGGAAAATGATGTCCGGGAAGTTGGCGACTTGTTTGATGTCTATTACTTGACTGACAGCCAAATTGATTTGGACACGAGCTCGAGCACGCAATGATGTTCCCATTTCCTATAGCAACACACACAAAAAAAATACAAATGTACATAATCCCATATTTCAGTGTCAAATGACATTTGACTTTGTGTGTAATTGATTCAAAAAGAAAAAGTGGATATTTACGGGTTGAACATCGATGAAAAATTGATGTTTTTCCTTTTCAGGTGGTGAAATACCGTCAACGGCCATTCGCAGACTTTGATCTCCCATGTAGAAATGTGGAAAACTGAGTAGAATTGGTGAATCTAAATGTCAATCAAATGAAAAGAGAGAGAGAGAGAGAGAGAGAAAAAGAGTGGCATCAGTTGAATTGATCGAATTGTCAATTTGATTTGTTACAAATCATATCTACCGTATTGACAGGCTGACACATTGAACATTCCATGTGGTGCGCATGGTGGTCCATTTGGACAGAAGCACATATTGTCTGGATTATTTTCAACCGATGCAAATACTTTTTCGGATGGTGTGAATCGATAACCAGGCACATTATTTCTGGTGCTAACTTCCTTTTCAAATGACAGTGGCAATAAACGGCACAAATCTTTGTCATACAAATGCAATGTTGTATTTTTGGTGATATGTGGTGGGAAAATGGATCCATCGGTACCGTTTAGATGATTACAAGCTGGTGTTGTCCAATGTGGCAAATATTCAACACCATTGTACTTGTCAATAATACCGAATTGTGTGATATCATTCACACCAGAGAAAATGGTTACGCGATCCTATTCAAGGGTGCAAAAATAAAAAAAATTAAAAAAAAAAAAAAATCAATAGCAATAAATATGTTGTGGACAGTGGTTTTATATTGTGTATACAAAAATAGCTCCTCCATTCGATGGTGCAAAAAAAAAACACACACGCACACTCAGATCAATGCTGAATTAATAGGTGCTAATTTGTGAATCAGTTAAAAAAGCAAACCTTGCGGCTTGAAATCCAACAAACAATAGAATTAAGTGACATATTCTTGTAAATATCAATTTGAAATGTAAATCAATTTCAATATCTCACCGGTGATGTGCTATTTTTACCATACAGGACACCAAACTCTTCATATGGTAATTTTTGCTCCTTTGGCACAACATCTTTAGCTAATTTTAGGAGAGGATCTTCATAACCCCAGAGCAATTGACCAACTGATACTTCAACAAATGGTTTAATTTTCAATATATCCATAATACTGGCCATTGCCAATCGCAAAAACCTATAAAATATCACAAACAACACAAATTGAAATATGAATTTATGTTAATTTTTAAGTGGAATTTTGCTTCTTTTTTTTTATCTTCATCAAGATCATTTCAGCCTTACCGAGCTGCGTGTTTGCTTTGTGAGGTGGCGCTCAACATTGGAATATTTGGCACGATGACAACATCATCCTCGGAACCATTTGATAATTCTTCGTTGAATATGAATGTCTTTTTCTGATTAAAGCTGATTGTTCCATTTTTATTGTGGGTAATGTTCACTTTCTCCCACGTTTCACTGGAATTTACAGAATAAAACAATGGTTACATTGAATGTTTACGATATAATATTAAATCCAAGATTAAATCATCTAAGTTAAGAGTGTAGTAAATAGTGATCGCAGCCAGGTTTTTCTTTTTTTTCCCCAGGCTTTATCAGAATGGCATGGAATTTTGGTTTCCGACAAAATTTCTAAGTGTTTCGGACAAATTTCAAAAAAAAGTTTCCCCAGTCGAGAAAAGCCCAACTGCAAACACTACTCTAGTTACTCTATATTCATCCAAAAAAAAAATGCAATTTATTACATAATCAGATCTGCATAGAACTCGGTTTATAGGAATGAATCAAATGCATCGATTCAACATCATCATTTTTGTTCAATGTTTTCAAATATGGATTTGCATTTTTTTTTCTTCTACTTGTTATAAACAATTGAGCATTATGTGCAATTGTGCATTCTTTCCAAGAGCATTCCTTCTACCGTGAACGGAGTATATTTGATGTGCATGTTGCAACAGTGAACTGAAGCTTGATTTGCCTCATGCAAATGTAAATCTTATGTTCTTCACTATGCAAATAACAAATGAATTACATCAAAACAAATACATTGAAAACAGATGACAGCTAACTTCATTGTAAGCTACATCGAACGTATTTGTATGCAATGGAAATGTTTCCATTTAAGTTTAAAATCTTCGATTGATTCGAGTTGAATCACTTCTGTAACCGGATACCGCATATTAATTAGCCAATGTACAGTTTACCGTTAATTATAACAAAACAAAACAAAAAAATCATTTATTTAGTTGAAATCGTTCAATGTGAAGTCATACTTTAACACAGAATATCATGCATCTTATGAATAAAAATATCTAGTTGGAATGCGTCATTTACGGAATAAATACTAATTATTTGTTTTTTCATGTATAAATATTTTTCGAAATGTTTATACACAAAAATTAAGAATCTGTTTATTGTGTCTATGACAAAAGATGTTCAAATATTTAAAATGAAAAACAACAACAACAAAAAGAGATGCGAGAAAAACAACAACTGTGTAAAACATGTTCAACTACAGTTGAAATGGCTGTAGATGATAATGACTGGAAATCTTGGGGGGTACTTCGATTGTAGATATGCAAAATCATCGTTCAGCGTCAGGTAAAAAGAGAAAAAAAAATCAAAAAAAAAAAACAATCGACAAACAGGCCAGACCCGAACCCGAACCAGACCAGACAACACACAACGTAATGACAACACAAACGATTAACATGTATTCGAATATTATTTCCAAGCGATCGTGTTCGAGAACGATTAAAATATTCACTGTCATTAGTTGTGTGTTTATCAGTGTTTTTTACTGTTGCATGTGTTTGTGTGTGTGTGTGTGTGTGTTTAAATACATGTCAAAAATATATATTCTTTGGAAGAGGCCAAACCAATTTTACAACAAATACAAATTCATGTGTATATATATAAATGATAAAAGAAATGCCAGCGGCGAACGCGTTCAAGAACGTGTTTGTATCTAAATAGCGTCGCAGTATTGAATCGGTATTTATCGATATTCTGGTTCGAAACAACTATAGCTTCGTATGAATTCTCGATGTAAATACTTGTTTTGTAATGAATTTTTATGATTGTTATTTTTTTTTTTCTTTCTGGCATTTACCTTTGCAAGTTTAAATCATTGACTTCGGTACACAGACGATTGATATGAAAAACGAATCAAGCAGACAATTCTTTGTTGTTGTTGTTGTTAGTATTTATTAAATGATATTCACATGTTTTCTTTTTTTATCAATTCTGGACTTCGATACACTTGTTATTTACTTGATTCATCTACCTGAATGTTATGTTTTCAGCTTGAGGCCAAGAATCAGTGTGCCAAGTAATGGAAATATATATGGAAAACATAGTACATCTGATTTTTTAGCACAACAAAAAATGATCAGTCTATTTTTTTTTTTGTGTGTGGTACGAAACTTCAATATAAAATCAATAAAAAAAAAACAAATACGCTGTGGTTTCGTTTCACTTAAACGTTTATTTTAGTAAGCAGCTTAAGCCTGACCACTAAACAAGTTGAAAAACATGCAAATCAGTTAAATCAACAAATAAAATACCAAAGAAAATCAAACAGATGACAAATTCATTGATACAACGGTGCGGTTTTTAACGGAGAAATCAAACTGTGAAAAAATTGTTCAAATAAAACATTCCACAATAGAACATATATATACGATTTCCTTGTGATAATTGTTTACCGTTTCGTCTCGACAACATATCGTTCAATAAGATGCAGGAATCTAGCGAATCGCTAGTAGCGATAATCATTAGACTAGTGATGACTTTAAGGTTTAAGTCTAATGCATTGAATTTGGTCACAAGTTGGTCATATTGTGTAAATATACAATTAATGAAGATCCCAGCAAATAACAGATAAATTTCATTGATTAATTTTCGGTTTTGGTTTTTTTTTTTTTGGAGTTTCTACTTTCGTCTCGGTTAAAGTACTGTCCAAAAATTAGAGGTCATAAAGAACCGTCTGGACTATTTTAATATGTCTCGAAACCAATTGATTGAGCATCATTTCATCTAATAAATAATGATTCTACGAGTTAATACAACACTTTTGTATTGACTATGGATCCTCGATCGAAAAACATGCAATTTTAACAGAGAGACGATTGTTTTTTTTGTGTCGGAATATTTGGGCGTTTTCTTACACATCATTCACCATTTTACTTAATCAACAATATTTATGTTGAAAAATCGACATTTTTGGTGCGGCAGAAAAATTGCAATGTTTACATATTTCCAACAATTAAAATAATTACAGCCGGATAATAAAATACTAAAGAATACGCCAGCTGTCGTTATGGTCAATGACCAAGACGGAAATTAATGCAAACGTCGAAAACCGAAATGTTATGGTGTTTTCCTGTCTATAGAGGTGGGAAAGAGAACGCATAGCGATCGCGGAACAATTTTTGAAAATACCATAGTAAAACAAATGTTTCGTTCGTATTTTGCGATGTGTTTTGGATAGCCCATAGGTTGCTATAATGACCTTTGATTTGCAACGACCAGCCAATTTTGATTTTCATAATTCACTACAAGCCTAACGGAGCTAACGCTGCTAACCGATTGGTCCAAGCGTATAAATGGCTCATTGTGCTCTAGAGCTGTTTTTATATGTGCATTTTTTTATCGTGTTTAAATTGCACAAGATAGAAATTGCATCATCACAAATTCCCATGAAATATATTGAGCTATAATGAAAACGTTACGATGTTTTATTATAAATTTTTTTCTGTGTGGATATTTCATCCTTTTGATTGAACCACCAATCTATTGTGGTTTAGTTTCAACTGAGATTATGATTAATAAAATACAACAAAATTTATGTCTATATAATTTATCTACTCAATAGAGTACTGACTGAAATGGAAATGTTAATCCTTTTTTGGGAATCTACTGATATAGCACGTGGAATGCAATCAACACGTATTTGACCTAGAAATCATCAATCAAATCACACATTACATAAGGCCATACTGAATCAACTTTCACTGACTGACGTTGTATCGATAAAAATGTGTGTTGGCTCGATTTCAAGTAACATCACACTCATGAGCACACTTTTTCTCCGTGAATTAATTTGGCAACGAATACTCTCGTTTTTTATTTTTTAGTCTCAAAAAGCCAGTTCAAATAGTGTCGTAATGGTTATTGTTGGATGTTTTTTTTTTTTATTTTGTTTGTGTGAGAAAAAAATTATGTAAGAAACTACTGTGCATCTCATATTCGATGTATAGCGAACACACACACGATAATTTAGAGATGAAAACTCATCACTTGTAATAAATTGGCCTTCATTATCATCGTTTTTTCTTTTTCTTTCCAATTCAGGCATACCTGATTCAGTTTGAATTGACCATCGGATTTAGTTTTGAATTGAAAGATCACAACAATGCTTTCAAATTGAATGTGCGCGAATCATGTCGAAATGTCAAAACTGTCTCGCATTTTGAAACAAAAATAAAAACCAATACAAAAGCAAAGTCAACTGAAAATAAAATCTTGACAATGTAAAACGAACTTTTCCATTTATCACATGATTCATATAATGTTCGGCAAGAACCAATTGTAATTAGTAATAATCTCACCAAACAAAAAAAAAAAGAAACAAACACATTTTGTAACTTTCAATCGTCGTGGTCAATGACCAAATGTGAATGGAATCGCTTGACATCCTCATGCGATATTGGCTGACGACATCACTCTGACAACATTTAAATACAATGATGGTGAAAGCGACTAATTCGGGCTCCTGGACTACGAAAATGTCCATAACAGATATGTCTCCGAAGTTTCGACTTTTTAAAGTAAAACAAATATCACACACAAATGAGTTTAACAAGAACTGTTATTGGAATTTCCTTTGGTATTCGCATTCATAGTATATTTCGCTGTAGTTATTGAAATATATAATATTAAATAGAAAATCCTATAGAAACTGACGCATGACTGACGCATACCGTGTGACTGACGCATAACAGTTTGACAGCAATGTGTGAGTTTCTATTGGGTTTTCTAGTTATTAAAGTTATTACTACAGTGAATTCCTGTGGAATGCGAATTTCAAAGAAAATCCTTATAACTTGTTTCACTCAATTTATGTATGTGCATATAATATTGCAGACTGCAATGCGCAGTATGTGTGGAAAAGTAAAACAGATGTGAGCTAAATTCACAATCAAAGGCTGGCAGTATCATCAACATTCATTAAATTAATCGATTTGAACTCCAAAATCGCATTCGTTTTGCTTATTGAAATGAGGGCGCTCGCGTGGGTCATCAATATACTGCAGCATTTTGTTCACACAATAAATATATTTTATATGATTGTGATATGGCATTGTATCGTCAATCGTCATCCCGTGTCAACCTGTACTGAACACACACAAAAAATGGGCTATGCGATTTTGGGTGCTGTACCAAATTGAATAAAAATGTTTGGCGTTAGTGTCTCCAAGAAATCTCATCAATTCGAATATCGTAGCAGTGACAACGTTGCACACGCACACGCACACACATATTCCATGGACACTGTCTATGGGACAGAAATGTGCAATGTTAAAAATCATGATGTGAATATCATATTGTGTTATACCTCATCGAGTGCAGTGCATCTGAATGTCCATTGATGATTTATGATTGTAAATATTCAAAAATTTCATAAATAACATTCACATTGTATATATAATCGCGTATTCAGTCCCATTATACCTTAACAATGAATCAAAAATGAGGTGTTTTTTTTTTCTTGTTGGTCTGCTTTGTGCTCGGTATAAAATATTGCCTGTACAATTGAATGGCAACTTTTAGACTTTATTGTCTCATATATCTTCATTAATATATTCTTCAGAATCTTAAGCTGTGATGCGTTTATCCACATCACATTTGGTATAAAAGGGAGAATATTCCCTGTACACAAGACGGCTTTGTTGTGAGAGCCAAGCAAAAATGTTGAATGGTTTTTGTGTACGTGGTCATCAGAGAGATCGTCACACTCTGGTATAACAGACCTTGGTTTCCTGTTTGCTTGATGTCTATGCAAGAATTGCCCGTCATTATCACTTGACGGCTAAATCCAATATGGTTTCTCTATATCGATATCGATATGTATGTATAAATAATTTCGCGCATCCAAATGCTGGAAGGAAACAAACCGCACATTTCAACAAAAATGCGATGTACTTTGATCAACATCATTTTGTGTCTTTTATTTTCATACTCATTTTAGTTTAAGCATAGGAATGTTCAGCTTCATTAGCTCTTATATTTGTGTTGTTGTTGTTGTTTTTTTTTTTTCATTTTACTTTTCCAAACAGGTTCTCTGTTGACCATTCAAAATTTATCTACTTGAACTTACATTTAAAATCAACGCCTCTGGTTTGTGTGAAACAAACTGAAGAAGAGGAGAAAAAAACAAATACAAATTCTTGAAAAATTGTTCAGAATCTCATATTATTCGAATCTTCCGTTATATATGCTGGTTTATTGACGTTAGTAATGTTGGTGTTAATTTATGATGAAACCTTTTTAAGGAATAACATTTCTAAGCAATGTGTGAAATAGCGTTAAAAATCAAAAATTATCAACACAATTTTTTTTTTTTTTTTTTTTTTTGAGCAGTGAACATTTATGTTTGCTCTTGTTGCAGAACGTATTTAAATGCTGTGTTCAGCAGATTTAATAGCAACATTTACCACGGATTAACAACAAATGAATTAATAACATTTGTGCATTTTGTTGTTGTTGTTCCGTAAATAATTTGCTTGCCCAATGTGACCATGTTTAAACTCTTCAGCTAATGAGCCAACCTTCAAATTATACAAACATTTTGTTTTATTAATTCATATTTCCGGTTGATTGCGTTTCGAATGAAGTGACATTCAAAACAAAGACTCAAATAGTTGTTTGTTGTTGTTTTTGTTGAATTTTACCGAAGTCCATCGACAAACAGCAACCATTAAACCATATTTATTACAAAAACACCACTCATTAAACACAGCGCCAGTGCAAGTCTTTCAAATTATGAAGCACTGAACCTACATTAAAGAGGCACCTCATGAACAAAATATAGCATTTAAACAATGAGATGGCATATATTAAATATCAACATTTATCTATTTCTATTTTCTAGTGTGTTTCTGAATGAAGGAAAAGAATCATATCTAGAATTATATTTAGGAAGTTATAGTATGTGCTTTAGTGCAGTATTTGTACTAATCATGCACATGAGCAAAAAAAAAAAAAAAAAAAAATTCTTCCGCGGTGGAAAATTGAATTGCTAGATTCATGAGAGTGTACTTAGAATTCACGAAGTGTTATTCATCGACGGTTTCAAAACATAAACGGTTTGAAGTCATACATAAAAATAATATATTTCAATTTAGCTATTTTTAACCGATGTAAGATGTAATGATTCAGTTCAAAACCAGAAGTATACCAGAGATTATTTCCAGATATAATATTCCTGCTGAGCTTGAAGCGGGAAAATTTCGCTTGTGTGTAGTATTCACTTCGGGATTACCGGACACCGCAAAATTGCATTTGAATGTTCCCATTTTTCAATATCAGCATTTATTATTTGAATTTGATATTCCATTATCTAGATAATATTTCAGCATTTGTTCAAGTTCTCTTCTGAATGATGTGATTTTACTGCAATTTTCTGATGCATGTAACGAACAAAATAAATAACAAAAGTGGTTCAACTTACACGTAGACATATGGTCCTAGTTCATCTAAAATTGGTTTTGTGCCATTATTAAGGAATTCATCGGCATTTGTAACATTGTAGACGTATATTTTCATCATCGGTTCGACTGGAGGCTTTGACCACCAGCCAAATGATTGAGCACCATCCCGTAAAGCTACTTGATGATCAATTACTAATTTAACTATAGCGGTAAATCCAAATGTGACTAGAATCCCACAAAGCAACAGGCATAACGCAAATGCTATCACGAACCCTGGAAGAAAATGGGAAATGAAGCGCACATTAAATAAATATTATGTTGAAAAATGTTCGCGTGTGAAACGGTTCTACGAGAGAGAAAAAAAACTTAGAGCTAAGCCAAACAGTTTAGAATTTATCGAAATGTTGATTTTACTCAAAAAAATATGGTTTTTTTTTTATTGTGAAATAACAAAGGTCAAGCGATTAACGACTTTTTTTTTAATTAACTATGAAATCGGATCGTATTCTTTGGTTGAACTCATTCTTTACAATTATAACAATATGAAAATTGATGTGCAGATTACACTTGAACCTCACAATCATTTTTTTTTCCTTCAAATTTTCATTTCATTTCCATTCAAAACCACATGATGTGAACTAAAAACTATATCCAAACACAATGGGCACGCTGTGTGAATTGAACGCAAATAAAATAACGCCAAACAACGTCAATTTAACGACATAACCAAAAGAAAAAAAAAATCGAGCTGTGCTAATCGAGCATAACTGGTCTACATATGACTTAATTAAATTCTGAAAATTTAACAAACCCATTGTAGTTCACAAATTGTTATGTTTTTGTATGTTTCATAAGTCATCAGTAAAAATATTTTCGGTTTAATAAGGTTGTTTGCATGGTGTGGTGTTTGTTTCATTTTAAACCGTTTTTTTTGTTGTTGTTGTTGTCTATGATTCGCCTTTTTTGTGCTATTAATCTCTTAATTTATTAAGAATGACAACGTTTTTTTTTTTTAAATTTTTGCCGGCACATAAGAATATATGTACAAAAATTCCCTGAGAGATTTATCTTCAGATAGTCAACGCATTTTCTTAAATAGTGAGATGGGTGCCAGTACAGTATCACTTTGTGTCAGCGAGCGCCACACTGCGTGTACTACAATTAACCACACACCACACACAATGCAATAACAAGTACTCTCATCGAAACACCATAAGTGTGTACTCACAAATGGATACCTTTCTGAGAAACAGACAAACCAAAAACAAAAAAAAATTCAATTGTTTCGTTCGCTTAAAATACTTAAATCACGAATGATGCAGCTTGCACGGCCACCTTATAATGTAACTTGTAATAATTTGGCAGCAAAAATTTATAATAATATAAAGAAAGAAAAAAAATTGCATGTAATTTATTTGGTTGTGGATATGCTTAAACTTATACTGGGCTAAGAGTCTTAGTCTAAGACTGATTCAGCACTATGAACTAACATAATTATGTAAGCGTTTTCGTATTGCGTGTATAATATTCGTTTAAAAGAAATACACAGAAATAGACACAAATTTCAGGCAAAACTCTAAACTCTAACAACAACAACAAAAAAGAGATGCCATCATCCAAGAGATCACACTCATGTACACGTACATCAATTGCATGTTGAGGCGTGACTCTTGATTCATTGATTGTAGCATTGTGCTACCAGCACATAATTCCATAGCTCGATTTGACTTGTGACAACGACGTGGCGGCAAATCGTTTTTCTAGTGACAGTTTCAATTACTATTATTCATTGGGTGTATTATTTTGTGTGTGAGTGTGTATTTCTTAAACTATTATGCTTATATATAGAGTCTAGAGTCTAAATATGATCATTTTAAGTCGAATGTCTTTTTCCCATTTGGATTTTATATTATTACAGTATACGTTTCTAAAATCTACACGTGCTGCGCTTGATTTATATCCATAATGTCTTTGGTATCTGAACTTTGTAGCCACAGCACATTACAATGTTTGCCACATGATTAGTGCGCGCGACTTTATCGAGTATATCGAGTCTGTCAATGAAGAATCTCATTGAACCTCTGCCCGAATGTCCGTGCATACGAATTTAAGTATTTGTTAAATTAAAACCGACATGTAATCAAAGTGATCATCATAAACTTTACTTGTGAGCTAACTGGCGAATTCACCATGCAAACCGAAAACCATTAAATCAATTTCAATCGCAGGTTGATTTTTTTTGTGTGTTGTGTTTGTTATTATTATAAAATGTACTTTTACAAGGTCTTTTTGGTCTTTTAGCCTCATCCACTTGTTTAAACTATTTGTAGGTTGTTTCCGCAGGCAATGTATTGAAGAAAGAAAAAAAAAACAATAAACAACAAGCAACAGGAATAATGTTGTTGATTCAACAATGTTGAAGAAAACAAAGTACATAAACATTTTTTTTTCGTCAGTTATTGATGAGATCGAACATAAAAATGGATGAAAAAACGTGCCAATTTGCCATTTAAAAGAGAAGAAAAAAAATTGAAAGTTAACAAGTGCCCAAATTTAATTATGCACTGATGGATCATACAATTAGCGAGAAAATCGTCACTTTTATCATAATTTCAATAATTTTTAGCTCATTTTCACGCGATTCTGCTAATCAATTTATATAAGTTTATTTTCACAAAAATCGGTACGTTTGAATATGGACGTTCGAATAAAATTATGATTCGCTCACATCAGTCAACGCTTACGAAAAACGGTTTGATGTTGTGTACGTACAAATGTGGATATTGAACTCGAACTACGTACAGAAACTGTATGTAAAAATGATTTTAACTCAATATTCAATCACACGAAGCAAAATAACTGCAATACAAAACCAAAGTAGTGAGCAAAAGACGTGTTATTCAAAGTACGTGAGCATCTAAGCTACTTTACCCATTTCATTTTATATTCTGATTTTTTTTTTTTTTTTTTTTTTTTGTTACAAGTTTCTATGCTGTGGCTTTTTATCTATAGATCATCAACAAAACTTTAGCAAAACCGGATACAAAATGAATCTTCGTGATGAATTTCTTTGTGTTATGACTCATTTGTTGTTGTTGATATGGAAATGGGCGCTTTAGAACAATGTTTAAATTGAATGCTAAATATTTAATTGTTGCTGTTTTGATCAATTTATTAAAATATTTTTTTTTTCGTTTGGTTTTGAAGCAGGAATCATATTTATATACCCTAATTTGAATACAGTTTTTTTTTTCCACCGGAGATTCGTGATTTACTACTAGATTATTTCCTATTGAAATATTTCAACATTTTTTTTACAGTTTTGTTTTATGTTACTGCTCTTATCATTAAGATTTTCTAAAAAGAAAAAAAAAATCAATTTTTACTCAGCCATCCAAACGCTGAAACTCGAATTTGATTTTTTTTTTTTTGCTGCTTGAAACCAAAAATTGGCGTTTTTTATGCGAATAAACAGGTTTATATTAGATAAATTATAACAATCTAGTTTGAATGTTGATTTTTGTGATATTTGCTACATCTATCTACCTATTAATACGTAATATGGAGGTGATCATTTCTTCGATCGCATACGAATACGTTAGTGCGTCATCGAAAAAAATGTACACGTGGACCGGAATATCAACATCATCCCATAGGTTTATCTGAGCATGTTGATATCACCAACAAATTAAATGAAATCGCTAATGAAATACCAATTATGACGTACACCTTTCCAATGAATTTATGAAACATACTAAACTAACCAACTAAAAGTGAAAAAATGTTAATTGGTCTTGTGAATCAGTGTTTATTGTCAGCTCCAACTGCGCCGTTTTTTAAAAAAATATTATTTACATCTCTCTGCTTCTTCTCTATCTTTTCAAAATGACTGAGCAATGGTAAATTATTTCCGATTAAATGAAATAAAAGAAGAAAAAAAATAAAACTATACAATTACAATTACATGTTACATCCTTCGTAGAGTTCTTTGAAAAATTGCGATTAATTTTTGCTCCAACGACTTGCGACTAACGTCGTTGCTCAACTAATTTAAAAAAAAAAAACACACTAACTGAAAACTTTCAGTCAGTATTCTAGGGATGATATATACAGCGACACTTAAACCGTAATCGACAATAAAAATTCTTGAAGTTCAGTTTAAAGTGCAATGACACCATTGGAATGCGCCCATTAAAAATTTATATGGATCCGTTGCACTGTGTTGATATTGATCAGTGACGTGCCAAACCGTATCCAGCTAGCAATACGGTCAATGATATCTTTGCCTTAGCAAATCTTCATTTTCTGGTTTTTTAATGCAAACATTTGTTTTCAAATGGGTTTTTTTTGTTGTTTTCTTTTTAATTTCATTTTTCATCATGGTGATTTTTAAATTGCGTAAAATTTTTTTCGTTAAATTTGCACAGATTTGTTCGTAATACACAGGTGCATCTGACCATGGCCCGAATCCATGGCTTCAATAGAAAGCCTTGACAATTTTTATTTCGAATATTTATTGGAAAGTATTTCGAAAAAAAAAATGGTTTTCATGAAGGTAAATCTGATATTCATCTATCAGAGAAACATTTCTACTTTGATTCTCTTTCAATTGTATTTTTTTATTTTCATCGAAATCGAACGAAATCTTAAAGCGTACTATTATTTAGTATAAAGAAAAAAGTAATATCTAATTCAAATTTAATGCGCATTTCTAGACTTTAAACATAAAAGAGCGTGAAATGGAAAGCATGGAAGATCATTTGGAATTAATCACTGAACATTTAAAAGTAACTTTAACCATTCGTCAATAAATCAATATATATATATATATATATATATTTCGAACACAAAGTTAAGCAAACTTATATAAGAAAATGATTTGAAAATGTTACAAGTGATTTATTTAGCGTTTGTGCCGTGGCTCAAATTCAGGCTTTCAGCCAGTATGAGAAATTTGTAGATTTTTTTTTTTTGTATATTTCATCAAAGCGTGTGCCTTATTCGCCAATTTATGGAAAATCTGTAGAAAGCACATTGAAAAACAGAAGTTGTGAAGATGAGTTTGCACATCAACAACACTGGCAACATATTTAGGCCCCTCGTACACAACGAGATGACATGTTGTTTGTGTGAAAATGAATTTGTTGCTAGGTTTTGTTGTTGTTGTTGTTGTTGTTGTTTCTTCTTTTCAACGCTCAATGGTCAATTCACTTACTACGTGTATTTTGTGGTCATTATTAGATTGCTTTTGTATGATGAAACAATAATGATAATTTTGGGGTTATCTTTATTCGTTTTTATGCTGCACGCTTTCGTTTTTTTTTTTTTTTTTTCTACCTGACGCTTGAATTTCACAGCTAATATGCAGAAAAAATATCATTGTGTTCATTATTTATTGACCGCTTTTCAAGATATGTATAATGAAAAAAAAAATTATATGTAAACGAGTTGCAAAGTGAAGAAGGGAACACACTGAATCAAAGTCTGCTTTTTTTCTTATTCATACACGAATAAACCATTGTTTAATGTCCATATAACAACTCTCTATCTTCGATTTGAATGTGTTAAATCTGAATATTTCTCTGGAATACGCACAATTCACCGTGGAAACAAATAGGTAGTTTTAGCCACGGTCCAACATATAAAAAGCATTTATCCACCGCGTTTTCAACTTTCATGCACTGCAGTTCACAACAAAATCAACCAACAAAATCAAAACCATTTTCATTCAATGAATGCATAATATTTGGTGCAAATAACAATATTCACAGCACCAAATAATAAAATAAAAAACGGTAGGAATTTGTGTAAAAAAAAAAAAATAATTCAATTCAATTTTGGCTTCACTTTATATCGACATCTTGTTTTGTTGCTAATAAAAGTAGTTTCACTTGCTCTATTCATGAGAATTGTTCAGTAACAATAACAACAACAACAACCAAAAAGAGATTTTTACACCTCAGACTATTTACGCGCATGCTTAAGTCGGCTTTCAACTTAATTGCTCGTTTAAAATTACGATTTTTTTTTTTTTTTTTTTTACTTTAAAATTTTTAAACTCAAAATACTTACACCACTTTCGCAAAAAAGCACTAGATAATTTAGCGCATAATTTATTTCTGTTTCCGTGCATTTTATATATATATATATATTTGTGTTTGGGTTTTCTTTACGAATTAAGTGTTTATAAATTTTTCGTTTTTTTTCTTTTGTTTCGTTAATTTTCGTTTGTGTTTCCGAAAACGATGCGTTACAGAATATATTTTCGATACGCCTCGTCACAGTTCTTTTTTTTTCTGAAATTGAATCACGTTCAAAAAGAAATTGATTTATCAGTTTCACTTTGCACTTTACACCAAATTAAAAAACAAAAACTACCAATTCAATATACACTTAAATGTTGACTAATGAATGAATGAAAAATGTCTTTTGAATAGATGAATTTGTATTTTCATTAAATGCACACAATTTTATGAAATCATTTCACAATTGACACAGTTTTGTTTTTCGATTATTTCGAGTTTCAATGTATTTTTGGTTTTGTTATCAGTTTTTGTTCACAACTAATCAATGATATGGAAAGATGATGATTTTTACAGTAAAATGCATGAAAGCTATTATTGCATTCGGCAATCACAACAGCTATTAACAATAGTTAAACTGTGAAATTTGAACAATAATGATGCCAAATCAAGTTGCAGAGATAACGATGTGATTTAACATTGCACATAACAGGTCTATCGATTAATCGATTTTTGTTATGAATGAACTGATGCAATTTTATTGCGACTGAACAATCTGGAATTTTTCTATATCGATCAATGTTTTCAAAGCCACACTTTATAAATTAATTGGTTTTTTTTTGTTTGTTTCGTTGCTCCCAAAAACAGACTTTGCTGAGCGTGTGTCGCACGTCAATACAATGGCAATAGCTATGGTCTGGATACAAGTCTCACAACACATGCCTCTCGCTTCACATTCATGCATCTGACTGACCCAGAGTACTCACAAACCACACTCCAACGCCCCGCATTCAAGCACCATACCATATTATGCGGTGTTGAGAGAGAGAGAGAGAGAGAGAGAGAGAGAGAGTGAGAGACTAGTATCGCAGCAAGTGATAGCTTGCGCTACTTAGTCTTCGTGCGATACCGCTAGATATGCGTCAAATCGTATTAAATTTGCCGAAAAACGATCCCAAAATTAGCGATTGTTCGCTCTCAAATTCAGGTGCAAAATAGGAAAGGGAAGGAATATGCGACAAATCGGTTTGTATTTTCTGTCTCCGGATTCCGTCGATCATTTGAACAATGTTCGGTCGGATTTCAGACGGTGTCTAAATATTTTGTTCGGTTTGGGCTCGGTTCGGGTTGGGTTGGATCAGGTTGACAGCGCTTGGCTACCACAAAGTAACCTGCGGATGCGCATAATCACAAGTTGTGCGCTCCAATGGCCAGTTCACTAAAAACAATTATGTGCTTCATATAAACGAGCCGAAAACCATATTGTTTTGTTTCATTTCGTATCGTTTGTCCGAATCACAGGCTGTTAGGCACGTTAGGCAAGTGTGAAATCGTATTGCAGCATACCAAACGCGCAACTTGTGAAAGTAATTTGTCCACAAGCGATTTTTCGTGTGAGCGCAAAGTCTTTTTTTTTTTTTTTTTAAAGAGAGATATTATTATCTGAAGGCAATATTTGTGTCTCTGGTCCAACAAGTTAAACAGTTTTTGATTTGAAATTACTTTCATGGTCGATGATTGTGTGGGCTAGAGAGATGTCATTATCAGATACTAGAACTTGTCAGTTAATCCGATAGATTGTATTTTTCATGACAACGATTTTTTTTTCCCATTAATACAAAATGACTGACCCATGTACAATTTGGGAATATAACCACATCCAATGGAATGTCACTTGAATTGTGTGAAAGTTTTTTTTTTTTTTTTTTGAATTTTTGTTTGATTTATAGAGCATGCCACTGGCGTTCATCAACAGTACACCAATTTTGCTTTCAAACCTAATTTCAATGCACAGCAAATGTCAACTGACATGAGATGTGACATAAAAACGAGTTTTAAGCGCTGAAAAGCCTTGAGGTTCTCAAATTGAGAATACACATATGTAATGGATACAGAGATTTATAAACATGAATTCCAACACATTTTCAGCTATAAACGAAATTGTATTAGCCCAATTTTAATCAGATCTGCAATTAAAATGTTTACTATTGCAAAACAACGAGTAATAACAACAACAACAACGACGACGACCAAAATCGTCACACATACAATCGAATGATTGTAGCCAACTGAAAATGTCATGCAAATTTTACCAAATGCTTATCTGAACTTGCTTCAATTTGTCTGTAAATGTTTTATCATGAATTGACTTTGTTTATCGAACAATTCAATTGCAGAGATTGTGTATGGTTTTCAATGATGTGAGCATCTTGCCGCGCTTATTTACAAAATCTTATTAAACTGCCAATTTTTGTTTCGTTTTTTTTTTTTTTTTCATTTTTCTCTGTATGCAAGCTTTGAAATAATATCCAAATGAATGTAAATTGTTATGATGTTTCAACAGCTTACATCAAACGAAATGAGTAACAAGGTCAGTAACACTGCTAATAACATCATAGCAGCGATTTTTATTTCATACGGTTTTGTTTTTGTTCAAACAAGTTTTTTCTGTTTCTTCTTTCAAACGATAAAATCAAATGAATCTAAGGGAAATTCGATGTGTATGTGGATGTGTTGAGTAAAGTGTGTGTGTGAGTTTTTTTTTTTGTTACTTCGTTGAAGTGACAACAGTTAAAAGTAATTGATTCGAAATGCAGTTGTTCTATGTCATTGCATTTATTTGCTCATTTTATCCATTGACATGAAATAAGAAAAAAACAAGTGTCTATCTATCTAACCACAGGTTAATTAGGTTTTCTCTCCGGTCGACCTTTGCATCCAACAAACAACGCTAACATTGCTCATAATTCTATTTACTCATTATTCTAATTCAAATCATATTTTATTTGGTTGTATGCAAACCGTTTTTTGTTTTTATCTGATTTTTTTTTTTATATGATTTTTCTTTTCGTTTCAAACACAGTTTGAAAATGTTATTTAAACATTTTATAGGTGTATTGATTGTCGTCCTTGTAATGTCTCAAAATGCTGGCTACAGTGTGGCGACATACAATAAACTGATAATATAAATTGTTCATATAACATATTGGCTATATTGATTCTTAGCATTTGCTTTTTACTTCTTCTAGACTGATTTTGTCTCAAATATTATCATTTTCAAGTGAAAATTTTGTTAAACAAACAAATTCGGTAAACAAATCTTGAACAAATCATCTGAATCATTTCCACCAAATAGTTATCAATATCCTCTTGATGGTTCTTCGATGCGAACAATTCACATCAGATTCCAAGCTATCAAATCTAAGCGATCTAATCCGATTGAATTGCGTGAAAAAATGAAAATGAAAAACTCAACTCAGTGTTTTACTTTTTACAACAGCCAACAACAATACGAAGGAGAAAAAAAAAACGCACTCAATCGAATTTCATCGCAATTTGTCATTAATTAGCGTTAATAAATAGAAGGTAAAAACCGCACGCATCAAATGTTGTTTTCTCTTTTCATGCCACAAATGTCAGTGCAAAGACGTGTATTGAAACGAAAATCGAGCTTGTGTGTGTGTGTGTGTGTTTTGAGTAATGCCAAAATAAATTTAAAAACACATTCAAGCCATTTAGCTATTCGAATTGTAATTATTTGTTTTCCTTTCTATCATCGTTAGAAACGTGCATCGCAAGTAATTCCCTTCAAACAAGAAACAGATAAATAAATTCATGGCATCAATTTGCTTCTCTTTTTTTGTTGGTTTTCAAACATTTAACAATAAATTGTTTTATACCATGCCATATAGTTATGGCATATATGATAGTTAATCTGTTATGCTGTAAATTTATTTTGAATTTTTACGGTTTTTGTTGTTGTTGTTGAAGAAAAACAAATGTAGATTTCATTTAGCCAACGCGCATCATTGAATTATCAGTATTGCTCGTGATAAAACGCAAAACCGTACAAAGATACACAACGAACAAAAAATCGAAATAATTTACAATTTAGATCGTTAGCCAATTGAGTATAGTCTCAATTTTCACTTATTTGTGATTTTAAATTTGGAATATAGCCATTTGATTCCCTTTAAATGGAATTAACAATTGCTACGAAAGTATTTGGAGAATGATGTTCCCTTGAGTGTGCGTACAGAGATACAAAATTAAGTTCGTTGCGGATAAGCAGAGACATGCATAGACATTCAACTGTCATCGAAAGAGAGATTCAGGTTTTAATCAAATGCTGCATCGTTCATATTATAGTGTATAAAATCATTGGTGTGATACAAATTCTTGAATTTGATGGAAAATTGAAGGAAAAAAAAAAACAAATAGCGAATAATGAACCGAAAAAACCGTTGTGGTTTGTTCAAGTTAAGCCGATTGTTGCATTAAGTGTGGTATGAAATGAAACATCGCTTTATTTATTCGCCAACGGTATAAAACGTGCAGTTGTACATCGGATTTCTTTCTATGTGCACATATAAATCGTATTTACACATTTAAAAAAAAAAAAAAAAAACCAGCAGCAGCAGTAGCAGAAGAAGAAAAAAAAAGTCGGTTTGTGTGCATTGTCCATTTCATCGAATCTAGGTTAATAGAGCATTATTCTCGGTCTAAAGAAATATGATGTGTTGTGTGTATGTTTCACAACTTGCATATATGCTCATTGATCGCACTGCACAATCGCAATTTTCTTTATTTTTGTTTGGCACTTTTGCATTAACGATCGAAGCAGAAAATCAACATACGACTCGAAAAAAAAAGAAAGAAAAATCGCAAAACGAACAACAACAGCAAAAAACACTCAAATAATCACGCGTCTTGCTTGGATTTTATGATTGAATCTTGTTTATTCATTTGGCAGCGTTAGTATTTCATTTGTATCATATAGTTTTTTTTTTGTTCGTTCATCATTCAAATAACATGAAGCAACTGCAAGAGGAGTACATATCGAGTACAGGCTGCTTTTTTTCTTCTTCTTCTTCTTCTTCTTCTTTTTCTTATTTGAAGAAGTATTAAAATAGAAATCAAAATGGCAGTCCAATGAAAAAAGGAAAAAAAAACCCGAACCGTTCAAGACATAATTTGAAACACAAGAAGAAGAAATCTGCAGACTCATAGCCACATCACAGTGCCGCTGGATAATGTCGTTCACTCAAATGGCCATTTGATTGAGATTCTCTAGTATGAAATACAATAACAACAAAAAAAAACACTTGTACATGACTCACGAACAGAATGTGAAAATGTGTGTGTGTGTTTTTTTTTTTAAACAGCATTTGTTCAAATTGGAGCTTCAATAAAAATCAGTTCGCCAGTTGGGCTTGCAAACACACAAAGATTGGTAGTTTATACTATAGATTCAATGTTGTAATTATAATCATATAGTGCCACTTAAATTGTTTAATTGCGACTTCAAATTCCAAACAAATTTGTTGTTGTTGTTCATTTGGGTATATAAAAATATCATTACGAAAAACCATTTATCGAAGCTATTTGTCCAATAAATTCACATATGAAACAAGCAACTTCATGTGTATTTGTACATTATATTTGTTTTGAAAAAAAAAAGAACGCATATTCGCGATTGCCATAGTATTTAGGTATAGAACTAATATGTTTCCCATTTCGAATCCATCACAATCAGACATCTAAATAATACAAATATCAAACCATTCAAAATCAATAAACTGGTTTACATCATAAAGAAAACACGAAGATATTTGAAGTTAAAACATTACATCAAGTGGAATGTTGTACGGCTAGTTTTCGATATAGACAAAAAAAAAACCAACAAAATGATTTCATATCATCACATTTGAGGCTGGTTTTGGGTTGCCAATACGAGTTTTTGGCACGAAAACTCAAACTCATAACATTATGTTTCATTCGACGCAAAATATATATAAAAAAAAATAAAATACAAAATTAACCAATATATGACCTTGCATTTACGTCGACGGCATACATTTTCCCTAACCCATTTCCGGCGCGATGTCACAATTTTCTCAAAAGACACATTTTCTGTTATCAGTTTTGCATATTTTTTTTTTTTGTCGATTTGATAATAGCACACACACACACACACGAAAGAACGTTTGTGTTGGCTGAGGTTATAACATTTACGTTTTTTATTGGATAAACAGGCATTTCACACGCAGCACCAACACACAATTGAAAACAAAAATTCCAATACAAATGCAACTTGGCATGTATGACGTAAATGCAAACCGGATTTGGATTCTGTGTTGATGTTAAATTTTTTCGGATAAGTTCACTCCATGAACAAGGTTCAATGAACAGAATAAATGCACAATTGCACACGGAATTGATCGAGTCCAAAATGCGATTAACATTGAGTAAAATTTTCCAATATTTCATTTGGAATTATTGACCTTTTCGCACCGATCAACTCCGATCATTTTGAATGTTAATCAATTGATACCGATTCAGCGGGATCAATGGTTTTGGTAATTTTCGTTGGGAGAAAAATAAATCCTAAAAATCGTTGTGAAATCGCACGAGAAAAGTTGCGATGCATTTGGTTTTTTCATTTATTTGTTCACGATGCGTCTTAGAAATATGTCGTAAATATTGATGATAATATCAATTTCCAAATAGGAAAAGTCTTCTCGCGGTAATTTGAGAGGGTCATGCTGTATCAGATTCATAAAATGAACAATTTCATGCAGAAGCCCTTCGAGGCAAGCATAAAAATTACCTAATCGAAATGTGCGCAATTCATTGTTTTGATAGCAATGCGACAAAAAAAAACACACACACACATTCCGAATATGTTGACATTTTCATGGGTGTTTGAATTTCGGTTTTCATAAAATGCAAAATATAATCCACTGAAAAAAAAAATTAAAACAAAAATGAAGAAAGAAACAAAAACAAAAAAACCGACAATAAATTGTCAAACACACGCATGTTATATTGACGGGCAAAAAATGTGTTTTAACATCGTAAGTTTGCCCTTGAAGTATTTGGTGCGAAATATATCTGGGTAAGAGTGAACAGCAAATGTATGCAATTTTTGAGAAACCAACGAAAAAATAAAAATAAATTAACAATGGAGGGAACTCGATGCGTAAACAAAGTCATTGCTTGACTTCGATTCACACCATCAACCGTTTCATTTTTTTTTTTTTTTTTTTTGAAATTTCATGTGTATATGAAAACAAAACTCAACGAAATGAATGAAAAGACCAGATTTTCATAATTAGGCCAGACTGATTTTATTAACTCTATACAAATATAATGAAGTCATGAATAAAACGGATGATGTGAACAGTTCAAATCGGTTCGTAACAAATGTCAAGGACTTCATGCAGGAAATAGATTTTCAAGAAGAAACAAAAAAACAACCGAATCAAGTGAAATGAGTCTGGATTATGTCAACTTTGTCTAGAAGAACAATCTCTGTGTGCATAGAACTGGCAAAAAATCTGCCAAATTTATGAAATGAACTAATTTATAAATAGATTTAACAATAGATCTACATAATTAGCGAATTTACGTCAAGTGATAATATGCAAGTGTACGATATTTTCGTGTGTTTGTATTTGGTTTTTTTTTGGAAATCTCATATTAACGGAAATATCATTTTAGATTCTTCAAAGAAACTCAATCGCTACTCGAAACGCAACCTTAGCTTGTGAATCGATCATTTCGATATTTTATTTAAGCATACACGCTATGTCGGCCACAGAAACTCGTTTTTTTTTAAAAAAAAGTCTTGTCGAGCTGGAGAAAAAAAAACCTAATGATGTTTAGTTGTTTTTTTTTTGTTGTTGAAATTTTCAGTCTAAAATGGCATGATATTTTGTTAAAACAAAAAAAAATTGGTGTGTTTCCTTTGCTCAACACAGTTCAAATATGTATTTGGTTACAGCGAATGAAATTAAAAAAAAAACAAGTGATCAAAAGACGTAAATTAACGCACAAGTGCAGTTGCATTAATGAAAAACGAAGCTGAAACCAATTATTAAATCGAGTCGAACTGGTCGGTTTGTAAGTAATTGAGCTTCGGTTGACTAAACATTCCATTGCATTGACAATTCGTATTATGGTCAATAATTTCTGAATCAAAAAAAAAAAAAAATCACGGTTGAATTAAAAAAAAAAAAAAACCAAACCATATAATAATAATGCATCCTTAGATTCAGACACAGCCACAAAGTCCACCAAGATATGGAGCACAAATGTTGTGTGATTCTTTTGCATGTGTCACCATTACGATGCAATTATCGGTCATTTTGAATTTTTGTGCTGAATTTGAAAAGAAAAAAAAAAAAAAAAAAATCTTGTGCTGCGGTATGAGAGCAAATGTTGTTCGGTTTGTTGTTGTTCGTTCGTTCGTTCGATTATCAACACTACGGGGAAGTTATACGGCTGTTTGCAATGAATGTAAACTGGTTTGTGATTGCATCTATGCTGTTCTGTCCAACTTATATAAACAATAAAATGTTCATTGCATCCCGAATGGGACGGTGTCGGTTTATGAATCGGTGCACAAGCACACAGCACAGAGTGTATCCACACAGCCACAATACCGATATGCTGCCAATCGGTAGTGGTAGATTTATACACACAATATCAATTCGCTTCCATACATATAAGTCGAACAAAATCGACTTCAACCACATATTTACTGATGAAAGACATAGTTCAAGCTATTTCACATATTTCGCAATGGATACAAACAGGTACACGTTACATACTGGTATAGCGAAAAAAAGCGTGTGTATTCAATTAAAGGCATGCGGTATACACCTATAGCATATTAACGACAATTTTTTTTAGCTACAACAATCACTTTCAAAAAAATACGAGTTTTTTTTTCTTCTCTATATTCAGTTCATATATATATATGCATTCACAGCTGTATTTACAGATAATCACGAGGCGAAGGCTCTGTATATGCAACGCAGTCTTTGATTAACCAGCAACCTATGTACGCTTCTCACTCCGATCACAAACAAGTGTGTCTCTTGCGTTGTTTTTTTTTTCGTTGTATGCCATAATATGCAATCTTTTAGCGCAAATTCTGCTTCTTTTTATTTGTTGTTGCTTCTTTCGATTAAATGCTCTCGAAATGAAAGAAAAAAATCAATCTCGAAAATCTTAAGTCATTGGAAAGACAAGCAATTCAACAATTTATTGCAATCTCTGAAAATGTATAATGTTGTCGTCAAACCGTTTGCATGGGATCATTTGAATATTTTGAGTTGTTGGTTTTTGTTTTTCGGGGGGTTTTCCATCTTATTCGAGATTTATCAAAATGTTCATTTGAATATCGGCCTTTTTTTTTCTTTTTTTTTTTTTAATCAAACAGTTTTCGTTTGAAAGACTTTGACATCAATTAAATATTTGATCAACTTCATTCATGTTTTTTAATTGCCTTTTCTTATCTTACATTGTTACAACCGTATTTCTGAATGATTTCATGTGGAATGGGCCTGAAAATACAATTGACAGTCGGTTTTTGTTTTTCGGTTGTTTATTGGTGAACAAAAGTGAACAACATTCAAAATTGGGATTGTCGTTGTCATGTCGGCTTTATGAAAACGTTCAGTATCGTAAATTTGTGATGATTTCTCTTTTTGTGGATTTATTTTGGATAAATTTGTGTTTATTTTGATTTGGTATGGTGGATTTAACAAATCACATCTCAATGTGTCAGCAAAAAAAAAATTAGACTTCGGTGTACGGTATGTATTTAGGTGTCACCGGGTTCTCATAATGTGGTTTATTCAGCCAATCCGTTTAATTTGTTCAACTGTGTCTATTTTTTTCTATCCTCAATATTCATTGAATCGATTGAAACATTTATGATTTGTTTTGTTTTTTTCTTTTGTCGAAATATTTTTACATTGAATTCTAAAACCAAGCACTCATCTCCAACAGTTGCACACACACGGTAAAAATGAACAAACAAAATTATTTTGTAGCAAACAGAAAAAAAAAATATATGAAAAAAATGATTTATTTTTTTTGTATTAAAACGGAACTGACACACAGTTTTTATGAAATGATTTTTCTTTGAAATAAAACCAAAAAAAAAAAACAAAAATGTATGAAATGAAACAAAATACAGTCAAATGAAATAAAATCAAATAATAATGAAAAGAAAAACAATAACAACACAAAGCACCGTTCGAAACGACGTTCTTTTTACTACTAATCGGTAACATAAGCAACCAAGTAGGTTACACCTGAGTAAAAGTGTGTTTACACGGAGTGGCGCGATAATGATTATTATTATTGGTATGTTGCTCATTGAGTCTGAGTAAGTGCGTCGCATAAAACAGACAGGGACAGAGATTTGAAACGGAAAAATTACCGACCACAGCACAGGCAAAAGAAGTGTGTGAGAGAGAGAGAGAGAGAAAGAGAGAGAAAAATCAAGAACGTGTAAAAGAGGCAATGCGATAAAGTGGAAGTGAACAAGTGAGACATCTATAGCAACGGATCATGGTGATGTATGGTAAAGTGAGACAGAAACGGTGAATGGCATTCGGTTTGTGTATTTCGATGGTATTTGATGTATATTCGTGTTGCACGCGGTACCGCAGTGATTGCGTTTGTATTGACGTTTTACTTTGAAGAAACTCAAAACCGCACAAATCGAAGTCTTATTTACATATTTTCTCTATACTGTCAAACTGCATTGATTCGCCTCATCTCAATACTATCATCGAACAATGTGAAACAGAAAATGTGTGTGGATGAACTTTCTGGACGTTCGATGTGCTTTGCGTTACATTTGATCACTCGGACGATCGCAACTGCATGAACAATTATATGCTTTCATCATAGCTTTTCATGGATTTTGTTCGTGATTGTAAATTGAACACACACACACACACACACAAAATGGTGTACACGTGTGTATATCTATGCATATACGTTGGATGCTGCATGATGAGCTTTCGATCTGATTTAAAAATTGCGTTTCCACTTCTTTTCATATATCATGGAAACCAACGTTCGATACGTTCGTTTATATCAATGGTAAAAACCGCTTCACAAACTAGCCGCACCGCCCGTTATGCGTAATATTCGATCATATTTTGTGCGGTTGTTGCCTTCCACCATTGAGTGAACCGTGAGTATAGAGCTATTTGATATGAGGTATATTTACCTTATACATATTTCATTAAATCAAACCAATGACATAATATCACGTTCGAATTGTCGAATAAATTGGCTTCTCTCGGTAGTCGTGAGTCGCCAGACCATAGGATTTTGGGGCGGTGTAAAAGTGAACGCAGTAATGATATGATTGTAATATCTCTGCCAATTTAAAAAAAAAAAAAAAATCTTCATAATTTGTTCGTGAATAGAGTAGCATTTGAGAGACAATATGGATCAAAGAGATTAACACCTCTGCAGGCATCACGACTATCAAAACCCATGGCTCCATTTTTTAACAATCAAATGCAGGCGAAAATTTCAATTCCATAGAATTTCCCGTTGTTTTTTGTTTGTTTGGGTTTTATTTTTTTGTTTGTACCATTTTCAAATCAAATAGAATATTTTTCTCCGAGTCTTAAAAACACAACAGCATTTCAAAAACAAAACGGGTCATAAGTTACGCTCATTAAATATTCCAAAAAAGATTTACTAAACAATTCAGCATGATTAGAGGAAGTCGAACTTCGGAATCGTTTAGAATTTACGTAGGAATTTTTGTTGTTGTTATTTTTCATTTGAATTTTTGAGCAGAGAATTTTTGTTTTTGTTTTTGTTTTTTTTTTTTGTTTATTTACGTTCAATTATGTTATGAATGATAACTAATTATTGAATAGATATCGTTGAGAAATAACTGCTATTAAATATTGCTGAAACAACTCATGAAGAAAAATTGCAGCAATTTTCATTGAAAACGCAGGCATTTAAACATGCAACTTTGTTCAGTCAATACCTTAACTCAAATCAAAATGTTCAAAGTAGCTGAACCACGCTTTCGCTATGAATTTTTTTTTTTTTTTAAGTTTTCTGGCGAGACTTTGAAAGTCTGAATTGAAGTTTCACTTAATGAATTTACGTGTTTGGTCATGATATAAATGTTGTAGATAAAAGTTATCACCTGGAAATACTTAACGTGTTACAATTACCGTCAGTAATTTACCGGTATCTGGCCGGAAAATATCTCATCTTTCTTTGGAAACAAATATGTTAGTTTCATTGCTAGATCATTTATCTAAGATATTTCCAAGATATATTTTTTGGGAATTTTCATTTTTTTTTTTTTTTTTCTTAAATTGTGTTTAAATTGCCGAAAGAATGACCACCTTAAATTGTTCCCATCTCTATGTAAAAGATATATGTTGTCAGATAGTATATCTAGGTAATGTTGATGGCAAAAAACCAGAAAATTGCAATTTTCCATCAAACCAAGATATTGATGTCGGTATTAAAGCCGACCAATATTTCACTCCATATATTGATCTTTTGTAGAACCAAAGAAAAAAACCGAAGTGTTCAAAGTTCCATCATAGTTTTTATTAGCAAAAAAAACAAAAATTTAATCATATTTTACTTGATTGAAACGGCATTGGATACATCAATAAGACGGCAAATACAAACGTGAAATCTATGGATTACCATGTCCTAAATTTGCAGTATGAAAAGGTTAATGCAAATTAAGTAAAAAAAAAAAAATAGCATCGGCATGTACTTCGTTTAATTTGGATCTATTGAATTTCGAATGAAAAACGGCTATTGCAATCGCAAAATTGGTCTGTATAATCAGATTTGATTTGTGAGTCTAATGAAGCGTCAAAACTTTGTGTTTATTTTGTGAAGTGATTTTAGAACTTTGAAACCAGGAAGTATATTTAACGAAACAAAAAAATATGTAGTTTAAACGCCAGTGCAAGATTCAATTATTGCTGATTATATTCCAACAACAACAACAACAACAACAACAACAACAACAACTGCAAATGCGCTTGATAGCACGCAGCCACTGTTAACAACACATCAGCGCACTTTGTGTAATTGGCTAGGTTTTCTGCTTCATTCTTCCACCCTTTATTTATTGTTTCTTGGATTTCATGTAATTGCTATGTTCATTATTATTCATTTTTGTTTACAATTCAAAATGATTATTTATATTTTATAGATTTTTTTTTCCGATCTTTTCATACAACACAAACAGGAACAGTTCTATAAGCAGAAAATTATTGATTTTTGTATTTGGAATTACAGGGTGTAAGCAAGTCCAAGCATGGACGATTAGTCCACCAATCAATAGAACGAACGTAAATTATCTATCACTTCGGACATAATTTTGATTATAGCTCTTAAAAGTTCAAAATAAAATTGAATTTTAATTTGATAACAGCAATGGAAAGGTCTTTAAGTCTTCTTCACTTTAATCATTTATGACTGATGAGTTTTTTTTTTATCACAGAACAAAAACAAGTGTTCAAAACAAAAGACTTCAATGCATTCCAAGATGTTTAGACAGGTTATATTTTTTCATTAGAAAACATGTTTTTCTTTGAGATGATGTAAAAGTTTAGTATTCGATGATGTAGTAACGAAATTTTAAACTTTTTTTTTTTTTTAATTCTCTCGATAAATTCAAACTTATAAGTTACAATATATTGTGCAATACCAAATTATTTCACAATTATTCTTCGAGAGCTAAAATTCGATATCAATCATTAGAAATTCTAAATGTTAAAAAAAAATTTCACGTATTTTAAAACTATTCAATCAAAAACTTCGTAATACTTATGATTGAACACATGTTTTTGAAACAAAAGACTTCAATACATCGAAAGACAATACACAAGCGTATGTACCGCAAACTAAATCCTTTGCCAGATGATTGCTCTGTTCAAGAAATTCAAACTACTTTTTAATAAAATTATATCAACAACAACAACAACAAAATCAAGGATATCTTCAATTCCAAAACCCAATTCAACCTGACATCAATTTCGAATGTTGAGAGGCTAAGAACTTGCTTTGAATAACCCAAAGAGTCCCAAGAAGGCTTATATCTATTTAAAAGTGACAAAAAAAACAACATTTATTAAAAGAACAACGTGCCGAAAATACATTATGCACTTGATCCGTTTTGCTAAAAATAATATGTTGCATTTCAGGTCTAAGGAGGTCAAATCCACTTAAGGATTAGTCGATATGAAACGTGGCCTGATAATGAACGTTTTTTTAAATGTGGTTTATTTGCCTTGTTTATAATTATAAAATCAATTTTAACGGTTTTTTTTCTCACACAAATCGTTTTTTTTTTCATGTCTGTTAACTTTTTTGTAATTTTTAAATGATTATTTCTTAAATGTTTCATTTAGTTTAATTGTTTTTTTTTCTGTGTGTTGCCTGTAATCGCAATTCACGCAACCACCACTTTGATAATCGTTGTGATTCATTATCGTACCAAAAGCAACCAAAAGCCGATAGTATTTAATAAAAGACATCCGATGAAAAAGCAAACAAACAAAAACACCCGAAAACGAACACAATATGCATTGAAACATTCCATGAATTGAATAAAGAAATTTAATATACAAAAATTCATGATTTCAATTGCGTTGCCTTCACATTATACACAAAAATATTGTCTGGACTTTTGTTCATGATTTGAGTGGTTATTTATCGACAAAAAAAAAATGCAATGACCGTTCGGATGTGATTTTAATCTTCATTACAAGCACTATTTAAATTTTAATGATGATTCATTGACAACGAGGTGAAATAACGCACAAAGAATATTGATCGAAACTCGTTTTTTAATTATATATATATATATATATATATATATATAGAAAAACAAAATCGAACATGAAAACGCCAATACAGAACTATTTGTGATTTCATGAAAGCATGCAAAATAAAATAAAATCTGAACATTAATTATGTTGGGCATCAGATCCGACAGAGTCCATTTTATAGATTTACACAATGAAGGTAATGCGGAAGAAGGTGAAACGCTATTGTAATAACAATTGACGTTCATACGAACCAGACCAGGACAATACCTCAATGAAAATTGTTTATATAATATGAATAAGTAAAGCACTAGACTTTTAAGAGTTATTCAACTTCCGAATGCTTGTGCTGTGACATTGGTTCAAACTTTTTGTCGTTATAGCTTCAAGCCACACATCTGAGCTCATCACTTCAATTTATAAGTACGAAAGGTGTACATGGGTGAATAAACTCACAGTCCATAAAAAAGTTAATTGACATTGTTGCAGCGATAAAACCATTTATTTGAATATCATTTAAATGGATACATTATCAAAAAAAAAAAAAAAAAATTATGTATTTTGGCTTGTCTTGGTACACTTCTATTTTATCGATGATGCTACCGAGCATAATTTATTTTAAAAAATCTAGAATTTAATGAAGTAATTGACGTCAATGCAATACAAACTGAGGAAATTTAACTCGACTACCTATGCCTTCAAGGGAAATCTATGTTGAGAAAAGAGAGGACACCAGATGATGAAATTTCATTCAAACGATATTGATATTGTTTGGATAGTTGAAGAGCAACAGTAATTAAAAGGTCAATTGATACGATTAATTGAGCAGTAAATTTACTTCATAGTTCACTGAACCATGTGTAAACTCCTCCTCGCCAAATACACAATTATTCATGCTTGATTCATTTGAATGCTTGAACGACTTATCACACAGCCAAGCCGACATTTCATATCGAATAAAAACATACAAAAATGCAGTAAATTATGTTTGACTTGGATTAAGCATAAAGTCACCCCATGGCCAATGGTGTGCATAATGCCAAACTAAATGTCAACATTTTTCCGGGCGATTTTTTTTCCGCATGTGCTTGATCTATGGCTGTGATATATAATAAGTCATTCAACAGATTTTCTTAAATACTCATTCACTCAGTGGCTTCAGAACCTGAACAAATCAATGTTTCGCTTCAATGCGAAAAAAACAACCGTTTTTGAAATTGTCATGACACCCGTTTAGTTTATTAGAACAAGTGTTAAATCATACCAAATTATGTAATAAAAATGGTGTAATTTCATTGAATTACACTCTGTGTAATACACACACTGTGCAACAGATTTTGGGTCATCGGCTATTAATCATGCGCCGAAAAAAAAAGCAAAATAGCAGTAATAAATTGTCCCTAGTTAAAAGTAGCTTCATAATTCACCAAAACATAGTTGAAGGTTTAATTTCGGTGTTCAATTTCAGGGGAAATGTGAATCATGGGATCACAAGTAGCATTGTCAGTATATTGGTGAATAAATTGAATGGTTGTACTGTATTATTAATTCATTATTGGTTTCACCTAATTCTGACTCGTTGGCTCGTTGATTAAGATTTTTTTTGTACTTTTTTGGCTTCGTAAACATTTTCTGTGCTTTTAAAATGTGAACACATTGGCAAACGTGACCAACAAGTGAAATTAAGTGATTTAATTTGGCCTTCGATCCAGCCACATGCCAATGGCACGTAAGAACGTATTCAATGAACTTGAACAATACTGCTGCAAAAGAAACGAAAAAAAAAAAATTTACTATTTGGCAACAAACGATGAAGCACATACGCATGTTTTTTCTTTTTATTTACAATTAAATTTTAGAGTCTTGTGAAAGATGGTAGGATGCTATGTGTTTTTACACAATCATAAACTAAATTTTCAGCAAAACGAAAGATTAAATAAAATTATTGTAAAGCAATTTACAATAAATACAATTGACTGAAGAAGGTCATAAAATTTGTGAAGAAAAAAAAAATCGACTTCTTACAACATAAACCGAAGCTGTGCAATACAATACATTGTGCTACCATATTAGTTTAAATAGAAGCATTATAATTCAATGCTGGGTGGGTCACCCAGATGCATTACGGAAATATAGAAATAAACATACAATAACAACAACAACATAAAAAAACACGACAACTGTGAATCTCCATAGAATTGGCTTGCAGCTCTTTTATTGGTGCTAAATGTATTAAGACATGTATCAATACTGTATGAAAGAAAACCGAACAGCATTTTCAAAGCAATTTCAAATTCACATTAAATGACCGAGATTTTATTTGGGCTAGGCGAGCTATTTGTTAATCACATGGACTTAGGCTATTGTCAACTTTATTTCGCTTCAACGAACGGGTAAATTAAACTACTTTGCATTTGAATGCGGCCTTTGATTTTTTTTTTTTCGAACAAAATAGAACATGATCTTGGTGCAAAACATACAAACACACAAATAACAATTAAAAATAAAACAAAATAGTGTGCCTACTTAATTTCAGTTTGGTCACTACATTAGTTAACCTCCTGGTCGAATTAGTTTTGTCTCCTTGTCGAATTAGTTTTGTCATCGTTTTTGTTTTGTTTTTTCTTTTCACCGTTTTTTTCCACATTTCTCAATGCTAATTCTTGAAAAAACAATGTGAACATCTGCTATAGAAATGCATTTTGTTTTTAGTTTATTCATATTTTTTTTTTTTTGGCAACAATCGCCGAATAGATCCAAAGTAATATTTATTCATATGAAACATTTTATTGTTTTGGATAACAGCAAATAACACATTTCTATTAGTTGCGTACAATTTGTGACCTTCAACTGATAAATTTTTATTACTTGTTGTGTGTCAATCCAAAAATAACAAAAAAAAAAAAAGATTTACGACCGTGATTCATCTTGGGCGTTTTGCGTAATTTACCAAAATCAAAGCACATTCAAAAGAAATGTCAATGTTTCAAGTGGAACATCTTCATTTGAAATGTTAGAGCTTACAGAAGATTCATTGAGCAATAAACAGTTGTCACATTAAGCTTGAAAATCGTTTTTTATTTCTTTATTCATTTGTAGCACACATTACTCTTGAACTGTTACATGTAAACACAACCACAAACAATATGTTTTACATATTTTTTTTTTCTAATATGAAGACGAAGTTGTTTGAAATGAAATTCTGCAAATTTGGTACCCTCCAAATAAATTTGATCATACTTGTTATTTCATTAAACGGTATTCACTTATTTTCACAGAAACTTATCGAAATATTTGCAATTTAAACATGATTTTGATACTCAAATCATTTCAATTCGCCACAAATCCTAATAAAGAGATCGTAAAAATGAAAGTATTTAAATTAGTCATCAAATTTGGATCAGTGAAAAATGTCAGCAAAGCAAAATGTTAATCAAAGTCTTGTGATTTGGTGGTAACATTTCTTTTTTAGACGATTGGTTATCACTAATACCCAGTGTTCGTAATCCGGTCTTTTTCGGGTATTTTTCGGCCTCCTTTTGAACACCATAACATTTTAGTTTGGCGTTTCGGACCAAACTAGTCGAAAATGTTTGTTTGGGTTGCTTGGTCTAACCAAAATCTTTTTGTTTCCTTTTGGACAGAAATGTTTAGAACCGGAAATCTCATGGCAATCGAGCATTTTGGCAATTTATTCGAGCATTTTTCGGAATCTCTTCTGAAGATCTTCTGAAGAGATTCCGAAAAACGCTCGAAAAAATCCGATTGCGCTCACTGCAAATAACTAGTCAATTTTTTTTATTTTATTGATATTTTTTTGACACAAATCGAATAATGTAGAATTGATGATCAAAGTGAAATGAGACAAAAAAAAAATTTGTTCTGATTTGTTCAAAACACTTTCGGAGACTTCAAAATGTTCACCTGCGATTCTTACAATAAGACCTGGTTTCAAATTGTCTAAGTTTCAAAATGAGCTTGTTACGTTTCTAGATTACACTTTTAATACCGTTTTAAGGACAATCTGCCATAAAATATGTGGACTATCAGGGATAACCGGAACGATTTGTTCCGTTATTTGTACGTGTGACTTTGTTGAACGCCTCGGAAGTATGCATCGCAATACAATGTATTGCCACAATACATGCACTTGAAATGCTCAAATGAGTCAGTGTTTTGTATAAAGATGGTTGCACATCCCATTTGATGAAACAAAACATCTTGCTGCTAACGAGGATTTCTAAGCACACACTATTTATATCAATTTATTTTATTATCCTCAGTTTATTGTATAGTGTCATAGTACACTAGCTATTGGCACTGTGCACACTGCACACAGCTATGTTATATTTATCCATTTCGAATAGAATATATGCAGTGAATTTTATGCACGTACGTTGTAAATAGTTTTTATTTTTATTTTTGTTTTTTTTTTTTGCAAGCAACACTCGGAACTTAGTATGCAGTATCCATATTAATCGATATGGATTTTATTTGAACGGTTGAAAGTGAAAAATATAAAGTGTGCGTATTTTAGTGTTTGAGATGGAGTTTTACTGTAAAAAAAAAATCTTTGGCACAAAAAATTGAATGAAAACAATTGAAATATCTGGTGTTAACTGTAGCACAGTTATTGTAGCAACGGAAATTCTATGACATTTTTCCACTCAGCCGTTCAATTGTTGTTCTAAATTACATACACAATAGTGTTTTTGTGCGAACAAAAGCCAATATTAATGGACAAGTGTTTTGATATGAATCACTGAAATACATCATACATTTAAGCGCAACTAATTGCATTTGCGCTCCTGTTAAATCGCACGGTATCATTATTTTAGCACGGTGTCGCCAAGAACAACAGAGACAGCAAGCGCAGAACAACAACGAACAAAAAAAACCTGAATTTTAACATCTAGAATTCTTTGAAGTGATGCATTTTAGCTAATAGTTAGCTCATTATTATTAGCATTTATTTTTTCCTGTTGTCAGCTTTTTTTCCTCAATCTTGAAGGTATCACGTCACAGTATGCACCAGATCCGATAAGTAAGTTAGCGAAATGATTTGTATTTTTTCAACTAATGAAAATACTCCACCGGTTGTGGCAGTCGATCGGCAGCAATCAGCTTCCAATATTTCGAAAGCAACAAACTTGCATGTAATTTCTGGTGATTTCTTGTGCAAATAAACGAATTACAAAATAAACAAAAGGATCTAGTGACTCGAATTGAAATAGTGCGTGTTGTCCAAAGAAGACGAAATAACGAGAAAAAAAAAAAAACGAAAAACAAAACAACAAGTGTTTCTCTTCGCAAGTGCAGATTTCAATTTGGTTAACCAGTTTTGGATATTTTATGCAGCTTTGTTGAAAAATTACATGCAATATGATGGAACGACCAGTAACCAGCAGAAGTATGTATTTATACATTTGAAATTTTCATGGTTATAAACAATTCATCTATTGGCACTTCAAACAAAAAAAAACAAAAAAAAAACAAAAAAAAACGTGCAACTTATGAATGAATTTGATATAATGTGCTATGGATGAAACCTCTTAAGTAGAAGTGGAAAGTGAGAAACATTCACGTTTTGTGACGACACACACACACACACACACTCAAATGGGTTTGACTGCCGTTTGCAGTTGTTAAACGTAACATAACATCAATATTGATTTATGTCGTGTGATCCATGTTAAAGTTAAATGTTTGGTAATAAATGTTTTAAGGTTCGACACGATTTATTTGATGTTAAAATCAATAGAATGAAAAAAAAACTACCCAATAAAACAAGTTGTAATGTACACACACCGTTCTTAGACTCTTTTACAACCAGCATCACCAGCACATTGGATTACAAGTGAATAATAAATAACGTAAAAAAAAAATCATCAAACTGCTCATCGAATCGAGTAATTCAAATTCAAAAGATTGCCCAATTTATAGATAGCCATATCTAGACTGCTAGATAATTCATGTGAATAGTTAATAAATAATTTATCGACCTTTTATGTGCTCTGCTCAATGATCAAGCATCAAACGTATCAAGCAATTTCACGTGAGAATTCTCTTGTGTCAGTCAACAATATATTATAATAAAATTGTTGCATATGCGGATTTGTTACACTGATCAAAAGCCTGAGCTCGTCTTCGTGCATTATAAAATTCTCATATATCTATATATCTATATATATATATATATATATATATATGACAATCTGAAGATATATGCAAATAAATAAAAGATGTAAAATTAAAATGTAATGTAATTTTCCCATCGATGCTTGATTTGCTTACATCACCAACTTGCAAACTTGCTCTGGTTGAACTTACACTATTAAAAATCGGAATCGGAATCAGTTGTGTTTTTCTTTGTCAATTGGAGTTGTGTCATATTACATGTGCAGTGGATTGCAATTCAACAAGGCAATATACACAAGCTCAACAACAACAACAACAACAACGAAAATTATGAATTTATCAAAATTAAGCTACTGCGAAGTTAAAACGTGAAGTAATAAAAAAAAAATGAGATAATTATGTCAATCAAAAAACTTGATGTGCTCGAACTAGTGTGTCGTTGCATTCTGATATTTCATGGGGTTCGTCGTCTTTATTACTTTAGTATATCACAATTGCTGTGAGTGTGTGGTTGGTGTGTGTGTTTTTTTTTTCTCTCGATTCCCGCAAATTGATGCAATCTTGGTTCAACGTCATTTCAACGTCAATTTTATACAAGTTTTCATTAGACACACACACTCACACACACACATTTGCTTACCCAGTACCCACTTGAAATTATAAAATTCAGGTTTTTCTTTTTTTATGAATCGGTAGATATGTTTTTTCAACATGGAATGAAGATGCATTGCATTTCTCGTAGCAAATGTTTCCTCTAATGGCACACTTTCATTATAAAAATGGATACCATTTGAAGTTTTGCTGTAACCAATGCAACACACGATGATAGTTGCGATTTTATTTTCTCTTATGATGGAGAATGTAGTCGTATAATTAACCTAAATCATACAGAAAATATCTGCCATTATTCTTTGAATTACAGCAAAAACCATATACAACAAACAAAGTGGAGAGAATAAGCATTCAATCATTAAAATTGTTAATGTAATCAATTTTCGAATCAATATTCGATGAGTCGATCGGACTGTCAATATACAATGCGACAATTTGGACACTATGATACTGGCTACGACGTGCTTATGCGTTTATATAAATGCGTGGCTTGCCTACTACCATTAAACAAGTATAAATTGACGATTTTTAAGTAAATCACGTCTCCCTTGTAAAACAAAAAAACGATTGAGCTGGCTGACGTTCGGCAAATGACTGCCAAACGGCCAAATTGGGACTAAAAATCGTTTGAAAATTGGCTAGGAAACGACTGTCTAAAGTATATAAAAATCGTTTGAAAAACGATTTCAGACGTCTATTGTTTCAAATCAAACGTAGTCGTCTGGCTGGCTTTTTTTTCACAGTGAGAATCCCATCGATTGATAATTAAATCGAGTCGATCGAAAGAACTCGCACAAGTCGGATCTTCTGAGCCAATTTTGACCCATTGGATGTTGGTTTTTCTCTGATGATTGGGCTAAATCAAATTCATCGATACAACATTTGAGTGAAAAACCAAACCAATTGAAACGTTATTGACAAATAGTCCAAAAAATCATCATTAATTATTTGGCAATCAACAAAATTTGGCTCAAATAATATATTGCGCAAACCTCGAAAGATCTGTTTAGATAGATCGATTGACAAACAGAGTTTTTTTCTGATAGATCAATTGAGACATCGATCGATGTTATTGGAAATGACGGGCCTGGCGGAATAATGTAACACAGAAAAAGTCCGCGGAAAAATGTTGTTATTCAGTGTATTTGGTCAAATGTCAAACCCTGGGCTATAGCCTATAACTGAAATCGTTGACTTGTCACGAAAATCCAATTTATTTTCAATCTATTTTGAAATAATATTGTGATAACAGTTTTAATCATAAAACCACACACGCATTTATTCTGAGTCTAAAGAACGTTAAAGAAGCGAATAAAATAGGTCACAAATACTTGTTAACTGTTTGCCTGTTTGTAATAACTATTATATGGAATTGTCTAACCAGAAATCAAAAATCAGATGGTTTAAATTTATAAGCAAATTACCGAGTTGGAATTGAGGCAAACAATAACAATGCCAGAGATATTCTCTTGTCGGACTGATTTCTTTTCGTTATTGAGCGGGAGAGCCTTCATGCACTTGTCGGTGATTCCATCATTGAAAGAAATGTGCATTCGCCATGCTCTACAAATATATATGTGGTGTGGAGTTTGCATGAATAGGATTCTTCCATCGAATTGTATACAATAGATACAATATATCTATTGATTGCAAATTCCAAAACTTTGACATATACCTGTATGGTCTACTACATTGCATATATGCGCATTGTGCACAGAGAAATAAAAATATTCATAAAAAAAAACAAAAAAAAAAAACGAGTAAATGAAATCTCGCTTACACGAAACGTCTCTCGTTCAAAACAAAAACAAAAAACAGAAACTTTCACCATTACATTTCCGATTCGATTTATGTCTTTCATTTATTTCATTTTATTTTTTATCTTCATTTTTTTCTCGTATTTCTCTTTCACTCAAAAACAATTGTTCATTCAATTCACAACTATGTTGATTTCGATCAATATTTATTTTCGATTAACTTACGTGTTAGTACAGCTTGTACAAATAATAGCGTACAGCTTAGTTTGAGTCGGCTAATGTAATAAATTAACTTTCTGGCAATTTTCGTGTTGATATTTTTGGGATTGTTTTTTCTTCATTTTTTTTGCAAAGCATTGTGTGTTGCTGGTTTCAAGTTAAAAATTAGCTTTGGCAAGCAAAAGCTTGGGGTATTAAAAGTCGACATCAAACAATTCTCTATGTTTATTCGGCGTATAGAGTTTCATTTCAATTTAAAGTTGCATAGTTACGGGCGTTTTTTTTTTTTTTTTAATGTTTCATAAAATGTAAGTATCGATACGATTCAGCCGGCAAAGTGACTAACATTTGATATTTTTCTGTATATATTTTAATAAAATGAAACCTTTTTGTATATAATTTGTTAGCAAACAAAAAATATTTGTCGTTATCGAAAATGGCGATTTGTTACGCTACATTGATAACAGTTTTATTTAAAACTAATGTCAAATGGTTGACTGTTTGATTTTGTATATTTTGTTGACTATCGACATAACATTGTGATTTAACTGTAGACTATAAAATTAGATGACATTAATTTAAATTTGTATTTGTTTTTGTTTTTTTTTCCTTCCTCGACATAACGATCGACTTTGCACACGCTGCTCAACTGACCAGATGACATTAAAATTTTCTTAGTCCCGGTTTTTCGATGGCGATGTGCGTCAATACGTAGTACAGTTATAAAATCGCTTATAATCTCATTAGAATATTCTATAATAATCGTTTAGTATTTGCATGCACAGATGATTTTCAACCGTGTATTTCAAGCATTTTACTATATTATAAACAAGTGGCATTTATTATGACATGCATAACATATCATTCTGTTTAAAAGAATGATACAAATTGAAATGTTTTCGGTTTTTATTGGCTCTTCTTGGAATATTGCATTTTGTGGTGCAATTTCCACTACAAATTACACTGAACAATCCAAAAATGCTTCAAAATCAAATCGGAATCAAAGAAATCGGAGAAAAAATGGGCTCAAATCCGTCTTCAAGTATTCCCGAGTATTCGGGAGTCAGGGGACTCAATCTCGCTTGTTTTTTTTTTTTTCAACTATAAAATGCAACATTTTGTTTTTTTGTTCGACGATGATATTCTCTATTCAAATTGGGAAAAAGGAATATGCAATCTATTTGATTGCATAGATTTATCGATTTTTAATTTGTAATATTTGTACGTAATGGAAATGACTTGAGAAAGCTTCGGGAGCACGTTAAAAACATGTGATTAAATTAAAATCAGGAAGAAATCACGTATACACTGGAGGGACTTTGAACAAACGTTTAAGATGTCATGATTCAGCGCCGGCGAATGGAATCAAAATTTCAACAACAACAAAAAAAAAACCATTTAACATCAATTAAACGCGTGTTGTAACTTTCAAATTGGTAAAGACATCAAGATACAAAATGATAACCTACCAGGAAACTGAGTAATAAAAGTAGTGGTGTCCAATTTAGAAAAAAAAAGTACCAGAGTCACTGTACACTCTGAAGTTGAAAAAAAAAATGGTGAATTTTGTTGAAATCCCTCACACATGCCCTATGTGCAAAATGTGCACATTGTACAGAAAAGTGATTGGTCGAATGTGTTTTTTTTTGTTGTTAATGCTGTCGTTCTTGTCTTAATGACGAAGCAATTACAGATACTGTCTATTTGTTCCGAACGTGATTGTAATATTTAGGAAGCGTCGTGAGCCTCAGTTTCTTTTGCACAGACAACAAATGTTGCAACGATCAAAACGTTGTTCAACTAGTGAACATTTTGTTTTATTTTCGGAAAGAGAATCGATCATTTCTAATAATAAATCAAAAACCATTCCTTATTCAGTGTGAGAGAGTTGCACAAAACAAACCTATTGAATTAATAGTTTTAACTGTCATTCAATAAAACCCGATTTTTTTTTGTGTGTAATAATTCGATGTGGAAATATTATGGACATTGTCCAAGGTTAGCCCAAATAAGTAAGCGCACGAAAATGTGCTATTTTGTACAATGTTGCAATATCATCGGTTGTCGCCGTCCAATAAGGGACTTTCAAATATGCATACATTTGTCACCTTCATTGTTCGCATTGTTATTTCCAATACGGAGAAAGAAAGAATGAACAAACAACTTGAACTTTGACTGCCATATTTTTCACATCTAATGATGCCATGAAATAAAAAGTCATCCGAACATTGCAAGAATACAACCTGTTATATGAAATTCAAACAAAACGACTTACTTAAACTTTGAAACGACGTGACAACAAACACACACACACACACACACACAAACAACAACGGACACAGAAATCCAAATTATGGAAAGAAAATAGTTCCTAGCATTTTTTGTTTGTTTGTTTGTTTAATTGCGAAGCGTAAACAATATAATGTCGGGCTCGAGGTTAATTCTACAGAAATTGCTTGTCTATTCTTCTCATTTGTTTCTTCGTTTTTTTTTTTTTTTTTTTTTTTTGTCGTGAGTGATGAGAGCATGTATACGAATTTCGGTTTGAATATGCTTTGCGCACACGCCAACCAATTTTTTTTTTTTGACAAATCTGTTGTGGCTAATATCTAACTGCTTATGAAACATTACAGTAAAATAAAAGGGTAATCGTGTCACGCGTATGTGATGAGCAAACAACAACAACAACAACAAAAGCACACAAACTCCACAAATCCCATTTCTTTGTAGAGCAACAAAGTCAATAGTTCGATTCAAACGCCTCAACAAAACGAAATGAACGAATTTAAACGGGGAGTTGTGTGAGACTCTAAGCGGCGAAGGTGTTTGTCGAAAAGCAATCGACACTTTTTTATTTTTTAAATAATAAATATTGAAATTTTACTGTAAGATTACTAAATGCTATACTAAATTTTGGGTCACCGAACAACAACAACAAAAACAACACCTCAAATATTTCGTTTAAACAAAATCTAAGCTATTTGGCTGAATGTCTACAATTGAATTTTCAATGGGGCAATTCCCCGTCGTATTACTATTAAGGGAACGAAAGAAAAAAAAAAGATTGTACTTACACCATTTTAAGTATTTGTTCTTTTTTATGACCACTTCCATTTTGTATTCCGTTAGTTTTAGATTGTTGATTCGTCTTTGCCAATTTTTAAGCTAGAAGATGCTCAATAACTGGCTTATCTAGTTTATATTTAAAAAAAAAAAAACAAACAACAAATGCTGTGTGAAATCCAATCTTCTTAAGATTCAATCTTCTTAAGTTCACTTTTTGTGTTCACTGAACTTTTTCGTCGAAATCAAATCAAACGCAGACGTGTGTTGTTGTTGCGTATGCGTTATATCGTCGAAAGTAACTGTTCTTATTATGTTGTTGACCACTTTCAGATGTATTTAAAACTGTTTCGTTTCAAATGTCACTAATTCCGTCACTGTATGTGTGGATCGCGTTTTTTTTTTCTTATTCTTTCTTCTTAATGGCCTTATTTTTGTGTTTCAAAACCCACTTCGAACTCAGCCAGTCAGATTAATTCTCATTGATATTCACTATTCGCTATACTACTTCGTATGCATGGTTTTTTTTTATATTGTTGGCTGAAATTGAATTAAAATTTCACAATTTCAAATGTAACATACTTTGAAATCTGTTTTTTTTTTTTTTTTTTTTTTTTTTGGTTAAATATTGGAGAAAAGTTGATGCGGTTGAATATTCTAAATGATAAGAAGAAGAAAAAAAGAGATTCGGTTGGTGTTGGAAATTGAAACATTATGATTTTTTTTAAGCATTGTTTTTCGTGTACAAAAAAGCATAGTTGGTTTCATTTTGTTTTCCGTTTATTTTAAACGAAATTACACACAATTTTTATACATTTTACACAATAAATAGCAAAATAAAAAAACAAAAAACAAAAACAAAAGCAAAACAACAATCAAAGTGTTCCATTTTGATTCGGAATGATTCATTTCAACTTCCATTCGCTTCTCTGTGCCGTTTCATTTCATTTCATTAATTAGTATACTGTCGTTGGCTTGTGGATACGCCGAAAAAAAAAAGAAAACAGATGATATGAAACAGATTTTATAAATGCGATAAGAACGGTTGTTGTCTTTTGCTTATTTGGTGACTGAATTCTCTTCGTGGTGAGATTTGCATGTCCAAGAATGTTCGTGAGATACAGAAAAAAAGCTGTTTACAGATACAAAAATGGTCAAAAGAAAGTAAATAACAGCAGCGCCAATTTTCTTCGTGTGTGAATCACCAGTGGTGATAGGTTTTTTGAGTGAACAAAAAAAAAAAAAAAAAAAAAAACTGCATCGAAAATTGTTTAATTAAATTGTTTCTCTTCCTTTCTCTCTCTCTCTCTCTTCATTTCATTTATTGGCTTTTGTGAATTGAAATCTCTCTGTGAAACCGATTTCGAATCAAAAATCGTATATATTTCCCTTTCGTTATTATTGTTGTGTGAAATTTCAATCAACAATTTTTGTTGGGATCGTGTAGCTAAATGAGTAGCTAAATGTGGAATATTCTGGGGCGGTACTGAATTGGCGTTTGCGTCTTTGCTGTATTATTTTGATGTGCTCCGTGTGAGTGTTAGAAACCGCGCTACGGATTCTAAGTGAGCAGAAGATGAGATAATTAGTGAATAGACAAGCAATCACTATGATTAAACAATTAATTTCCACGTGAATGGATGCCACTTTATTTGGCAACCATTTTAAGCATTTCAAGCATGTTTAGAAGTTTTTTGTTTTTCGAGGCGAGTTTTAAACGTATTGAATCCAATGTGTGTGTGTGTTTTTGTTTCAATTTTCAATTGAAAATAATAATAAACAAAAAAAAACAACAACTACGTTCATATTAAGCAACCGCACTAACCACATTATAACAAAAACAAACGACCATCAAAAATCAGTCTCTGCAAACTTCTAATACGCATTAGCAACAGTGTACTGTATAGTAAAACCGATCATTTATTTGTATATTTGCTATGATTGAGAAACATTTGACCACTTTACTATGTACAATTATAGACATATACATTGTATATTATACACACATAGGAATGTGTGTGTGTGTGTGTGTGTGTGTGTGTATTCAAACCGAAAAAAAAACATAAAACAAAATTCAAAAAAAAAAAAATGAATCATTGTTACAGATTCAGCCCAATTTGTAAAAGTAAGATCATATTTGAGACAAGTGAAAAGTTGATACTGAATGAAGCGAATGAACGAATGAGCACATCTTTATTTGGCTACATTTCTTAAGGCAAACCGCATATTCGAATCTTTAGCTACCTTCAATTCATCCAAATTATTACATTAAACGCATACGAAAGAAAACAACAAATATGTATAATGCAAACCGAATGCATTCGACGAATTGGAAGCCAAATACCAAGATTGTTGTAGTTCATTTTCATGTTAAATGCAATTACATATGTTATTTTATCCATACACAAAACTATTATTATTATTATGATTGAGTTTGTTGTTTTATTTCTGTGTGTATAACTAGACTGAAACGAAATCTGTTGTCGTCCGTGAAAAGGTCATTAAATGAAAATGAAAATTAAAAGTGAAAATGAATAAGATTGATCGTTTCCTTACGAACCGTCCACAGGTGTCTGTGTGTCTGTGTGTGTGTGTGTTATTTCAAGCACATCAACTGCGTGTTAAAATAAACTTTTATGTATCTCAACGCAAAACACACAAAAAAAAATGAAATAAAATCAAAATGTATGCGAACACACATCTGATGCGCTCACCATTTCAAACGCATTTAAATAAACACGTTTTCCTTTGTCAATCAAGGATAACGCGATCTGTTCGAAATAAAATCACGGTGAAACGACAAGTGATTGGACATATAATGTGATATTTCGATTTCGATATGGTTTTTGTTTTTATTTTTCTTCGTTGCACGAACGAAATGTTTGCTTGCGCTTTTGTGTGTTTGTGTGTTACCCGATAAATTTTTTCTTTGATTCGGTTTCACCCACACAAACCTAGTAATTTTATGGTCATGCAATTTCAAAAAATGCCATAAACGACATAATCATTCAAATGAACACACACACTCATCTGTTTGATTTAGTCGTTTTACTTTTTTTTTTTTTTGAATTAGAAATGTTTAAATCGTTTACATTTAATGACGTTGTACAGTCGTTTACCGGTCGGTCAATATCCACTATGCCCAATTTCGGTATACCATTTTCCATAAATCACAAAGCACTCTCTTTCACTTTTGCACTTGATGAATTATAATAACTGTTTGTTTTGGTTTTCGAATCATATTTTTGTTTTGTCCGTATCGATTCATCTTATATAATGTGACATCCAAATTGAATGTGATTATATTTAAATGAAAAAATTTACTTAATTTTTCCCTTTTGCAATTTCTAGATGCATGCAATAAACAATTAATTAGATCATTAAATGTGTATAGTTATTTGTAAATAAATGTTATTTTATGGCTCTAATTGGCGCGTATAGAGTTTTTGGCGCATGCCTTCAAGTCACAAATACTGGAATAAAAAATAAAAAAAAAAACCAAATTTGAGTTGAATGGCATTGTGATCGCCTAACACTGAATAAAATCACGTTTTTTTTTTTTTTTTAAATGAATAAATGCGTTAAAAAAATGCAAGCACAAAAGAGAAAGATAATGCAAAAAAAAATGTTATTGAAAAAAAAGCACAGCAAAAATAAATGAAGGAATTCGTAACAGTGGCAGTGGTCATGAAGAAAATTAAGCACCTTGTTTTCAAATGTATCGTATGAGTATGGGCAAACATGTTCAATGATCACGCTTCACCGCATACGTACTACCAATAAGAAAGGTATTTTATATCGATATATATATATTTATATAGATTTTTATTTTCAACATTGTAATCACACAATTTGAACCCGATCAATTGTAAAGCAATTATAACGTTTGAATTTTTCCATTTAATTGTAGCTGCTGCAGCAAAGCAAATGATGGTCGTGTTCAATAATCAATCATTGTTATTTTTTTTTTCTTTTATTCTTGCTTCAAACAATGTTATTTTTCTTGTTTCTCATCAGTTTTTTTTTTCGCTTCGGCTTTTTTTTTTTGGTTTGTTTATTCAATTCAATATGTATAAGATGTTGTCTAGTAGATGGCGATCAATTAGTTGATTTGCTGTCTCGTGAGTTTGGGTGTGTGAGTGTGTGTGTGTACCAATCAATACCAATTGAACGAAAGAGTTGAATAGATGCTATTGTGTATGAGCCATACACTGATCGGTTTCATCGCACTGCGATCATTGTGACATTAGCGGTGAACTGAGTCAGAAATTGATCTATAATTTTGTGAATAAGAAAGCGATGAATAAAACCCCAAATGATTTGATTTAGTAGCCAAATCGAATCGAATGAATTCACAAAACCTAATTGAAATGCACACTAATTATATGGTTGTCAATCATATAAACCATTGATCGATTGAGAATTTATTTGCAAAAAAGCAAAAAATCAATGCATGTAATGCAGTACATTTTTCTGCGAACTATTTACTTGGACGGCATTAGTGAAATCATATTCATGTTTTTGACAATTTTGCTGGTTTTTTTTTTCTTTCTTCGTTGGCCTTATTTTCAATAAATAGCTACCAATGCTATCAACAGGGGAAAAAAATGAAAGGTTTTTGGCCAAGGCATCCAATTTTTGTACATAATCAATTTGATTGTTATCAAATATGCGGTGTGCACTTTTTCGTTATTGTAAATTCACAATTGTAATAGCTTATGAATATTTAATGTGTAGAAAATTCGGCCTCCTGAAAGTGCAATGAATTTTTTGCGGTGACCGCTAATCCAATCAATCAACAATATCAATCAACAAATTATTTCGCAGATCTAACTTTGCTATAGGTTTTTTTTCGTGGGGTATATTCAATTTGAATCTAACTAATATCCGTATTTTCATGCATGATGCAAGCAATCGCTGTTAAACATAAATTGCAATTGTTGTCACTTGAAGAAGTTTTTGTATTCAACTTTGATTGTTTTTTTGTATGATTTTTGTTTGTTTGTAAGTGTGTGTACAATATCCGGTGCAATATTAATATGGATGCACTTTCGAAACAACAACAAAAATTTCAAATGCAATAAACAGTTTTAAAATGTACAGAAAAAAAAAATCAATGCCAAAGTGTGTCTTTTTTGAAATTTATGAAATCCAAAAAAATGCTTAAATGAAATCACAATTCAATTAAAAAAAAAAAAAAAAACAAAAAATCCATATACGTTAAATAGCATTTGGTTTTTGATTTTGAATTGGTGCGATTCACTGCAATTCACGAATGACGATTAAAACAACAGCTAAAACAGAATACAGCAACAACCAAAAACAACAACAACGAAAAACAAAAACGTTTAAAACGAAAAACTATTTCTCACAATACCACACAATCCACTACCGATCACTCGGGCAGTCGTTTTATTTTTGTACCTATTTGTGTTTTCTCTGCGCTGTTGAAGCGGTTGAATCAATTGTTTGGCTTATACGGTGTTACGTGTGTTCACAGTTTAACGGCAAAACATACAATCGTAGTCACACACAGCTGACACACACTTCCCCTCAAAAAAAAAAAGAGCACACATTTATATATTTCATATGTTTCGATCATAAAGCACGATTCTGACTGTTATATCGTCGGTGTATTGGTTTACACAAGTTTAATATTTGAATCTATATTGTGTATGATTATTTATATTTTTTTGGTATTTGTTTTTTTTTTTTTGTTCGCTCAAAAACCGACCAATTTCATATCATTATTTCGAAAGAAGAAAAAAAAAAAATCGAACAATATTTTCAATAGAAATATATAAAATAGTTAGTTTAACTCCACAAACGAGCAAAAATATTCGTTTAAACAATTTTGATAAAAGCGAATTGCCGTTTTGTTATCTAGTTTTCTATGGAACCGCAATATGAGTGTATCGTAACAAGTACACTCTATTTAATGCACGATTGAACTAAGTGTATTAACAAACTTAACTTCATTGACTTTTTTCAATTGAAGGTCCAAATTTAAACTGACGCATTTATTTAAATGTTTCTGTTTTTCTGTTTTTGTTTCATTAGGAATTGTGTGCGTACGTGTTTGTGCTCATTTTTATGCATTCATAAATTGTTGTTGAACGTGAGCAACATTCATTCTGCAGGTCATTTTTATAATTGAATGTATTTTGTCTATAGATCAACGTAATTTCAAAAAGCATTTCCAAAAACAAAAAAGATTCTGATAGAAATGGATTGAACACTTTTTCCGCTTGACTGAGCAATGAACAGCAACGCGTGCCAGTTTTTTTTTGTTTTTTTAAATAACAAAACAAAAAAATAAAATTGATTTTACTCCTCCAGCTTACACATTAAAAATACTCTATTCAAATGAAGCTCATTATACTGATGTATCAAATCTTGTTTACATTTTTGCCACTCAATTAACATTTTACATATATTGTTTTGATTAAAGGCCGTCTTCCCTATATGATCTCGCACTTATAAATTTAAATTTTACATCTGTTTGACATTTTCAAGGAAAATGAAACAGTTGAACACTTTGCTACAAATTAGTACATAGACACTGTTCTTCAATAGCGGGGGTGGTGGGGGTTGATTTTGTGCTTTCAAGCTACAAAATACTGCTATTCTTCTCTGTGTGTGTGTTTGTGTTTTTTTTTCTTTCAAATTAAAAAAAAAAAAAAAAAACATTTTTTTTCGTTGTTCATTTTTTGAGTAAACCAGTCAAACTTCCGACTGAAACATTCATATTATTAATTTTTGTTGAAAAGCTGTTTGCGAATCAAGAATTTACCTTTTTTAATAATCTTGGAAAATATTTATTCAAAAAAAACGCACAAAACAGGAAATGTCACATTCTGTGGTTGATTTTGAATATGTTTGTTTATTTTTGTTTGTTTGCTATTATTATTTAATATAATTCATCTTTTATGTAAAGCCCTAGGGGCTAGACGCACAACCAAGATGACGAATTCATATTAGTTTGTGAAATGTATGAAAACAGCCTGCTTATGCTCATTGTAAACAATCGCATATGTGATTTCCATTTTAAATACTCCGCGAATTGGCAATAGACAGTATCAAACCAAATCTATTCGCAACATCAAGTTTCCAGAAGAATATTTGGTCCAAATTTCAGTCAACAATAATGTCTGCTCGTTAATTGATATTCGTATACTCATAGAAAGAAGAATACTCACCCCCAAAGACACATCCGCTCATTATTTCATAACATTTAACTGAAATTTAAATCATTGTCATTCCCTACTCATTCTTGGCTCATTCAAACTAGATTTTTCACATTTTTTTTTGCACAATTAAAAAATAATCGTAAAAACAAATATTCTCTGTTCACGAAAATAGATTAGGGCGCCCTGAAAATGAAACTTACAAAAAGGGAAAATGAAACTTACAAAGAGCCATTATTAAAATTTCAAATCGAAATTTATCTATTTTTAGTGACAATCGATACGAAAACTATAAATATTTAATGGCTCTAATGAATTCGTGCGACGAAAAAATAAAATGGGCGACTAAAATATAGTAGAATTGGCGACTAAAAATGTTAAACCGGGCGACTATTTAATGTGAAAATTAGCGCCAAAATATTTAAATGTTTCGGAAATTAAAATAATGTGGACAGTAATAGATTCAATTTGTGGCGACTAAAATTTGATAAAAAGCGCCAAAAAGTGCAATTTTGGTGATATTAAATTCAACTCATTTCGCCAAAATAATGTGTGGAAAATTTATTTTGCAAAATTTAATTTATTTGCAACACCAATTCCCTTCCATCACACTTGATGTATTTCAAGGGCTGAATAGAAAGGCTCATTCACAAACAAAATTGTCAACATAATTGTGATTATTTTCTGTGTACAAATGAAAGGAATAGTCTCTTTAAGAAAAAAAGGGGGTTTGATAAAATTCATTTCGGCCATTAGGCGCAGTGAAAAGTGGCTTTTGTTCGCCGTGTATTTTTATGGAAACGACAAAGGAACCATGATGAAATGAGTGGCGAACAAAAGTCACTTTTCACGGCGATCAAAATTCAATACAAAAAAAAAAAAAAAAAAAAAAATTCATCCGTCGTGACTTTAACATAAACTTTATGCAGCGGCTGAAATTCGCAAGACTGAATTTCACTGAGCCAAAAAATACCATTTTGTTGTGCATGTAAATTATTTTATTTATAAACCAGTGGCTATGTGTTCTGTGTATCTTGAAATGATGCTCCTACCGCACAATACTTATAGAAGATTTCGCAGTATTTCACAGCAGCATATTACATATTTATTATGAATGTAAAAAAAAAAAAAAATGTAATTTGAATTTTGGTAGGAGCATGTTTGCCGGGCGCCGCTCCTGTTGACGTCACTCACTATGTGTCTGCTACGTTGGTTAATAAGACAAAGACGTTCCAAATGTGTAATGCGCCTACCACGCAAGCGTCATGTCTTAACAAACGTGATTTATCCTCTGAAAATTTATTATCATCTCTATTAATAATTAAATATTTGAACGTTTTCCTTTGATTTGAACAAAGAAAATGCTAAAAACTATGAGGACATTTATTTTTTTTTTTTCTGTGAAATGATGTATTGAAAAGATTCTTTGAATTGAGACTCACTACATTTGCTCACTTTGGACATCTATCGAGACGAGTGAAGATTCTTTTTACTGCTTAGTAAAAATACTTTTTCTCCGCATTCTTCCAACTCTATTTTTTTGTAATAACAATATTTAATGTAGGAAATCGCTAGATATTCGAATAAAAAAAAAATGTTTTACACGAGAAATTATATGAAAATTGTGATTGGATTGTTAATTTGATTGAAAAATAAATGTGTCTTTAATAGTTAAATTTTCTATTTTCTCTATTTTGCTATTGAAAATGTTTTTTTTTTTTAAATTTCGTTTTATTACTCAAAGCTGTTGCAAACCAATTGTATGAAAACGTATTCGTGTCATGCTAATAATTTTCATTTTGAAAAAAATAAAACGAAAATAAAACGAACCACATCAGTATTTTTCTTTAGTTGGACAGTTATTGCGTGTGTTCATGAGCGTATTTGATTCAATGGACTTTACATTGGTCACGTAAATGTTTAATTTGAAATTGTTCAATGAGCAAAGGTATTTTAACGAAGATGTTTTAAAGCATCTCTCGTTCAAACGGCATGTCTACATGTTTATTCTGCCTGGTTTTTGCTTTGGTTGAAAATGGTAGAGAGAGCGAGAGAGAGAGAGAGAGAGAAAGAGAACATTGGTATTGTGGAATCGTTTGCAATTTTCAGCAGGAATCGGTATTGTTTCGGATGATGTATTCGTTACGCGAATTGAAATGCTTTTATTCCAATTCATCCAGCTAGACTAAAACAACTTACCATCAACACACCATCAACACACAGTCACACATTGGTATTCTTTTTCCCCGTCATTCTAATGCTATGAATAATGAAAGTGAATGATACACCATGTTGTGAGGTCTGATTTGTCAAAAGTGTTTCTCGTCAACGCGCAAACGTATTTAAATATATAGGTATATATGAAATGTGAGGTTGTTTTTTCCATCTTGCATCTGGCTGGCCTGTTATCAGCACTCGTCGACAAGCAACCGAAGCAGTAGAAGCTGTAGAAGCTGTCGAGGCAGCAGCATCAACAGCAACACTAAATAAAATAGCATTACCAGTGTGAGCAGCGAGCACTGATAAATACACATACACGGAGAACGCATTTAGACCACTTTCCATTGTTATTCGAATCTGCATTTCGATTTTGTGTGTGTACATTTTTGTTTGGTTTTTTGTTTTTTTTTTTTGACAACAATCAACTACATTCGTTCTCTTGAAGTGAAAGTGTTGCATTTGTGTATTTATTTCATTGTCCTAGTGTTTTCAGTGTGTAATATGTATGGAATTAGTGCAATTGTGCATAGATATTGTATAGCAATTGAATGAATTGATTCTGTGGTGTTTCGTCGGCAAACCAATATATAAGAATACATTTAATAGATTTTCATTTGGTTGTTTGGTCCAACTTGAATGAAGTAGCAAACCCACACACACACACACACACACACACACACACACACACACACACACACACACACACACACACACACCAAATTTATTGTAATGCCGAAACTCAAAGAATAAAGACAAGAGCTCAAAATAGAGAGAGAGAAAAACGCAATCGTTCAGATTAAAAATGTGTGTTAATGTTGAAGCAATGCCATGTACAAGTAAACAGTGTGTTCCCTTGTCAAAGCCGTGATGATAACACCGACATCAGCGACTCTACATTACACAGTACATTATTCTTCATATAGACATAGGGTAGAGAGCTGTGTGTGCATGTATATATGCAACCATTAAATGTATACATATACACATTAAAGCGACCCTTTGAGCTCAACCAACCAAAAAAAAAAGAAATAAGAAGAACACACACAAAAAAAACAGAAACGAATTCGAACGAGATAATTTTTCATTCCTGGCGAAAAATGATTTTAAAGCAGACGCACCACAGTATTGCGTTAGATTGCTCGATACGGTCGAAAATCGATGTCTCATGTGGTACGAGTCATCATCTAACGATTATTTTTCGAACTTATTAAAACTAATTTTTTTTTTTTTGGTGGTCGTTTCACACGTTTTGCTCCCGATAAATTTTATCATCGATAAATCATAAAGCTGCGAATTTGTTTTTCCCGTTTGTAAAACAATAAATACAAGTGACAATAATCGAAACAAAACAACAAAAAAACACATACGAATAAAATTAATTCGGAGACAAGAAAATCACTTTGTTTGAAAATCAAATGCAAATTTATGTCAACTGCCCCCGTGATTGTTCTATTGTGCGTGAAATAATATTACTCAAATCGGTGAAGAGTGTTGAGTTTGGAATGTGGAAGTGAAAATAACACACCGAAAAATTTATTCAGGAAATATATTTAAATAAATTAGAGCAAAATAAAGAAAAAAGAGAGCATCAAACCGAAGTCAAAGAATGGCCAAACCAGCTGAAAATGTTGACTCAAGGCTTGAGGGTAACAATTTTGATACCGAAAATAAGGCTGAATCGGATGCTGTTCACTATCCAAAACTGGAAACAACTGTTGTTCCATCGTCTAAGCCCAACATTTTACAATCGAATGCACAACAACAGCAGCAACAACAACCTCAGCATCAGCAACAGCAACAACAGCAGCAGCACCAACACCAACAAATCACAGTCAGCTTACATCGTAACGGACACAGTCGCAATCCATCTTCAATAAATGGCATTTCAATTGCAACGCAGTCATTTCAACCACCACCAAATAAACCGGATGCCATCCACAGTCTATTAAAATTAATTCGATTTCGTAGCGATTCCGAAGATTTTGATGAAAAATCGAAAAACCGACAAATTTGCGGCATTCGTGAGGCACGTCTAATCAGTAAGTGGAAATTCCATTCCATCAATATGATAACAAATTCATTAACAATGTTGTTCATCTTTCGAACGTTTTTCATTTTGTTGATGAGTACCCACCAGCCGTTTTATCATCGGGTTTGAGAACAAAAGCCTGTCAAAGGTCGTTTAGGCAGTCAAAATACACGTTGTTTCTTGTTGTTGTTTTTTTTTTCGTACAAAGAAAACCTGATAAAAATTGTATTGTAGAAAAGTGTCTAACAAATAGTACATTTGCAAATAATGAATAAAATACCAAATCTTCGTCTGGGAGTCAGACGGTTTCAATATGAAGTAAAAATGGAAGTGCCAAAAATGGTTTAGCAAATTGCGCATTTAGAACACTCTTGTTTTATCTCCTTTCAATATTCTTGCCGAACGAATCAGTTAATTTACTCTAGTGTCATAACTATCGGTTGGAATGATTGAACAGTTTAAGGTTCGATTTTTTGGTTTTTCATATACAGAAAAATGATTGGTTGCCCCGGCCATCGACCCATTTTGTGACCTTATCGAATAGCGATTGCTCACAACACGTAATATACGTATCCGAAGCATGCACGCTCACTATGGATGATCACGTATGATGTTGGTTTCGACCGATTTTCGACAAAACATTCTTCCTTCCCCTTGAATTCGATACATTTCAACTATCAGGGATGATGAAAGAACAGCTAACAAAACTATTTTCAAAAAAAAAAGAAGAAAAAAAAAATGAAATTCTACTATGTAAAGTCTTGTCTCTTTATATACTCAGTGAATAAGACACCTAATATCAAGGATGTACCAAAAAGATACAGATATGCCTTTCATTTGGTGTATCAAAACAGTTCATTCTCAATAAATCGACGAACAACAAATATTGTTTCTCATGTGGAAAAATGAAATCAATTTGCAAACAATGCATTTATACAAAATAATCTCGGTGAAATAAAATGAATGAAAACGGCACAAAATGATTGATTCGACCAAGATGGATTGATAAGAATTTTGCATGCAAAATGTCATGAATTCAATACGAATCAATGAACTACAAAATGATATCAAAATTTACGTAAACACTTCGATATAGACACACACACACACACACACACACACACACACACACACACACACACACACACACACACACACACACACACACACACACACACACACACACACACACACACACACACACACACACACACACACACACACACACACACACACACACACACACACACACACACACACACACACACACACACACACACACACACACACACACACACACACACACACACACACACACACACACAAAGAACATACATCGGAACTGTGACAAAATTGATTTACAATCGTCATCTCAAGTTATCAATTTAAATACAATATTGATTTTTTTGCTGCATAGAGTCACATCAACACGTTTACATGCGAATCAAAGTTACAAATTGATAAAATTTAGTTTTTTCCTTCAACTGAAGCGATTTTGCTTAGTGATAATAGCGTTGATGTGAGCAATGAGAGGAAGTGGACTCTCCCAAAAAAAAAACCATTCATTTTTTACAGAAAAAAAGTATATTACGACGAATGAACAAGTAATGTGCATACACATTCTCAGAGAGCAAAAACTACTTCAAATTTGTTATCACTACGTGCAAGACCTTTTATTGACCCCAATCGTTTTAGGATTTTCGTCGTTTCATACGCACTGCTTTTGTTTAGGAATGTCTACCACAATCAATTTTGTTGTATGTGCGTGGTTTCATTTTTTTCTTTTCTTCTTCTTCTTCTTCTTCTTCTTCTTCTTCTTCTTCTTTTTAAAACAGTTTTTCCTGATATATTTCCCGTTGGTAACATGAACCTCGCTTAGATATGAGGTGTCTGCTTAGTTGAGCCCAGCTCAACATTCGATATCATTATCAGCATCTTCGAAAAACATCACGTCGAACGTCATTCAATATATATATTGATCAAGATGTTAAGAGTTAGAACACATTGCAGCAATCACAATCACATGAAATAACAATACAGTCAAATCCGTAAACATTGAAACTTTCAATAAAATTGCTCGAAAGATGCAATTCCGTCGTTCTTCTATTGATTTTTTTTTTTTTATTGATATTTCGATGACGCATGCAAAATCCCAAATCATTTGTATATGTAGAAAGTCGCAACTTTTTTTTGTGGATTGAAATAGGAAATATACTTTGATTTGAAACAGCAATGTTTTTACTTTGAAAAAAATCAAAAAATGTGTTTCACTTGAACACAAACATATGACGAACTCGATTCCGTTTGCTGATTTCTATTTCGACTCACTCTTGTATAGATTGCATTTTTGTTTTGCAACAACAAAAACAACAAAAAAGTACCAGAGATATTCGGAAAGTGTGACTCCCAGCATGTCTGGGACCGTTATTATATTTAATATACATATACAACTTTGATAAACCCGAACGTTTTGTTCTATTTTGTCATTTTATTAACGCAGCGAAAGTGCAAATGTTGTTATTTTTTTTTGTTTTAATTATTTTAAATCCATGTCCAGACAGATTTATCTGTCGAAAAGGTCAATTGTTTCTGAGAAATTTTACAATTTCATCAAGATCCACAATATTTCTTCAGATCAATTGTATTGCAATTCTTCGTTCGTAGAATCTAAATGACGAAAATACAAAATATGCAAAAAACCGCCATTTTCGATGAACTTTCAACCTTTAATATCGACATGCAAAAAAAAAACACATCCGATACCTGCGAATAAATCGATTATTCCGAATTGAGAGCATCATTGAAAGAATAATTAATATATTGAACAAAAAAAAAAAAAAAAAAAAACAACAACAACAACAGCAACAATTTGGAGCGAGCCAATTTTAATGAAGAAAAATTGGCCCAAAAGAAGAACGACACAGTTATCAATATATCAGAGAATGCTGGAAAGTCTCAATGTCCAAAGGGTGAATAACTACTGAACATATTCGAGTTTTTGGTTTTAACTGAAATTTGTGAGGAGCCATTAGACCGTCGGAACTCCTGCTGGGTTTGCTACAGTAAAATACATATAAGGATTTAATATGGATAAATGGAATTGAAATAGGAAACTTTGCTGGAGTCTTCAAATTTATTACGCCCGTTTCACATTAATTTTCAATCAAGTATAAGAAATTCATCTTATCAATAAATTGTTTAGATTTGTCCAATCAAACGTGATTGAACGACGCAAATGACCGAATATGAAAGAATCAATCCAAATTTCGTTCCGGTTTATTTCAATTTAATTTATATTCGGAAAATGTTAAACTGGTTCGCATCCCTGCTACTGAATCTAAACATTGATGATTTGATGATGAGTTTAAAATAACAAGTAAAATTACACAGCTGTTTTCTGTGTGCAAAGAAATAACAAAAATCTGTTTGTCCACTGAACATGCTGATAATATATGAAATGAAATTTCATCGACCAACAAAAAAAGAGAGGTTGATAAACCAATGCGGTGTGGCAAATTTGGATTCGACGATTTCTTTTTGGAAAAAAAAAAAAAAAATATTAAAAGAGTAAACAGTCAAAGAGAGTACCAATCAAATACAATTACATAAGTCAATACTTGTTTGCTTGATTGATCATCCAGAAAATGCAGAGAAATTGAAGCTACACCATACAATTGTACACATCTAGCTAAACATTTAATGATAGAAATTTAATGATAAACTTTGTAAAACATTACATTCATTTCGGTGTCCGTTCGTCTGAAATCAACAACAAAACAATGACACTTAAAATGGCAAAATTTAGCTTGTTGCAAAATATTTCATTTAAATCAAATGCTGTTACGACAATTCGATCGCTATCCGTAAGTGAATATGTGAGTCTATTGGTCGTTTGTCGATGAGTTTATGAAGAAATAATAAGAAACGAAAATCAGCTGACTTCGTAAGACCAAATTTCTTGCTATGAGATTTTGTTTTTAAACAGACAGAACTAGAAAGTAATATGATCCAAACAACCAAATTCAAGTAGAATGTCAAGAATTATGACTATATCTAAAGTAAACACATGGTAAATCAACATTCTTTACAGCAATCAGCTGTTAAAGTTGAATTTTTTTGATACATATAATAAGAGTAAAAACAATCCATTGTTATTCCATATCTTTACAATTTCGAATGATTTTCTTCTCTTTTTTTTTTTTTGTTTTGTTCCAGTGATGTTCATTCTTATTGTCGTACTTTTAATCAGCGGGACAGTTTTCTTTGTGATGTGGTTCACAGAATTTTACAACGATTCAATTGTTTCCGTGAGTATGAACATAAACATGTGTGTGTTTTTTTTATTAAATCTTGAATTGATCAAATGATTCATAGATTTTGGATTTTTTTCAATCGATTATAATGCAATCGATCAAAATCATAAAGTATATACTTAAATCTGCTATATTTATAAAATGAAATTAAATAAAAATGTTCTCATCTCATTTCAGTCTTTAATCCTAGCAAAAAATTCAACTGCTTATAAATATTTCATAAAGCCACCACTCAATCCACAGCTCAGAGTGCACATATTCAATTACACAAATACAGAACGATTTTTGGAAGGTCTAGATGACAAATTAATAGTCAAAGATATTGGACCCTATGTTTATACAGAGCGAGCACAAAAAGTGAACGTTGTTTACAATGACAATAACACCATCTCTTATCGGGTATGTACTAATTCGTTTGTATTTTTCGTTCAAATTCCCAATTGAAATGTTTGTGAAAACCATTTTCACAATAAATAAATAAAGAGTCAGTTGTTTTCTCCAAAGGGTTTTAATATCGCATTTCTACCCGTCTTACATGAATTTTCAAACTCAGCGGTAATAATAATTTAGTGTATTTCATTCTTTGGAGAAAAAAAAAAAAAAAAAAAAAAAATGAAATGACTCGTTCTCAGATTGGCTGACTCAATCAAATTATGCTATATTTGATATTTTATTGCCTATTAATGTTTCTTTATCACATAAATTGTAAAGGAATTTCGTTCATTCGACTTCCGGCCTGATATATCGGCTGGACACCAATTTGACCCGTTCATTGTGCCAAATGTTCCTTACCTGACAGCTGCATGGGAGTTGGTTCGAGCAGACTTTGTGAAAGATATTGCCGTTAAAGCAGTCCTAATGGCCACACAATCTAAGCCATTTGTGGTAAAGACTCATGTTTACTTTTTTTCTGCAAACACAAATTGAAAATGAATGAATAAAACTCATCATATTTTCAGCACGTACCGGCACATTCATTTTTATGGGGATACGATGATGAATTGATCGAAAAATCAAAAACATGGTCATTCAATCCGCCCAAATTTGATAAATTTGGAATGCTAACTACGGTAAATATATAGTAAATCCAATGAAACTTCAAGCATTTCTTTTTTCAAACTTAAAAATTAATAAATTTTATAATTTCATAAATAGCGTAATGGGACCAGTGTTGAATCGTTCACAATAAATTCGGGTGTTGATGATATTCGAAAATTGAATGTGATCGATAATTTTAATGGGGAGCCACGTATGCAATTTTGGTCATCAAACGAATGCAATCGAGTGGATGGTACCGATGGTTCACAATTTCCGCCACATTTAATGGATAAAAAGCAACCGCTTCAGGTGTTTATTAAAGCATTTTGTCGAAAATTTCCCATGGTATACGATTCAGAGGTCAGTTTATTTAATGGTGTACCAGCATGGCGATACAAGGCACCACACAATGTATTTGATAGTCCCGACAAAAATCCCGAAAATGAGTGCTACTGTGATGTTGGATCAGCAAAATGTCCACCGAGTGGTGTATTCAATGCGACCCTTTGCTTCGATGCACCGATTTATTCATCATTTCCACACTTTTTGTACGGTGACAAGCAATTGTTTAAGAAAATTGACGGTTTATCACCAAATGAAAGTGAACATTTAACATATGCTGATGTACATCCACGATTAGCATTTCCAATGGCTGGTTCATCACGATTTCAAATCAATATTCAAGTACATAAAACACTTAACGAATTAGATCATTTTCAACACGAACAAATACTGCCAATTATGTGGATGGAAGTGACATCGGAAGAAGTGCCCGAAGAACTACGTTCGATGATTTATCACAGTACGTTCAGTGCAAATGCAATTCAATTATCACTTCGATATGGATCACTATTTGGTTTGGCAGTTAGTATAACAATGCTAGTGGCTGGTTGCTATTTAAAAAATACCGAAGGCGACCAATTAGCACGATCCAAAGGTATCAAAGATATTAAACACGCTGGTACAGTTACCATCGAAGAATTAGTCACAATCGATTTGAATGATCCAACAAAAACACGCACCGATTCAAATTATATTGTTAAAGAGCAAAAACTGTAATTATTATAAACTAATTTTAGATTATTACAAACAAACAACAACAACAAAAAAATCACTGAATAAAATAATTTTTTAACAAAAGACTAAACGATTTTATTAGCGCTATTTTTCCAATGCAAAGTGGAAACCGTTCATAATGCCACAAAAGACGGCTTCTCCGGACTTCGGCATCTTATTTCTTTCAATTTTAAATCTTCGTACCTAAATAAATTGTCAGCATGCAAATTATCAGCAATACATCAACATAAACAATCTCTCCGAATCAGAACATCAGTTGTTGGCATTGAGATTGACTTGGTTTTTTTCGATCAGACATTGAACATAATTTTTTTTTTTTAACGCATATAAACAGCTTTTGATTACCAAAAGTGTATTCATAGCCAACTTCATGTTAAACTGAACATGACCAGTCATGGCTCCCTGTTTGTCATATTCAATTTTTGACGTTTGTCTTTAGAAATGATTTTTGTTGCTAATCATAGCTAGTTACACAGAATAATTTGAACAAAACAAAACTACAACAACAACAAAAATGCCCGAAACCAAAAATATTAGATTATTTATGTCGTAATAAAATCAAATCAAACCAAAATTCTTGAAATTGAAATTGTGAATTTGTGATCGGCCTCTCTTCATGATAAACCAATATAACAACAATTAATAATTTCAATAAAAGGAAAAAGAAAAAAACATGATAAATGGTGAGACATCGCAAAATGGTTCAAACATGAATGAAACACGGCATCGAACTGGATTTGCCTTTGGTATACACCGAATAACAAATTGGAATGCAAGCAATAGAAACAATTGGCTACGATCAATACCGCGACGTATTCGAAAGCTAATTTTTAAACCGAGTAATCGTTTAAGTAAATGGTTCGAACCAACAGCGGAGGAGCCAGCAAACAGCAGCGAACGAACCGGTTCACTTCTTTCGATCGATCGTAATGGAAATCTGGATGGAAATGATGAATCAAATTACTCAAGAGCCGAGTATTTGGGAAATGAGGAAGTTGCAATGATATGTGCTTGTTCACAAATGGCCAAGTGAGTAGCCACCTTAATTTGTTTTGTTTTTTTCTTTTTCTTTTCTTTTTGGAATATATTTTTCGATACTAAATTTAATAAAATTGGTGTGTTTTGCAAAACAACAGGCATGGCTGGTTTTGGGGACCAATATCACGACACATAGCCCAACAAAGACTGCATGGAACGCCAAATGGATCATTTTTGGTTCGAAATTCACAAATTAATTTAAATAATTTTACAATAAGCTTTCGTACAGCTGGTAAAACGTTCCATTATCGAATCGAATTTGTCGATGGATATTGGTAAGAATTTGAATTGTTAACACTTCATAGTTTTACACAATATGAAATTTGTTTCAAATTTGTTTTGTTTTTTTTTTTTGTTTTTCATTTTACAGGCAAACATTTAATTCGAAACATCGTTCCATTGTTGATTTAATTGAAGATGCAATGAAACAATCCAAAGAAAATGTATTTTGTTATGTAAAACAAAGTTCGCAATTAATTCCGTCGTTTCCTGTCCGCCTGACAAATCCGATAAGCCATTTTGGTGACATCTCATCATTACAGAGTATGTGCCGTCACGTTATTCAAAATAGTGTCAATATTGCTGAAATGGATCAACTTCCTCTCCCGAATAAGTTGATATCCTATTGCAAGGAATGTGAAACGATTTACGATGAAATGCCAATATCACACTTCCTCTAAAGGCTTGCCGGCTTACATTGGTCAATTGTTAATTCATCTACGAACATTTATCTCTTTCGAATACGAAATGATTTTATTATTGACAATTCGTGCAAAATACATTTATGTATTTTTGCAAAAGATATAAATTCGCCTATATAAATCCTATCGAAGGACTCACAATAATTTTCATTAAAATTGTTTCAACACAAGAAATACTGATGACCACTGGCTGGACAAGGTGTGGCTGGACAATTAAAATTCATGACTTTTGAATAGTTGAAATCAAATTGATAGCAATTTGTGTTATGTCATTTCCACAAATTAGCTCATCGGCAACTGTGTGTTGACTAGAGTATACGGAAACTTTTGTAGTTTTACAAAAAAAAAAAAAAAAGATTTTTTACGTGTTTTTTTTTTTTTGTCCCAACTTTTGATCTTGACTATTCGAAAGACCGAAACATAAAGAAAAGTGTCCGGGTCAATAAATGCTCGACACCTGCCAAAACGTGTTGAATATGTTTATATTTATACAAAATCTCTTAGCTTTCATAGAACAATGTGAAAACAAAGATTAAATAATAAAATTGATGAATTTTTTTTTTTAAATTTCGAACAAAAATTCAAACGAAACTTTTATTTCAACAAATGGAAAACAAAATAGCTAAAAAGATGACGACCCAACTAGAGAGAGGCAAACGGGATGGGTACTTCAAACACATGGCAAGGTGAGGCCCAAATGATGAGAAAGACAATAAACTGAACAATAAATGATCACCATTGATAGCCACTTAATTGAATACGAACCGGTGGCTTTGAGCATGTTATCCGGTCAAAGAATGAGCCATTGAAAATCCACAATGATGGTATCACGTTGAAGAATTCAGAATAATGGGAATACTATTCTTCAAAGAATGCCTTGTAGACTCAAGTGATAGTCAAAGTCACTTTTATACAGATTTATTTGTGAAATGATTCACAAAAAAAAACCAGTCAAAAAGAAAATCGGTTTACGATTGTGTTGATTTATTTGTTTAATCGAGGGTGTTTGTAATAATGAAATTGTTACATTAAATAAATCTAAAAAAATACACTGTTGCAATTTGTTTTATTTTAGTTTTGTTTTTTAATTTGTTGAAAATGTGTTTTTATCTGTTTTTTTTTTTTTTTATTTATTACTTTTCCAACTTGCTAAGCCTAAATAACTAAAATGCATTCTGAATGTCGAAATAGAGAAAGAAAAAACGAAAATGACAATTGAAAATGAAGTGTGTGACGAAAAATTGAAGAACAAAATATCTATAAAAATACAGTTTTTGAATTGTTGTTGTTTTTTTTTTGTTTTTATCCGCATTTGTAAACAACTTTCGGTGTATTCGCTTTATAAATGTCAATAAAATGGTCATGGTTTTATCATGGTGGTGGTGGTGGTGATGGTGTGTTTGTGTGTGTATGTGGAAATCCAAAATAGATTGCTAAATAGATTGCCACTACAATGTTTGCATGAACGTATTTTGTTGCAATTGTTTCTATCTCTAAAATTCAATGAACTGTTTTGGTTTTGTGTAAGCTGCTAACAACACCAGCGATGATAAACAGTTCAAAGCAATAAAATAACAACAAGTTGATCAATTTTAACAAGGCTTGGTAAAAACCAATCGGTCGAACCGAATTTGTTGAACCGAACCCAAAACGAATGCAGTGAAAGCTGTTTAGATGTGTGTATGTGTGTGTATGTGACCTTGAATATCACTTTTCATTTTTTTTGTTTTTACTTAATTTTTGTTTTTATTTTAATTTTTATTATGAAAAAGAAACATAAAACGAAATGCTTGGCAAATTACACTATATCTATCGATATAGATTATAATACGCGAGAAATTTGCATTAATATATGAGTTGTAATTTTTTGTTGTTTTTTTTTGTTTTGTTTGTTTTTTGTTTTATGTGCAAACTGTACAATTGAACTTTTGCTTAGCACTTAAATCAAACGGCATTAATGTAATTATTTTTACTTGTTATTTTTTTCACTCTCTTTTTCTGTGTCTGTGTATGTTCTTCTTTGTTCATTCACCTTTTCATCATTTTATCTTTTTTTAATTTTTCTTTAAAATACTTCATTCAAATTTATAGTCGATTAATTTGTTTGTTTGTTTGTTTTTTTTTTTTGTACAACAGTCATATAATAAATATGCATTAAAAATTGTATGATTGTTTTCAATAACAGTAAATAAGACATTTGCATCGATTTTATTTTAGTTTTTTTTTTGTTTTGTTTTATTTAAAAGATATTCAGTATAAACTTTCGATTCGAAAAGGACAAACTTTTCGGTTTGAAAATTGGAACAAATCTTTGAAAAAAGAAGTTTGTTTATTTATTTTCATCTAATCATTTCGGTTATCTCACTTGTATGGAACCACAATTTATCGATTTCGAGACACTTTTTTCTAAGAATAATATCCAAGGAGGGGGGGAAATTTGCACTTCAGCTATTACCTCGTTTTCTCTGCGATTAGTTTCCACTTAAAAATGTGCTATTAGTTTGAAAAGTAATATCAATATGTACCAAAAACTAACTAATATGCAGCGATTATTTTTTTGTCGGTCTATTAGTCACGATTACTTTTGAGTGATTTCCCCCCTGATAATTTCCCTTTTTTGTTGAAGAAAAAAAAAAGTACAATAATTTCATTGCTTAATGAATTTGTGTGATATTATGCGAATTCCTTTTTTTTGAATCTATGACATGATAAAATGTGAATATTTTTTATCATCGCATAATATCGACTCGTTGATTATGGCTAGGGAAATGGTTGTTGTTGTTGTTTTGTGTGTGTGTGCGTTGATGTGATAATTTGCATTACAATTAAATCGATTTTATTTGTTTTTATTAAGTGTGAAAATGTCCATATCTGAATATGGAGCATAATTTCCTTTCAAATTCAATTTTAATTTCTGTTTCTGGGTCCAATTTCATCCATACAAAAAAAATCAATTCTTCTTGCAAGAAAATCTCAAGAATATTAAATTGTTTACTTAAAAAAAAAAAAATCACTTTTTTTTCTATTCACATCGAATGAATGAGATTTTCGTGGAATTGTGGATTTTTGTGGTTGGTTGAGAAAATCCGCCAGAATTTGATTGTTTATGAAATGATGACCCGGTTCCAGGCAAACTAGAACGCACATTTTTTTTTGTTTCTGTTGTCGACCAATTTTCAATAACAATTGATTTATCCAAAGTATCCATGTGGCTGCTCATCTTATTAAACATGAAACGCACAGTTTCGATGCTCCAATACAATCGTCATGACAAAATGCGCCGCACTGTTGACAAATGACCATTGCATTCAACGAACATGCACAATTCGGTGGTGTATTCTCAACGCTTAATGCATAATTTTGTAACGTTGGTTCAACTCTTATGTCACTGTAAATTATATCTGCAATTTGAAAAGAAAAAAAAAAACGAAAATTGTAATGGAAATATGTGAATGTGAATATATTCAGTGAATGTCGAAAATGTAAGGCCGCCAGATCAATGTTGCGGATTCGGGTGTATGCTGTGTGGCATTACTTACTCTGATTGGTGATTTTTCGGTGTGTAATCGCTTGACCGGTTGCATTTGTTCCGACTATTTGTTGGACATCCGAAAGAATAACATTTTGCGGATCAACGTCGACTGATGCGGGTCGGCCGCGTATGCTGATTGGTATAGCACTTGTTCCACCTTGAATCTGTACATGTGCATTATTATTCCGATATTTTTTTTATTGCCAAACACAAAATAATGTTTTGGATTTAGAATTTTATTTTCGCAAATCCACAAATATACGAACAAAAAACAACATACAAAAATTAAATCAATAATCAAAATCAACAACAGTTGTAGAGATGGGTTTTTTTTTTTAGATAATATTCGATTGGGTCAAGTCAAAGTTCAATACGTGATGAATTATATTTGTTTAAAGCAAATTTCATTGAATTCACCCAAAACGAATGTGAAATGTGATATTTTGGACGAGCAACGATAACAATTACAAATTGCATGCAATTTTCCAAATGTGTACAACGAAAACTTACTTGATTCTGTGCTGGCGGTGCACTTGATGCCCTTGGAGCTGAATGATTACTGCCAGCAATAACACCAGCCCGTTGAACCAAAATGTATTGACCGTTGGGCGCTGAGCTTGTACTTCCACTTGCTACACTACTAGCACTGCTACTATTTGAATTGTCGCTGCTGTTCAAAATATGCTGATATGTGGTTTGTTGCTGCTGTTTCTAGACAACAAAAAAAGACCAAATTCCAAATTATTCACAAATTTTCAATTTGTTTTGGTTTTTTTCTTTTCATTTACAATTCATTTCGTACCTGTTGTTGTTGTTGATTTTGCTGGGCAAAAACATGACGTACTAAAACTGGTGATGGTTGACGTTGAATGAATGTTGTTTTCTTTGGAAATGCAATGCGAGGTGGACCATTTGTTGTCTGATTTAATGAAAAATTCTTCATTAAAAATGATAAAAGATTTGTTTGCGTTAATTAAATTCGTTCATAATTGTTTTTTTTTTTTTTTTTTTGGAATCAATGAAATTGCATGAAATTTGAACACACACCTTGAACATAACTTTGTTTGTTTTGGCCGTTGGTTGTTCTTCGGGCAATTTCTTAACGAATTTTGTAATTGTGGTGCCTTGAGCGGTCGCTGAGCTCGTGACTTGTACATTTTTTGCGAGCATCGAAGGCGGCGGTCTTAGCTGTGCTTTTAATTGATGTCGATTTGGACTATTTTGTATAACAGCACGGCATATTTCATAGCTGCGTTCCAAATTCACTGCACCAGGCGGTGGCCGATCGGTTGTCGTACGACTGCCGCGTCCTCGTTTTGTTACGGTGGCTATCGTTTTGGAGGCTGTGGAGTTTTTGTTTTTGAAAAATAAAATATTATTACTATAAACAGACATAAGAGACAACACACGTAAACTGGTTAAAAAAATGTATTCATGTTTATTAACAGAATTGAGTGTATCAAATGAAATTCATTTACCGTTATTATCCCGAGTATTTAGAGTGGCTATCGTTTGTTGAATGGCTTGTTGTTGGATTGGCTGCTGCTGTTGCTGTGGCTGTTGTTGCTGTTGTTGTGGTTGCTGTGGCTGTGGCTGTGGCTGTGGCTGTGACTGTGGCTGTGGCTGTGTCTGTTGTAACTGTGGTTGTTGTTGTGGTTTTGCTTGCTGTTGTAATTGGTGTGTTACAAGTGCGCGATGGGAAATGGGTATTTGATATCGAGCTGTCGTTTGAATCCTGCTAGTTAAAATGAGTACAGCATAAGTTATTATTTTAGATTTGGGCCTCAGAGAAAAATAAATTATTTTTTTGGGCTATTCCAATCAAACACTGGATTGAGTATAGAAATACGTATGCGTAAATATTTTTACTTCACAAAATACTGAAATGAATTTTCAGATGTTGTTTTCAAATGTAAATCTGTAAAGGTAGGTTTTTCGGGAAAAAATGCCGAAATCGCAAATTAAATTGAGATTTCGAGACTCGCTTTCTATGCTCAACCCAATGTGGAACCAAGGTTTCAATTTGGAATTTCCAATGTACAACAACAACAAAAAAAATGGCCACTTACTTATCGCCTTGTTGCACGATAGCCGGTGGTGGTGCCTGAGCTAGTTGAACTTTGTGTGTGCGTTGAATTGTTCGTGTTGTTACCAATGGATGTGTATTGCTTGTGTTTGGCTGTGATGATTGTCTCTGTAATTTCGCTTGCAATTGTGATTGCTGCAATTGTATCGTATTTGCGAAAACGAAATTTCCCTGCATTTTGCTGAGATTTTGTTGTAATTGCTGCTGTTGTATGGTTGGCTTGGCAATGGTCGTTTTAATACCATCACGAATGGCTGTAAAATTATTGGTACTGGATGATGCGAGCGCTAATTGAAATGCTGATGCATCCGATTGATGGCTTTGTGCTTGTTGGGCCATTGTATTTGGAATCGATACCATTGTTGGAACACAGACTAACGTATGCTGCGCAAAATTATATGAGCGGGAAAAAAAACAAACAAAATTAACGTGGCATTGAGCTAAGCGAGAATTGTCATGTGTGAATGTGGCTTACTTTGAATTGGTTGTCAATTGATGGATGTAGATTTGTGCCCGATGAATTCAAACTGACCGCCGAAACGGTGGCAATTGTTGGCATCTCATTGCTTTGATCACTATCGCTTGAATTGTTTGAATTGCCACTAGCTACAGTACTCGTCACTTCCATTTCCGGGGCCATCGATGCATCCATATCCAATTTGATCTAGTTTTGTTTTAGAATTAATAACACGTATTATTGTTTTGTCTGTATAAGTCCCAAATGGAATTCATTAAACTTACTTGTTGCGCGTTCGAAAGAATAGACACCTTATTCTTGGCAATGAGCTGTTGTTGCAACTTTTGATATGTTTGATGTAAGTGCCGTTGATCTGATGTGGATTGCTGTAGTTCCGATAAGTCAGCAGCCGTCGGTTGAATTTGCTAAAATAATTTTGATAATTTGTTTGTTAAACATTTGACTCCAACCAAAATCAATCTCAAAACAAAATTTATGATCGATTTTCACCAAAACTCTCGCAACTTACCGTATGATCAATCCATTCATTGCCAATTAACATCTCTTGCATTGGTATGACCTGTTTAAAAAAAAAAAAAAACGGATTGATTCAAACATTTGAAATTAAAATGTGTTAAAAATGCTGAAATTGGTGTTCATACCTCAGTATTTTCAGTTGGATTTACTATAGCCATCGTAACAGGCACATTTCCAGGAACAGTATCAAAAGCTGTTTCAACCAAAAACAAAAATTCAATTAAAAACCCATTTAGAGCTCTAGTTGTTGTGATTGTTATAAATATAATAGTCAAAATAATTCGAAAGTATGCATCTACCTCCTCCATCACTGCTTATTTCACCCGATTCAATGAGATAGCTTTCGGCATCATTAAACTTTTGATCGAGCTCCAAATTTTGAATGGTTGGCTCAAGCTCTTCAACATTTGTATCGGCACTGTTGTCACCGCTGCTTTCATCGCATATGGTCATACTGCTTCCAATTAACAAATTATTACCATCGGCACCAGCATCGAGCATATTTGCACTCGTTTTATTGTCGAATTCCCAATGATGCTGAATATGCAAAAATGTCAAATAAATCAATTTCGAATTGATTAGATAATATTCCAATAAAAAAAAAATTATGCTTTGCTGATGTCATATAAATAAATCAAATTATTATCAACCATCCAATGAAAATGGTCAACGATTTTCCATTGACATGACACAAGAGAAAGACACACTGCGTTGGATGGTGGTCTAATTCAATTTAATTACTAAATTCCATTCAATATTACCTCTGGCGATGAGATTGACTGTTTATCGTCATCATTAACGCTTGCTTCGATGATTTGATTGTTAATTAAACACTGATTGATGTCTTCAGAAGGCAATTCTATGTTTTCGGCATTGTGTGCTACAAATTACACCAAATGGAATTTTCAATCAATATTCAATTTTCACAGTTTAAATTGAAATGTTGAAATTTAATTGCAAGCAATTAAAATTTGTTGTTTTCATACCCGCATCTATTCCCATATCGGTGTTATTGCTAACGCCCATTGACAGCTCATCGATGGTGATTGGCATTTCATTACAATCAATATCCAAATGATAATCATAGACTGGATCTGTATGCTCGATTGTTTCAGTTGCATCCACTTCAACCAGCTCACCACCATCTTTATCGATGTGACCATCCGGATCATCCCGATCATCCTAGAAAATGTATTTAATGTAAATGTTAGAAACGTTGGTTTCTCTCTGAATAATTTTTTATGGCTTTCAAATACCGAAATAACAATTATTGATGGCGACTGTCGTGGATTTTCTTCAATAATTTCTTCCACACTGTCGATCATGCTATCATCAATAGTCTCAGTCTGGATCAAAATCTGATCCTCATCCCTGTCCAAAATCGAAAGAGAAATGGAGAATGACAAAGAAAACAAATGAATAACCATTCAAAAATGTTGTCATGGTTGAAATGGGCTTACATCATCGAGCCAGCATCATCAATTGTAACTCTAGGATTGTTGGGCGGCGCTTTAATTGTCGATATCGATATTGAATGTTTCAACTTATCACTTCTATCAGATCTAATAAATTCTGGATTTGTCATGGTGTGTGCATGTATGCTAATGCTCGTTTCAACGGGCTGTTGCTGCATCTAAAAGAGGCAAAAAAAAAACAAAAACAAAAATGAACGTTTCATTTTGATTTAGCCAGTCAATTTTGTTAACTATTCTATTGGATGGTGTTGTTGTTACCTGTGTTCTCTGTTGTTGAGATTCGCGCAACATTTTAAGATTGATCGCAGACATTGTGATGGCATTGGACATTTTCGGAGATTCATTACTACTCGATACGAGAACACTACAGTCATTCAATTTGGTTAATTTGCTGGCAATATTTTCCGGGCTAAATGAACGTGTTGCACTGCGTTTACCAAATGCCGATGCATGATCGGATGACATTGGAATCAATTCAATATCGGCTGGAATATCATGTGGAATGGATTTTCCCACCGCATTATCATCCCTTCGTATAATTTCAATGTCTGGATAATTTGATAGCGCATTGCTTTCATTACGATTGAATGGCTTATTGATAATTTTGTATATTGTTCGATCACTTGTACTTTCATCACTATCTTTAATGATCTTTGTTCGCGTCGACAACACATCCGAGGTTATGGTTTTTGTTACACTCTGAAAACAAAATTGAAATATTTTAACAAACAAAATTTAATATCATTTGAATTAATCATAAATTTGACATTGCGCAAAATGCTATGCGATTTTTGTTTTTGATTGCGGTGTCAAATATTAAGTGTGTTAACAATTGAAAAGTGTGAATACCTTAATGAAATTTTCAGGTTCTTGTGTATTAATTGGCATAATCGTTGGGCCAGACACTTTAACGGTTGTAACATTTTCAACATGTTGTGATGAAATTGTGGGTGTCGCACTTTGTGTTTCGACCACACTTACGGAACTATTCGAACTTGAAGCCGGTGTTGATATTAATGAACGTGTCACAGCACCAATACGGACTCGTTTTTGCGTTTGGAGCGCATTTGCACCGGTAATTGTGTAATTGTTTGGATTTTTTACAATACGACCGCTGCTTGTTGTATAACTGTGCGATACAGACGCAACTGGCACTTCTTGTGATTGCTATCGAAACAAATGAAATCGAACATTTACTATATTTTTCCAATTTTCCAATTTAAAAAATGGCAAAAAATCACCAGAAGAGATGGTATGCATTCGTTGCCACGATAGATAACTCACCTGTTGTGATTCTCGTATCGCCTTAAAACTGATGGTTGTTTTCAGCGATGGCCGTTCCAACGGTAGAGTCGTTGATGTTGTTGTTGTTGTTGTTGTTGTTTGCTTATCATTACGGGTGCTAGTTTGTTGAGCTGTTTGGTAGTTAGCTACCGGTCGAGATCGAAGTGTAAGATCATTTTTAGTTTTTGTATCTGAACTTTTGGTGGCCACCGTTGTTGGTGGAGTTGTTGGTGGGGCTGGTGCGGATGGTGTGGTTCGTTTGACTTTAACTTCTGAAATTTTATCGACTATTGCAACAGTTGCCTTTTCATTGGATGCGATACTATTTAATTTTGTATTGGTGGTTGTGCTTTTAATTGTAGCATTCCGATTGGATGTGTGACGATTGGTGATTTTGGTTTTGGTAATACTTTTACTACCCCAAATCGGTTCAAAATGCTTCAATTTCCATGGATCCAATTTAATTTTTTCTTTTTCCGCTTCGGTGCGTAATTTCAATTGATTTTCCGGTGTAAATTCACCATCGGCCAAACGTTCTTTCCATTCTAAGCATGCACGCGTGAAAAATTCATTCGTTAAACTAGACGAGTTCAGTCTTATCGTTTCCGTTTCGTTATCGATCACCGGACGATCAACGCTCGGCAACAGTTGAACTAATTTGTATTGATAAAGCGGTGGTAGTGCGCTAAATGTGTCCTTATTCAATAAATCACGTAAATTGAAGCTGACCAATATCGAGTCAGGCGATTCCAAGTCAATGCAACCCTCACGTGTTTGCTCAATTTGAGCGGCCGTTGACATTTTCTTGTTTGTTCGACGTCTTGGTTTAATACTAAAGCCTGGAATTGATGCCAACACCTCACGCATCGTTGATGCCTGATGTTCGTCACCTTTTTTCAATTGCAATAGTTTCTGTTGTTTCTGTTTTGCAAACGAAAAACAATAAAAAAAATCAAATCAAAAATCAAATCAAATAGAACCAAGGACCACAGAGTAAAACGAGCAATTATTTTAATATTATTACTCATATATTAAAAAATCAAACCAAAAATTTCGAATCAACACTTACAATTCCATGAGATAAAGTGGAGTCGGTTACGGTTGTCGTATGTGAACTAGGAGGTGATGCAGATGATCTTATAGTTAACATTTTACGGCCCTTTGGCGCCGCTATTCTACTTTTGGGAACTGCATTCACTTCATCGGCGCTTGCAATGAGGGTGGCGTTCAATGTTTGTGAATACAATACACTATCCACATCTAATCCATTGCAGTTTTCAACATTACCCAGGGGATCGACCTCTTGTGAGGTCGGTATTACATCACATTCCATGATGTGCTTTCTTCTGATTCGATCCAAATTCTGAAATCAAACACAAACAAACAAAAATAAAATATCCACATTCACATAGTTGAAACAGTATTTTCTGCTTAGTACATAAAAACTAATCTCATTTTTATTGCAGAGAATGCACACAAAAAAAAAGAGCAAACACTCACTCTCTCTCTTTCACATTTGATTGCATTCACATTGATGAAGCGATAAATTTACCAGAAAAATACCTGAATATTTGACAACTGTGCTGCGAAAACAATTCACATACATGTCTGTGATAAGAAAATTGTTGAACTTTCGCAAGAAATCAAAATCAAATAACAAAACAAAAACAATTTACATGAACGAACAAAATAATGAAACAAAAACAAAACGAAAAAAACCGTCTGTAAATAAATGAACAAGTGAAAATGATTATTAATGCAGCGATCAATATTTAAATGCCTGCAATTTTGTCTCAACTATTTTGACTGGGCTGAATGCAAAAGTGAATATTGAATGTTGTAGAAAGGTCGCGTAGGCATTTAAAAACATGCAAATTGCAAATATGTGGGCTTTGTCAATGGCTTTTGGAAGACAAAACAATAAATTAATCGGGTCGCAAGGAGAAATAAAAAAAAACCACCATTTACAATTTCAAACATTCGTTGTTGTTTTTTTTTTCGCTCTCTTAATGAATTGGAAATATATTAAAACCGCAAAGATTTGCAATCGCAACATAGAACAATCCATCAATCCCATTGCATCAATCAGTACGGGCAAATTTACATGAATAAATGAAATTTTATCGCTTCAGCGAAAATAACGTGATAGAGAAAAAAAAACACAATACATTGAATATATTAATAATGACAGCCGGATGAAATGTCGCTTAGTGTCAGCAAATGAGTAAAAACAAAAACAACAACAAAAACCGAATCAATTTCAAAACAACAACAACAACAAAAAACTCTCTAATTAAAAATCAATTTGATTGGTGTCAAGCTAAAGTTGAGAATGTTGCAAAACCATTTAAACCATTAAATTCATTAAATTAACGGCTTAAATGGAACAACAAATTCTTCACTATCTAATGAAATTTGTCACAAATTGACCATTTTTTTTGTTGTTGTTGTTGTGTTATTAAATTGGATTTTATCATTAATTCAATTCATTAGAACAGTATAAGTGAACAATTCTGTACATTATATTGATGTTCAATAGACTCGGGTCATTTAAAAATAAAATTACAATTGTTTTTTTTTTTTTGACGGGAATAAAATGAAGAGGATGAAAAAAAAACAATGAAAAATAAACACTTAAGAACTATAAGTGTTTATTACATGCATATGCGAGGCATTCAAGTGTTTTAGCTCACTGTTGTGTTCAATATATAATTTTGCAATCTATGACAATTCATAATGCATAAAAATATATTGAAAAACAAGAAGAAAAAAAATGCCGGCGACATGCTTTGAACAGTGCATTTTAAAACAGTTGGAAAACATTTTTACTGGAAAACCATTGCCAAGAAGTGAAATGTATGCACAAATCACAAAATTGTGTGGTGTTTATTCTTTATCCGAAATGGCTACTCGAAATGGTCCAAAAATGCAGTGGCAATCATAACAATCATATTATTGTTTTCAATTGTATTTTTAGTTTCATTTTGGCTCTATCCTTAAATTCGTTTGCCAGTATCTGGGGCTTTTTTTTCTCTCCAGCATTTTGATGTTCCAATGTTTGTGTTGGTGTGTGTGTGTGTGTGTGTGTGCGTGAGTGAGTGAATGAGTTTGTGTGGTTTTTTTTCCATTCCAGCCCCATTTACATATTTGATTTGCTTCCGTTTTCTCTGTGCATTCTTCTAACTCTTTTGTTAATTTACTTCAAATGCATTTCTTCGTATCGTCCACTGACCAAACAATACCACAGCGTACTTGTGCATATGTATCTATGTGTTGGTGAGTGAAGCGTATAGAGAACGAGAGAGAGAGAGAGAGAGAGAGAGAGATAGAAAAAAAAACTTCACATAAAAGTCTATACATGCATACTGTATGTGAACTGACATTCAACGAAAATCAAAGAGAAAGAACGAAGAGATGTGTTCACTTGGTTCATGTTCACTTTTTTTTGTGTGTATACATTGATGTTGTACAATGTAGCTAGGCATCGTCAAAATGAGCGGCTAATATTGTTTTTTTTTGTGTGTGGAATCTATTAGTTTTTTTTCCTACGAATAAAAAGATGCCTATAATTGGGCATCGGGCAATAATTTGAATTAATGAATTGAGTATTTTTGCCGCTCAATGAACAATCGGTTTAATATGTCTTTATGTTTTCACTACTGCGTATTCCAGCAGTGGAAATAGGTGCTCGATGGGACCCATGTATGATTAACAATGATGGTTTTTGTTGTTGTTGTTGTTGTTGTTGTTTCACATGCTAATTCAAGGCCAACTAACTTGGGTGCTTGAGACATAAATCCCATTGGTAAGCCTAAAATATCTCGTCTGGTTCACACGGTTCGATTTTCAAACCAAATTTTGAATGGCCAAACCGAATGGCAATACTGGAAATGCAATGACCACTTATCGCACTAAATATGCATATCACTTGCACATATACAAATTTGTACAATTTTCGAAGGCAAATGTCTCGATTTGCATTTTATTGTGTGTGTGTGTGTGTGTGTGTTCATTCAATTCGTTTTGAAAAACAAAAACAAAAACAAAAATCGAGCAAATCATATAGTGTTTGTGCCATTCACCATCAATGACACCTTCTTCATTAAACCGTATTTCCGACTTCATTTTGTTGCCAATCATTTTTAAAACGTACACACATCATACACAACAATGGGCCTCTCACATTCAAATGGGCCTTTTTGTTGAGAACGCCAAATAAATAATAATGCACACATGTGCATTCGGAGTTTTGTTGTTAACACCTTTCTCATTCTTGGAAAATATATTCGATATGAACTTTTGTCATTTGTCAAGACAACACCACACACACACACACACACAAACACCAAATGGACAAACAATTTGATATGTGTTTCTTTTTCTTTTTTTTTGACCAAATTTTAAAAATGCAAGATGAATATAGAAAATGTTGATTTTTAGAGACTGCACCTTTAACTTCACACTCGATAATGTAAATCCCAAATTGTATTTATTGCTTTTGTGAAAATGATAGTTTTTTCTGTTGTTATTTGTTTGCTGTTCATATTAACCACAACTCAATTGTATACCGAATGAACATTTATTAAATTGTCAGTATTTCGGATGCATTTAGTCACTTCATTTACAAATCAAAACAGATTCGATGCATTGACATCACTATTCATGATTTTTTTTTCCATCTTTTAATTTCTCATCGTTTTTTTATGTTTTTGTTTTTGTTTTTTTTTTTGGAAAATTAGTCGACCAAATAAACCGCATACATTATCAACGCAAGAGAAAAATAAAACAGATTTTGTTCCTTTTTTTTCAAAATTTCACATTAAACAGCTAGTTTCACATCACAAGCACTTAGTTTTGCACTTCAACCAAAGCATACACAATACAATTTGTATTTTGTTTTTCTTTTTGTTGTAATCAAAATTTAAAAATCGAAATTCACATAGAAATTTGGTTTTTTTGGTTGATATTTTTTTTTTTCTCGTCGCTTCACATTCTAAAGTGTGTAAGAATAAAAAGTTTTTTTTTTGTTCGCTGTATTGTATTATTCGTCTCTTTCTTTGATTGTTTGCTTTGCTTTTCGCTGGGATATTGGTACCATTTAGAAGTTTACGACATTTTGCACAATCGTTTTTTTTTTTTGGTACTTCTTTCCTCTTCTTCGATGCGATGTGTGTATTTATTTGCGTTTGCCTCGAATGTGTGCGACAGAGAGCGAACGAACGTAAAAAAAGGAAGAAAAGAAAAACACACAGAGTATCTATTTTTCTCACAATTCTGCTCGTGTTCGAGTTATGTGTTGAAGGCTTGTGTATTTCATTGGTTCGACATGATTGTCAATGTAGTGGTGCGATTGTATTGCTTGTATGGACAAGTTTCAGTCATTATAACGCGAGTGAGCGTGCGTTTGATGAATGTGTATTGGATTCTATTTCTTTTGATGAAGAATGAAACGCAAATATTCAGTCGTTTATGTCATTGACGGCACATACTTAGGCTATGCTCGACTAGATGGCGATTTCATGTCAATGGCAAAATGCAAATTTAAATCCGATTTCCTCTGGTTTTTGCGGCAAAAAAATTTGAATTCTTTTTTTTTTTTCATGAAATCATCCAATTGAAACAATCGAAATTTAAACATTTGCCTCATCTAAAAAATGAACCTTCAAACACTTGCCCATTGCCAATTGCACTCTCGGTCCGTCGAAAATTGCCCAAAAAATTATTCATCATTCTGTTTGCAGCGCTCGTCACGGCAATTTTTACTTATTGACAATCAAAGCTTTCAAGTCAAAATGTAATGTACAAACAAGTAAACAGCTTTCAACTTTCAACTCATTTTAATATCACTTTGATTGAAAAATGGCTCAAAATTAAATGACTTCGGTTCGATTAAAATACCGCAACAAAATTATACGTTTTCCAGGTTCAATGGAACAATTCAATTCGTATTGTATTTGAAACCGTTTTTATCGGTCACTTTGTATGCCACTTGAACGATTTTAAATGTTTTGACATTTGAAAGTGGCGCGAGAATAAGAAACAATCGTGACTGTGAAAAATGCGCTTTGGTTTGTTGACATCAACTGTCAAAGTCAAATCTGATCTTGTCTCTGAATGCAGATGCTCATTTACGGATTGTGCAAAAGAAAATACATTCATTCAGACACACTTGTTTTTTGTTTGTTTGTTCAAAGCAATAAAATATCATCGAAATCGGTGATTGATTTGAATTTATTTTGTAATTTAAAAGAAGGAACAATTAGCGGAAATATGAAACCAACTGTTGTTGCCGATGAAATGTTCCCAGAAGGTGCTGGACCATTCATGGAATTGGATGAGGTAAATTGCGTGTTTTGTTTGTTTTTTTTTTGTAAACAGTGAATGAAAGATGAAAACAGTATAAGTGTTTGAGCGATGTGTATTAGACACATATCATAATGATATAGATGATTGATTAACGTTGATTTGATTGCATTTTTCTCTGAAGTTTTTAAAAATCAATTATATTATTTGTTTCTCATTGATTTTGTGGTTATACTTTGTCTATTGCATAGGCTGGTGGTTCGAGTGGTTTGTTAATGGATTTGGCTGCAAATGAAAAAGACGTTCATGCGGATTTTTTCAATGGTAAACAAAAAAGCAAACAAATAAAAAAACAAATTTTAAAATATATGGCTAAAAATACCCAAGGGTATTTATACCTTGACTAATGAGAATATGTGTTGATTTAAACAAAATGGACGTCTTTGCTACAGACTCTGTAGGTAGCCATCAGTTATTTTTGGACAGAATTTTGTGAATTTTGCCATAAAGCAACAATTTTATAAATAGTTACTTTAGAAGAGAGCCTCTCTGATATTGGAAACACAATTTATGTATTAATGCATCGATTTCATTGAGCCTTCCAATAACCCCAAATTTTCTGGTAAATTCTTTCCGATACAGATTTTGAGGATTTGTGTGATGAAGATGAAGAGACAGCAGCAGCAGCTGCATCCAGTTAAGCGTGATATGATTGAAATGCAGAGCTAGTTCGCCAATATTAAAATGTATGTCACATTGATGTCAATTCGCTTAGGGTAATCCATAAAGAGTTAATTAAACGATCCCTTCTGTTTATTTCTAGAATTTTTGTTTTTTTAACGTCAATTTTGACACAAAGATGGTTCTTACCGTAGGATTCAGAGATGGCTGTCAACAACTGAAATACAAGTTATAATTTCAACAATTCATCAAATAAAAAAATGAATTATAATTTCTTTCCCTTTTTTATAAAAAAAAAACAAACAAACAAACAATAAAACAGTAGTTGAAATTAAAACACTGAGGAAAAAAAAAGCGGCAAATTTTTGTTTTGATTCTAAAATAACATTTTATTTGGCTCTCTACAAGAGTTCTTATAATCAATCAAGCACTTTATCTCTTGTCCGTCATCTATCGATAATGAAAAATAGAAAAAGAAAACAAATTTTCGTAAAGGGTTTTGTTTTGTTTTGTTTTATGTTGAAAATACTTGTTGTGTTGATGAGAAAGGGGGACAACAGAACGAAAAAAAACAGATACACGTCAATCCGTCTTTGATTGACGGACGCATTTGTCAGATGAAGAATCACACGAAAACTTCGGTTTCACTTAATCCTAAGTCCGATCGGTGTCGGTGCGCATAAATTTGACAACGACTTTGATCTTTAACGATATTTTTTGTCTAATTTTTCATTTTACTTGTTGAACGCTGATTTTCATTCCGGAGTGTTTTATTGTTTCTGTCAGTTATTTTATTTTGGCGCCATTTATGTTGATTGTAACAAGCAATGCACAGAGGAGTACAAACAAACAAAAAACCATTTCTTCCAAAATGAAAGATAGATGATTCAAAATGTCTTATATCAGGGAATGCTTAATACGCACAAAATTTTAGTGTTTTTTTTTTTTCTTAAGTAAGTTGACGGATCATGGTCAATATGTCACCGGGTTTTCGTTGAGGAAGAAAATCATGTCAAAAATTAAATTGAACATTTATTTAGTCTGACAACAAATCTAGAATTGGAACCATTGGATTAGTATCAGTTTATGAAATGCTTTCACTGTTTTGATCGAAATGGACTGTACATCTGAGCAAAATTCCATACGAATTATAAAGTTACATCTAAATCGCATTTTGATACCTGAAGAGAAATGGCCTGAATGGCTCATGTTTACATTTCATTTGAAATGTATTGATTTTTTTGAATTTTGATTGAAAAGTTCCAAGCAAAATAAATGGCGCAGTGGAACAATTTCTATGGAAATAATTTTTATCTTGGCTAAAATTGTTCATAGGAATAATTTCTGGAAATAATTTTTGGATGAAATAATTCTGAGAATTATTAATAATAATTCCCGGAAATAATTTTTAAAAACTATTAGCCCTAAAATTGGTAAATAATTTTTGGAAATTATTTTTGAATGAAATATTTCCTGCCAAAACTATTAGCCCTAAAATTGTGAATCATGGACTAGAATATTATACGTGCAAACCGAGTGAGTGATAGTTGGTTATGTGAATGTATCCAGAGTTGAGCAGTGAACGCAACTCTTCGTGACGATTTCCAGGAAACAACTTTTTCCATGGTGTTAAATTTTCAGTGCATACAATTTCACGTGGTAATGTTGCGTAGCGTACACGATATTTTCCGGTATCGACAGTATTTAGAGATGATTTTCCTGTGCCTGGCGAAAATGTTGGTGGACAAGGAAAATGGAAATAAAAAAAGTATTCACTGAAAATGTCATAACCGTCAGGATAATATTTGACCATACAATTGTGCAAAATTGATAAATCGAGTTGAAAAAAAATCACAAACGATGGCTGGATATCGTGAATATGCCGAATTGAAGTAAGTAGACAAGTTAATTCGGTGAATCTATGGGCAACAACGAATCACATTGATTTCATTGTGACCAATTCATAGTGAAACATTGAACTCAATGTGATGTAATTTTGTTTTGGTACAAACAATGGCGCATTGTAATTGTTTTGTTGTTTTTGACATTTTCTACGCGTTTACAAAAGTAAACACATGAACGATGGATTGGATGATGATTTGGATAACATCGATCACGTTGATTACATATCACGCTATCAACTTGAACATTTTGGTGTTGGACGAGTATTGGAATGTGATGGCGATGAGCCAGAAATAATGTACGTTTACATGGACATTCAAACAAAAATTGAGACATTAAAAGTGCTGTTACAGCAGAAAACCAAAAAAAATCTCTCAAACTATGAAGTTTGGCTACAAAATGTGCAAATGCTTGAACCATTCAAAACACTGGTTGATCAGTGTGTCAAAGGTGAAGGTCTGGTTCAAGTGAATGCACAAATTTTGGACGGACCAAAACGAATCAATATTGCCGATGTGGTTAAACCAATTGAACCTACTGAAGAAGTGGAAATTGCAATGGAAAGTGTCAATGTTGGTCTCGACACCGACATTGTTATGAATGAAAATGATAACGGGAATAGCAACGAATCGCCTGATTGTGAGTATTGCTATTGATAGTGATTTTTGTAAGATTGGGCGTTACTGTAATTCACACATTTTGCGTAGTTATAACAGTATTTGCAAATGCAAACGCAAAATAATGAAAATTTTCAATTGTATGAACAGCAATCACTGTGGCATCCATTGGTGAGGACGAAGAAACAAATCAAAAATTTGTCAATTGGGTGGTCGATAAGAAATTTTTGTCTGTGAAAAAACAATACAATATTCCCGATGATCCGAAGAATTGGACCGAAGCTCATATACAAATTTGGTTAAAATGGGCCATAAATCAATTTAATTTGCGACTCCAAGAAAGTGATTGGCGTATGAATGGCAAGCAGCTGTGCGAATTGACATTGCCCGATTTTCAAAAGATAATCCCACGTGATCCAGGCAATAAATTTTGGACACATTTGGAACTATTGCGAAAATGTCAATTTATCGCAATTCCAGGCGATCTAAATTCAGCCACCGAAGATGATAAAGAGGTGATCACCAATGAACATTTTCGTGACAAACCAATTAAACAAACAAAAGTGATTGGTGCTTTGGATGCTTCTGGCATTGAAATGCTGTCATTATCCAATCGGAGTAATCGCACCGGGAACAATGGTCAAATTCAATTGTGGTGAGCACCTTTTTTTTAAATATATTGCACCACGTAATTGCGGGACACCCTGTATTTTGATTGATTCAAAACACTTATCGTTTATTTGTTCGTCCCAGGCAATTCCTGTTAGAGTTATTGACGGATAAAGAACATCAAAGTATCATTGAATGGCATGGGAATTTTGGGGAATTCAAGCTAGTTGAATCGGATCGTGTGGCAGAATTGTGGGGCAATCGAAAAAAAAAACCAACAATGAACTACGAAAAAATGTCACGTGGCTTAAGGTATTACTATAACGGAGATATGATTTCAAAGGTAAAAGGGAAGCGATTCGTCTATAAATTCGTCTGTGATTTGAAGCAGCTTTTGGGCTATAGCGCACAGCAGCTATCAGATCGGGTTAAAGGAGTTCCAAGACAACCACGAGCCAGACGATTCCCTAAAAGTGCATCTGTTGCATCAAAACACACACATTGAGATTTACCGATTAAAAAAAATCGCTTGCAAATAAATTGAATTACGTTTGTAATCCGTACTTTTCTCCACCGTGTTTGTTTCCATTTATCTTACCGCTAATAGTTTTTAAAAATTATTGTTGGAAATAATTATTAATAATTCTCAGAATTATTTCATTCAAAAATTATTTCCGTAATTTAAAAATTGGTCAATGTAAAAAGTATTTCCAAAAATAGTTTTTAAAAATTATCTCCGGAAATTATTCCTATGAACAATTTGAGCCCTGATAAAAATTATTTCCATAGAAATTGTTCCACTGCGCCAAATAAATCTGAGCTTTATTTGACATTCAAGGCACTCGGATATTCAATCGACTCGATGTATCCAATTTATTGACACTGTTTTACATTTAGTTCATTCAAACCAAGAAAACCAAATCAAATTCGGAAATGCAAGCGTCAAAAAATGTGTGCGTTTTCTCATTCAAAACGTTTAAACAAAAAAAAAAACAATTTCACCTGATTCAGGTGACCTGAATTGTTGGGTGTAAATTGTGTGTATCGAGAACGAAGCCGGTTGGTGCCTTATTGTCAGAAACAACAACAAAAAGAAGAAAAAAAAACTCCCAATACAATTCCGTTGATATATTCGAAACAGTTCGGTAACACGACGATTTGATGTGAGATTTTTTTTTATTTATAAAAAAATATTCGAAACCGATATATTTCTGTCCAGTAATTACTAGATTAGGAAGGACTTAATTAGCATAAAGAGTGACACAATTTGCAATAATAATAATAATAATAAAAAAAGAAAGATTTCTTCAATGTTTGAAATGGCTTTTCTTTGTCAACATCATTTTGTTTTTCTTCATGAATCATATGCAGTCTATGAAATAAGATTATTTGTTTGATTGTTTTTTTTTTGTCTAAAGTTTAACACAACAACTAAAGATGCTGGAGGAAAATGTTTAATTTAGTGGTCTGTCTACAAGAGAGATCCCATTCATAATATGTTTCGTGGTGTGTGGTTTTTTTTTTGTTAAACGTTTGATTGTTTTAATAATTTTCGTATTTAAATCATGTTTTTTATTCATTGACAGAAAATGTCGTCGTTTGGATGTTTGTGTGTCAAACAAAAAAGAAACTCGTCTTGTGTTCAGTTCACTAAAAAATAGAATTCAAATGCTTAAAAACTAACGTTATTCTCTTGGTTTTCGTAATTCATTTCATTTTGTTTGTTTCATTTTTTCATGTGTTCGTTTCGTACTAGAATCAATTGTTTGTTGTTGTTGTTGTTGTTGTATTTGTCTGTTTTGTGTGTGTGTGTGTTTTTTTTTGTTTGCTCTTTGTTTTCGTTTTCGATTACATGCCATCCAGTCCTTATTTGCTATAAACATGACACGCTTAAAGATTCAATGCAATTCGGCTGCATTTTATTGAATTTCGTTATTTCTTTTCATATATTTTTGTTTTTTTTTTTGTTTTTGTTTCATTGATTCGATTTTCTTTTATAGCATGTGGTTGGTTTTTGAATTTTTTTGTTGTTTCATTTAAATTAAAATTATCTGGCTGAAATGAAATTGTGTGTAAAAGTGTGTGTGTGTTTCAATGATCAATTTACATTTAATCTAAATTGCTGTTTTCTGAATAGTTTTCGTCATCGTCATACATGGTGTCGTATGGTTCGGATTTGATTCCACCATCCAATGATGAATCCAACATATCACCAAATGTGGTATCCCATTCGTTTGAGTCATCTTTACCTTTGCCATACACTTTACAAAATGAGAAATATCAACAACAAAAAAAACAAAAAAGAGATGTTAATAGATGTGAAATTAAAATCAACGACGTATAATTTGTCAACTGTTTGACACATTTCAACTTACGTTCAATGTATCGTTGAAATGATTTTGGAACCATTGATTTCGCACGTTGAATATCATCATAGGTGCATTCACCTTTGTCGAGACCTGATAACACAAATCAAATTGAAGACAATAAGTTTTGTTGTTTATCTCACAGTTACATCACAAAAATCAAATGATCAAATTTTGATGGACAAATTAAAACTCACCCAAAAGTAAACCCATTCGTTTCAAAATCTCAATATCATCATGAATCTCGAATTTATCATCGAATGAAAAGAAATACTCAGACCTGGAGTAGAATGAAAAAAAAAACAAAACAAACAAATCAGAACAAAACAGAAACATGTCATTAAATCCATTAAATTTAGCGTTTAACAGGCGAATCAATGAGAGAAAGATCAATGAAGAATTTGTCACTTACTTGTCATCGGATATGCTGCAATTGATTTGTGTTTTTTTGTGTGTGTTGACGGTGATGAAAGGCAATTGAATCGCTGAGTTTTGTGATGGCACCAGACCGCGCTCTTCAGCTTCTTTATTTCGTGTCACTAAACTTTTGAACGAAACCTGCTGTAAAATCAGCTCACGTAATTGTTGTTGCTTGCTTTCGATGCGCTCTCGTCGCATTTCCATTTCAGCTTCTAAGGCACTACATTGCTGTTGAACATTAAATGTGAAGCCAAAAGAAAAAAACAAAAAAAAAAACAAAAGAAAAACCATGAGCATAAAAACAAATCGAAATGTTGTTTCGAATTGATTTGATTGTGATCGTGAATTTACCTGTGCCGAATTTGTGGGCAATCCAATCCAACGGATCTCTTTTTTGTCTTTCGAAATGATGTTCATCGCCATCAAAACATTTAACGCATCATAAACACGACGCCGTATATTTTTCTGATCATAATTTGATGAATCCAATGGTTGACCATTCGCCTCCTATATTCCATCCATTTTGGAATAAAACATATGTGATTGTATTTTACAAACAATATATTGAAACACTGAAATTGATTCAGCTGTGAGCTGAAAATATTACCTCTCCAACCAATTCATCGGCTACTTCATTGTAAGTTGTGGTGCCCTTTTCCTCCACCTTTTTACACACTTTCATCGAAAAATGGCGTAATCCTTTGCCACTGCGATCGGCATTCCTTCGGCGTCGCATAAAGCTTTGTACTGATTGACTGTTTTGTGAATTTGAAAATGAAAAATCCAATTTTTATATTCAACAATTTCAACAGACTATCACTTGAATGTCACTTGTTTTTACAATAAAACACACACACACACACACAACTTACGTTTCTTTTTTGATGCCATGCGAATTATTTAATATATTTGTCTTATGGTTTGTGTGTGAGCCTGAATCATTTCCAATTTGTACGATGCGTGCGTTTTGACCTTGATTTCCAAGTTTTAGTGCCGTCTAATGAAAAAATGGTAATTTTCAAGTAAATATTTCAAAAAATCAATAAGCAAATTAATATTCAAATGAGTTGAAAGCTTCAAATCAATTTTGTTTTGTTTTCGTTTTTTTTCTTTTGAATTGTAATAAGAAGTGTGTGACGCTTTAAAGTTCACATGATTTCTAGAATGAAATGTACCATTTGTTGCGATGTTACTTTGATGCCGGTTCGAGTTGGTGTTGACGAAACTATACGATTTCCGCCCGATGATTGTGATGTTGAAGACATTCCCACTGATCGCTGTGTGACAAATCGAAATTGGTTTTGAGTTTAGTTGTCAAGAACACAACAGAAAATATATTTCAAATCGATATTCACAAATATTTCACTTTAAGCAACAACCACACACAAGAAAAAAACCCGACTGAATTACCTGTGCAACTACTTTTGTGGTGTCGGCAGTGCGAAGAGCATGCTTTGAAATCGCTTTCAATTGTTGTCCAGAGCTGTTTGGCAGTATTTTAATAATTTGCTGTTGTCCTGCAAAAATTACGCAAAAAAAAAAAAACAAAAATAATTGTAGATCATTAAAAAACTATTTGGTTGTCAAAAACAAACAAACTAATAAAATCCACGAATGAATATTACAGAATTGAAATGGAATTTTTGTTTTTTTTTATGACTTTTGGTCAATATTCACAGCTCGATTGATTGTTGAATACGAATGAATGAAATAAACGATGGAAAAAGGACACACTAGCGTTCGACGTGCATGTGTTGCGCATTAATACAAATATCGAAATAGCCACTAAATACATTGTACAAAAAAAAAAAAAAAATTATCAGAAAAAAAGTGCGTTCTGATCACTGTGTGAATGATCAGATCCTAAGAAACATCTGCGTACACAATCATAGCCTGAATATATTGAACGCTTTACCTGAATCACAAACCAGCAACAAAGTCAAAGTTTGTAAATGCCCAACGCGTTACAAATACAGCCGAAATACAAGAAAAAAGAAGAAAAAAAAACACGAACGAAAACAATCAACTGTACGAGAGAGTATTGTTTACACTGTGCTAGTGTGTGCATCAACACTAATATCCAAACACACACATTTAGTCCATTGAGACCGTGAGATTCAGGCAACGAATGAGAAACAGTGAAGGAAAGCGATGTGAAGAGCGAGTACGAAACGAAAAGAAAAGCCCTACAATTTGTGTGAAAAAAAAATACACAACAACCGTACCAACAACAACATCTGCACGCATCGCGCGTTACGGCATAATGGCTAATTCAGACTTCTGGCACAAATATACCAGACGATTGTCGATGATTTTGGTTTGGTTGTTATTTTTCTCTGTCCGAGGAGGGGCAGAGAGGGGGAAAATTCACCGAAACCATAATCAAATGTTTGATAAAAATCAATACACACAATTTTCGGAGTTCAAACGACATGAACAAATTTCGGTTTGAATGCGATTTTTCCCGAAGAAAACGATATGTCTTTGGATACTGGATGTTAACTGGATGTTGACGAAATGATCCGGAATTGTTGATTTTCCATTTTGGTTGTGTCTTTTTCTCACTTTGTCAAAATTAACTAGTCACTAGTTTCTAAAAATCCGCAAAGAATTGACCTACAATCGATACATTATGTCTGCATTGACACAACAAATTATAAGCTGAATATTTTAGTTGAGCTGTCCTGACCCGAATTTTGTGTCTAAACATACGTGAACTTGTTCCATTTCCGGCTCGAAATTCGGATGACATTTTTGTTTTTGTTTTTGACACAATCGGAACGAATACGATGGAATAAATATTGTTAAATTCTCTGGCGAATGGAATGCAAAACCGTGCTGTTCAGCTGTGTAACAATCAGATAAATTTAATTGCCATAAATAGACAAGACGTCATTGATTGTTCTGAGCTAACAATTTCTAAAGCATTTCATAGATTAGCAAAAGAGAGTTTTATTTAAAATGGAGCAGCGAAAATAATGTTACTTTTTTTTTTTTTTTTAATCCGATTTTAAATTCAACAATAATAAAAATGCTGAGTTGTTAAAAAATGCATTGCATTTTTGTTGTCACGCAAAGTAAATTCTGGCCTAAGTGTTCATAGTCGTGGTGCTTGAATGCAAGAGACGCTGGTGCTTCTTAGTATTTTTTGTTTGTTTGTATTTTATACGAGTGGAAATTGTTCATGACACATGTAACTCGGGCGTCGAAAGAACAGATGTTTGTAGTATGAAGGACACATTAGTTTGAGGGGGGGGGGTATCTCTACTACGCTCAACACCACAGAAGACGAAACCTAAGGCCGTAATTTCATGTAATTGTGTAGATGGATTGTTAGTGAGTAGCAAGAACCAGATATGTTGATTAATTCGGTTTTTTTTTTTGTTGAGTTTTGTCATACATTCCGTCAACTTAACGCCACTTTAATAAAGCGTCATATCTGTGACAAAAGTGTGATGCGTTAAATTGAAACTTGATTATTGCTTAAGTTTGTTCATCATTGTGGAACATTTGGGTTAATCAAAATATATTCACTAGGTGAATCATCTGTTGCCTACCACTAATGCTATGCTGAATGCTCATTCCAAGGCAACTTGGTTGCGGTATTCTACATTGAATTCTTTATTATCCAATTAGCAAGTCTCGACCAAATGGAATTTTTCCATATTTTAAAGCATTATTTTAAAAAAAAAAAAAAATACAAAATAATCTCGGAATGGGCCAGCCAAATTTTAAATTTTCCATGTTGCATCATTAATCATATCACAAAATATATTTGCTCTCATTCAAATGCTTCAAGTGGTTTCTTGAAAATGCTGTTTTGTTAATTTTGTTTCCACTTTACTCATGTATTCTCCACACTCAGCTTTATGATATCGCAACAAAATATCAAAACCACCTAAAATGGTTTGATTTCAAAACCAAATTAAGAGAAGAAAAAAAAACCACATCAAATTACTAAACGCTGCGCATCGAATGCTTATTTTGTGTGTGTCGCATTAATTGTAATAAACTTCAAATTAACTACAACTGTTGTATGCGTTAACAATTGTGTATACGTAAACGAATAGAATGAATTTCAGATAAAAATCAGCAGAACAGAAATATAAATGTATAAGGCAAACGAATCAACATTGACACAACCAACCAATAACAAATCAACCGAATATTCAAGACAACCGATTCAATGATGCTTACTTTCAAAACCCAAATTGACTTCCGAAATGCAGTGACTATTGACAAAACCAGCAGAATTGTTCGTTTTCTTGTTGTTGTTGTTGTTGTTGTTTAAATGTTCATTTGGTGAATGAAATTTGGTTTGCATTTGTATGAAATTGTCTCAAGTTTATTGTTGAACATTGTTCACGCACACCAATTCCAAATCAAGTAAACATCACCATTCTATTGAAATAAGGTTGACACTTTAAAGAACAAAAAAAAAAACTAAGTGTAGAATATGAAGGTGCGAAAATATGCGCAGTTCGTTTACGATACATTACAATTGATAAAAAATGACTGAACATCCTGAGAGTTATTTTTCGATGTGAATCAATATTTCGTTTAGTGGTTGATGAAAATGAAACCGAATGTTTCGCCGAATAGAGAATGAACTGGACCATGACATAGGCCCATTTTGAATGGCATGAGCTTTCATGCTCAAATTAATGACCGAATATACTATGCGGGCGCAAAATTATTGAGCAATTCATATGCAAAAATCGATGAAGAAATTTAGTATTTTTTGTTGTTGCTGTTGTTGTGTGGTGTGTTGGAATGATTTTACAGAACAATGTCTCAGACAAGTTGTCTGAAATGTGTTTTCATTCGGTTTTTCTCTCTCTTTTTGATACGTTGATTGCATTTGCTGTCGGCAAACAATAGACTTTTCTGGTCAAAGCGTGGATGTTATAAAAGAGACGGGTCTGCAAATTATTTTCGGTGGAGATAAAAAAAATGTGATTTTTTCAATTTCTTACCATTTGCATCGTGGATCAGTACATTAACGGCATTACTTGATTGAGCCATGTTCGGGGTGTCGATAACAAATCACACAATCTCTCTCTGTTTGTGTTTTTTTTTTATGAACTGATTGGAACAAATTACACACAAGCACTCACACTAACACTTTGGGTTTTTTCTTTTCGTTTTGCGTGGTTCTTTTTTTTTAAGTTGAAATATTAATTCAAAAGAAAATGAACGCGAAAAAATGCGATAAAAACATAAATACTTTTATATGAACCGGTTCTGCAGAACTTATGTCATAAGTTTTTGTATTCTGATAAATTAATTATTCAGACGTGGTTAGAAAAGGATCGGTTCTATGACCTCTTCTGTAGCACTAATTGAGACAAAATGCTCACAATTTTCACACTAATTTTTTAACATGTAGAATTTTCGACGATTTTTCCAACAAATTGCATTCAATTTTCCATCATTGAACAATATGATGCTCAACAGTTTTTCACTTCATCGACAACCAAAAAAAAAAAAAAAATCTCGACCACATTCAATTTTGTAAATCCAATTTTTTTTGGCTGTACCAATGCCGATATCGTACATGAATTTTGGTATATTGAATAGAAAAAAAAATGCGAACAATTGTCAAAACTCAATAGTTCAATGTTAATGTTATCCAAAAATCAACAAATTTCATAAAAATGTTCGTAAATACTGTGTCATTTAAATGAAATTAAAAAATAAATTTCATGCCAATAGCCAGCACCAAAGAGTCAAAATGGCGAATTTTATGATCAAACTATTGCTGGCAAATGAATAATTGAATCGATGAAAATGTCACGTTCTAAACAATTGTTTTGATTTTAAATGGCATCAATTTAATGAACACAATTTAATAAAACACCGTGGTAAATCTGATACCGAAATTTGACGACGAAAAACGGTAAAAATCAACACGGAAATTTAGTATCGTAAAGCAATTTTTCCCTTCTTGGTATCAATCACCTAGCGTTTCACGTTCACTTCTATGCGTTGTATGTGGTTCTTGAAAGATTTGAAAGCAGGCAAAAAAAAACTCAGAGCGGCATTTAGCGTTTGACAGCTGATTATTTTTTTGTACCAAAGGCGCCAAATATCAGAAAGATATTCACTCCAGATGGCGTTGCTATGTGTTTTGGTATGCAATTTTTGGGTGCATCATATTATTTGAGCATTTTATGCATATTTCGTATGCCATTTGAAATTGTAGACTTTCACAATGTGTCCATTTCACGAAAAACATTTAATTTGAAATGATAGAAACCCAATGAAAATACAATAAAACACGAATTATTGATTAATGCACAGCCATCAACAATGAGAATGGATTATCTCGTTTCAGTTCATTTTGTGCGGTTGGTGGTATTCTTATCGGCTCAAAGAAATTCTCCTGTTAAATAATGCATATAAACATCTGACTACAAATAGCACCAAACTGACACACATGATGCAATTCAAATGTATATTGTATACGCGCTGTATATGAATTGGGAAATTGCTGAATTTTTTTTTAACGTTTTCAATTGATTGCGACTTTTTGAAAAATTTGATTTTACAGCAAAAATTATTTAAAAAAAAAAAAAAAACCTAAGAAGGACGAGTTTATTTGAAATATCACCGAATTGGCCATTCGTGGCAGCTATCATCGTTATATACTCCGCTCGGAGTAATTTCATATAATTGGCAGATTATAAAGAAAATTTACTCCAGTTTCTCTCATTTATTCCGCATGTTGGAGAAAACTCTTGCAATTTATGTCTACAACAAATCAAACATTGGGTTGACTATAAATACCATAAATAATATCGATACGTATCGATACATACATCGCTACTTTATAATAATGACTATAGTCATTTAAAATATTTCATATTGCAAAGCAGAGACGAAGGATATTCACACAAAAGAGGATTGGCAATGCGATTTTTGGTTGCCCAAAAATCATCTAATGGGCAACCAAAAATCATCTAGTGGGCCATGCCTATTCTCTTTTATGCGATATCCTTTGTCTCTGGACAACGATGATTTTTGCGTACAGTCTTGGCGATTAGGTTGAAACTTACCACATCGTTAAAACTAACTGTAGAATACGGTTTACAATTCGTTTTGTTTTGGCAACCGTTTTAACGAACTTTGTGTGACAGACATGAACAGACATGCATTCACTTGTTGCTGTTGTCGCTGTGAGATTTAGCCAACCGTTTATTCTCTGTCATTCTTCTTCACGAGTTGCATTGCATTAGTTGATTTTACTTTGACAGCCATCAAAAGTGAAACTTCTCTTCAAAATTGATTGATAATTAACAAATTTCAACACAAAGTAAATTAAAATGTTTTAAATAAAATCAAATATATAAAAAACCATTTGAGCACACAAATTTTCACAAAATTTATACAATTTGGCACAACGAAAGATATTTTTTTGAAAAAAAAAACTATCATTCAATAAAAAAAGAGATAAATCAAACGAACTTTTCTTAACATAAATGGTTTTGACCGAGAGAACTTGAATATCTTTCAAAAGATGCAAATTGTATGAATTTTCATCGAAAAATACGGTCAGGAGAGTTTAAAATGTAAATGCCGCATGAAATGCCGGTTTTTACATGAAATGTACCGGACGCCCAACGAACATGCCCTTAAGTGCATGTCGCTCAAAAACAGCTACACCAATATTACTGATGTTCACTACAAAACATTCTGTGGCCAAATTAAACAGAATGATCATCTTCTCTTTGCCATTTGAGACTCGATTCGTGAGATATTGATATTACAATTTGATTTTTTTTTAAAGAATTTCATACATTTTCCCAAGTGTTCACAATTTCACGATTTTTTGGTATAAAGATACATTTTGTGCATTGTTCGAATATGTAAAACATCAAGAGGACTTCAAAACTGTTCAAACGTCGCAAATTGTAAGAATTGTCATCAAAATACGGTCAGAAGAGTCTGAAATGTGAAAATCACTTTTTACGTCAAATGTACTGGAAACCCAACTCATGTGCACTTGAATGCACGTTTGTGATCGTATAGTCCCAAAATACATAGAAAACAATTTGACTGCATTGAATTTATTCTTACTGGTTAATTTTTGTTGCTATCTTTTAAAATATCTAAGGTCGCAGCGAACGTGTCAGATAATCATGTCAGAGCATCGTGCACCAAAAAGGAGACGGAGCGGTTCACCAAAAAAAAAAAAAAAAATCGAAAATCCAATTCCGCTAGAAACTATGATGGAATTATATCGCAATTCCAAAGACGCCGATGTAATTTTTTTGTTTGGCTCAGACGCTAGCTCACAGACACTTATTCGAGCCCACAAACATATTTTGGCCTGCGCCAGTACAGTTCAATACAATGTTTTATGGAGCATCACCACAGCAAGGCAATGTTACAGTGAACGACGTGATTGTCGATGCGTTCAAGGAATTTTTACAGTACTTTTACCTCAGCCAAGTCCAACTGAGTGTACAGAACGTTAAAGAAGTTATGTACCTTGGACGCAAGTACAAAGTCACCAAATGTTTCGATGATTGTGGGCAATTTTTTTGGACTCTCTCACGGATGACAACATTTGCACTGGATTGAAACTCGCTCTTCACTACGATCACAAAAAAATGCTGAAATTGTGTGAAAAGCGTATAATTGTAAGCACGGGTGCGGTATTTAAGTCGACCACTTTCTTGGAATGTGACAAGACGATATTGAAGCACATTCTGGGAATGGATCTATTGTCTTGCTCCGAAACCGAGGTGTTTGAAGCGTGCATGTCATGGGTTAAGGCGAAGAGCAATCAAGATGCATTGACTAAGGAAACGATTCAAACTTGTCTTGGTGATCTGTTCTATGAAATTCGATTTGCGTCTATGAAGCCCGATAACTTCATTACTATACGCGGATCTCATTTAGATCTATTCTCAGATGAAGACTACACAGATATTTGCTCTAAATATTTATCACATGGAGAAAAATCTCCCCACCGATTCAATGGAAATCCGCTTTAAGGTCAGTGGAAAAAAGATGTTGTGTTCAAGTGTGATCGAGTAAAGCCGGGTGACAAACATGGGATCCGTGTTTCGGAGTCTCAGTATGTGACTATATTCGATTCAAATGAACCAGTTTTACTGGGCGGTATAGTTGTTTCACAACCAACTAGATACCTTAATAAGACAGCTAAACCTTTAAAATCACATCTACCAATTAAAGTAAGCGTTGCTGAAGTTCCGAAATCAGAAAATACTGATGGAAAGCTCCTGTCGACTTTGGACATAGGTTTATCTCCAGAATCGGAAACATCAATTTCATTGAGGGAGCCAGTTCTCATCCAACCAGGATTCTTATATAAGATCATCATTCAACCGTTTCCAGAGAGCTTTGGTTTTCATTACAAGGAATTAATTACTTCAGTAAAACTAGCAAATGATATTGTTATACAGTTTCACGATGATATAAAAACATCGAGAGGCGAAGAAACAGCTCCAATAACTGCACTGGAATTTAATCGCATTTGACGTAGCAAGTTTGAGGGAAATGAAACTCAATATTTAGAATTAAGAATGTTTTGAATGTAGTTTATGAAAAAGTTGTTTTTTTGAATGTAGTGTTAATGTGTACCCCACCAATAACTTTAGTAGTAGTTTGTCAATCTATTCTTTTATGAAAATCAAAATTTTGGAAGATCGAATAAAACACAGTTATTAAGTTCTTATGCATGAGATTCATAAAAATGCAATTTATTTTCACAGATAAAAACATCTTAAATTAAGTTCTGTGCAAAGAATACATTCATGGATTAGACAACTGAAATCAATCAATCAAAGAATTTAGAAGTCCACGGTATCATTACTATGCTTGTGCACTTGTAGTTCATTTGAATGGATAACATGCCATACAAACCGATCACTATGCCAATTTGTGGTGAAGCTATCGTACAGCAGATACATAGCCAGCTGTAAAATACCAGTCAGCGATGTGAACGATGAAGCTGAATGATAATTCGATTTTCTGCCCAATAAAAATGCTGAAATTCCAATTGAAATCAATGTAGCGGTTGAATATTCATAAAATTCAAATTTAGTTCGTGATATAATTATGATGATTGAGTGTTTTGTAGCTGATTTTTTTATGCAAAAATAAATTAATGCAATTAAAATTCATTGGCAAAGACAAGAAATTGTGAATCATGAAAGTGCTCATCGAATCCCTTGACCATCGGGTGTCACCGATTTATATAGTTGTGTGATGATTTTCTCTTGAAGCAAACCTTACTACGATGTCATCAGGCCAAAGAAACAGTAACATATTCGAATGATACCGCCAATATTTTTGATCCACTTGAACCGTGTATCAGTAAATCGACCGAAAGTGTACTCGAAAAACAGGCTCGCACTACCGATGGAATGACGTACATTCGTTTTGTTGGGTGAAATAGAAATTCAATGCACTGTAAGAAAATATATCGGCATCCTCCATACGAAAAAAAAAACGCATGGTAAACATACAACCGGGCGTTATTTTCGATTGGTCGATTTTTTTTCGTACAATCTCGACGAATTCGTTAAGACTTACCACATCGTTCAAGGTATTCAATCTTTGTTGTGCATTGATAAATTAAAATGTACGACTTTCATTTATTTATCGCTTCCTAAGTGGACAAATTACACGAATTTTACACGATTTGTTGAATTTTATTGTCGACCATCTTTCATTGCAGCAAAGTAAACATCTCGATTCCATTTTTCGGTTTTCGGTCGATTCCCAACATTCTTGATGTTCATGTTTTTTAAGCTAAAACTATCGTCTTTTGTCAACGCATTTTGCGGTCAACCTATGAACGCAATATGTCTGATATCGATCATCATACCTGCGCAATTTGATGAATTCCTAAATAACGCTTACACCTTAAACATTTGACTACACGTAACCCCAAAGTGACTGATATGATACAATTCAAATTTGTACGCTGTACACGATTTATTTAACGTTTTCAATTGATTACAACTTGTTGAAAAATCTGATTTTACAGCAATATTTGTTTTTTTTATGTTTCTTTTTTTAAAGACCTAATAAGGACAAATTTATTTGAAATGCCACCAAATTGGCTATTCGTGGCAGCTGTCATCGTTATGTTTTTTCACTTTTCGGCCAACCCAATCAAAATCACTGAAATCATAATCATCATCTGTGTCTGTGCTCTTCTCTGAATCGCTTGAATCACGATATTTTCCAATGCCCGGTAAAATGCCAATGCATTTCATTGCACCCTTATTATGAACACTTAAATCGATTGTATTGCTGTTGTTGGTCTCTTGTTTACTGTTTCTGCCTGAATCGGGCTCATCACTGGTTGTCGTTTCATTGCCATTTGATTTACACATTTTGGCTGGTAAATTATCTGTCGCTTGATCATTTACACCATCAACGCTGTCGTTGGCTGTACGCTTTCGAACCACACCAGCCAATATCGATTTCTGTGACGGTCTCATTGGGGCTTTGACTGTTTTTGGCTTTGGCGCTACCTTTTCTATACTGATTTTCTGTTGAAATGAATGAAAAATCAAACAAATGTGAAAACAAATAAATACACAAACAAATTAAGGAATGTTTGCTGGATTGGTTTTCAAAGTTTCTCAACGGTACCTTATCAATGGATTCCTCTTGTAGTGAAGCAACACGCTGTCGGAATTCAGACAGCTCATTGTCTTCTTGCATTTGTTGACGTTTTTCAGCATCAAGTTTGGCTTTATCAACGATATCCAAAAAATTGATTTCATCATCATCTAGACCACGAATCAAATTTTCTAACAAAAACAGATATTGACAAAAAAAAAAAAACAATTTAATCAAAATCAATATTGGGATAGAGTAGAAGCACATGCATGCATAATGTTTACTTACTTAATTTATGGGCTTCTTCAAACTCAAGATCCTTTTTATCTTTTTGTTCTTTAAGTCGTTCGAATAGTGAACGGGAATCATAGGGCTCTTCAGGCATTTCTGTTTCATAGAAATTCAAAACATTTTAACATTTTATTCATAAAATTGGCCGACTGATTTTTTTTTTTTTTTTTTTTTTTTTTAATTAGTGCGACCAAAAATTTCTTCAAATGGATTGCGCATATGTTACCTAGTGGTTGATCGGGCTGTCGAACCTTTTCCCATTCTTCTTGGCGCTTCTTTCGAGCTTCAGCCAATTCAGTTTCTGTGACAAATCCGGAGCTCATTTTTTTTTTAATCAATTCACACTTGATTCACCAAAAAATCAACAATTCAATTGTTCAAAATGTGTGTTGCTTTGTGTAACTTTGGTAGACACTTTAACTTTCAGTATATGTTTTTCTTTACATCTGTGTTTTTTTTTTCTTCGGGAGCTAATGTCACTGTCAAACATAAAGTTGTCAGCAAAAAAAAAAACTGTTCACATTTATTATTACGGTGAATAAATTGGTTTGAAATGAGTTTACACTTTGTTTTTGATTTTGATGATGTTTTTATCCCGAATGGAATTTTTAAAACAATGTGAACAAAATGAAATTAACTTTACAATAACATTTCATTTGGAACTAGCAAACCATTCAATGTCGATACAAATGAGTGCGTTTAAAAATACGTCAAAGCTATGAAATCATTGTTACTGGTGTAACTCATTCAAATAAGTGTGTATCAAGTTCGAATTCGATAGAAATTGAATGGAAATGGACTCCTTTACACGGGATATGACTTTCGAATCGGTAGTTGGACATGTTTAAATCGTTTTTTAAGGAGAATTCCCATCAAAAAGTGAATAAGACAAAATAAAAAAAAAAATAAAAAAAACCATATTTGAAAATGATCATCGCAAAAATCGTTCAATTCTCTGGACTGAGTGCGTTCACAAATGGTCATTTGCAAAAAAGTTGTTTGTGTTTGTGTGGTCGTCGGGTTCCAGTTAGTTTGCAAAGCAAAACAACAATACAATGAAACATCATTACAATACGAACTGTACGACACTTGTGCATGTATTTGTTGAGACAAGCGATGACACAGAATTGTGGTGAATTCATATGTGACAAGTTACGCTTACGAATAAAGCAATAGCAGCAGCAGCAGCAGTAGCGGCACAAGAACGAAAAAGAAGTAGCAGTAAAAAAAACACACAACATTATATATTCGCAAGGATTGAGTGAAACAGCATTTGTCTCTGCAAACAAAGCCGTGACGTGTGCGTGTGTGTGACGTTCATGTTTTATTGTTGTAATCTTTTATCCCTGTGCTAAGTGATTCCTGGAACGATCCAGTGTGTGCATGTGTGATATGCATTCAATTGAGCCATTCAACGAACACGACCATAAATTCAGTACACTCGTCGAGCATTGCAATTCGGTGCATACATTAACACATGTGAGCTGAACACATTCGGTCCGTTTACCTGTCGAAGGATTTAAATTAAACCAGCCAACCATCAAATCAAGTCAAAAGACAAAGGAAAATCAGGACTATGCCAATTGGCGAGTAAACAACCGACAATTCACATCGAATCAGACGAGCTAGCAGGAGAAAGTGGTTAGACACTCAGGCGTTGCTGTTGTGTTTATTTTCTATTCGCTTACAAAATTGGTTATTTTCCGCATCGTGTGTTCAGTGTTTGAAATGTGAAAGTACTTTGTGTTGTTTGGTTTTTTTGTTTTCTTCTGGAAATTCACGTAAATACGTTTTATTACCAATTTCAATGTGAAGGATTTTGTTGTGTGTGGTTTTATTTCGATCAAACAAAACCAACGAAGCTGTTTATATGCAAATATCAATGTCATAAGTTTAGCCGATGCGACAATTTTTTTCTTCAATAAAAATAACAATTCCGAACAACTTTTAATCGAGGACATTGAAATAACAAAAAGAAAAAAACTTCAGCGCCAAATTACCGCCACGGATCCATTCCATAGGCAAATCCGAAATATTAAACAGAAAACAGCAAACAGCAAACAGCAAACAGCAAAAAAAAAAAACAGAAATACGAATCATTTTGAGCATGGTTGGCCGTTGTTCACATTGCTGCAATCTCATGAATAATCGGGTTGATGTGAGTGATTTAGATGTTGGAGCGCGAATTCGCGTTGGCGACAATGATTTGGCTACCATCAAATACATTGGCGAGGTAAGTATCAACAACAATTTTAATTTCAACCAAACAGCAATTTAATTGTTTACAAACACATGTCTGGCATTTGGTTTCTTTGTTTAAGATAATGATAATTAATTTAATTGCTTTTTGTAATATGGCAAATTAAAACAAAACCAAACCAAAACATCGTACAAATCGAGAGTTTAAACGATTTTTTTTTCTTTGCGGTGGATTTAATTTTTATTCGATTGGAATTAATTGGGTCAATTCATGTATTCGATTGACGATCGGACAATTCGATACACACAAAAAAGAACCCATCAAAATATGATAAATTTTCAATGAGTTGTTCGTGTGCGACCAAAATAATTATTCGATATAATCCAATTTCAGTCAGTTGAATAACATATTTGTCATGGTTCAATGAATCATTCGTAGCTACACGTTTGAGTCGTAGAAATGATGTTTTAAAATTCGGCCACCAAAATTCCGATTAAACTCATTTCGAGAGATCTTAGCATCACTGTCGATGCTTGTCGCATTTTGTTGTTGTTTTGTATCAAATTGCTTATTTACTATGATGACCTAAAAAGAATTCTTTGCTTGCCCATTTTTGCAGCAAAATTTCATTTTGTGTGTGTGTGTGTGTGTCTGTGTGTGTGTGTGTTATAAAACAAGCGAAACCAAATGCTTGATCTAATTTCAGTTGGAATTTTGTTGACAAATGATAATATCGCATTGGTTTGTGCTGTTTTCTTTCTCTTTCACTCTTTATTTACATGGAAATGTCTGTGATTCTGGCTGCTGTACAATTGCACTGTGAATGTAGGTCGATGGTCACGCAGGCTTATATATTGGCGTTGAATGGGATAATCCGGAGCGTGGCAAACACAACGGCACTGTCGATGGCGTAAAGTACTTCGAAACTAGGTAAATCATCTCAATTCTCAAGAAGACAACAACAAAAACAACAACAATAACCAGTCCATGTCCTATTGCTCATCCAATTCCATCCAACCGAATGTTGAAGTTCAAAATGCACTCTCAAAATGCATGTCGGTGTACTCGATTTTGGTCGGATCCATGTAAAATTGGTGAAACGATCGTGTCACGGTTTTGCGCATGTATTTGTTTGCATTTTGATGTTTTACATAAGAGAATTACATTTATGGATGTTTTTTTTATTATATATTAGCCCCATAGTCTGACTCACTGCCATCCACACCACCAAATTCTAACTCCACTCATGTGCACATTTTGTGGTTGTTGTTGTTGTTTGAACTGCATTTTCGTTTTCTGCAATAAACTTTTTACGTATGTGGTTTTCATTTTTCATTTTCGTTTGTCTCATTGAATAACATTAGTTATCCAACATCTGGGTCAATGATACGACCTGGAAAAATTGCTGAATTTGAAAATGTGCGTACAGCCATTGAATGCCGTTATATGTTTGAAGCAATTTTGGATAATGAATTGCTAAAAGCAACTCAACGCCAAATTAAAGCATCACTGTTCGAATTCGTTAGTGATAATCGGACACAAGACAAGGAAAGGTACATTTATATTTAAGTCATACTATATTGTCTCTCTCTCTCTGTGTTTTTTTGTTTGTTTTAATCTGTATAACGAATATTGATTGATTTTCAGCCATCGAAAGGAATTGACAACAGTATCACTTCCAAACTCCAATATTAATAGTGCTGGTGATTTAACACCGTTTGCTAATTTGCTTGTTCTCGATTTAACCGCATCGCTCATACCAACATGGAATGGGCTTGCCGATATTGTCAAGCAATTACCAAAACTAGAACATTTGGATTTAACGTAAGTGCAAAATCTGCGTGTTCAAATAAGAGAAAATCAAATTGAAAAAAAAGAAAACATATCAATAATAATTCGGGTTATTTTGAGGCACCATTAAACCCATCTATTAGATGGAATCTAATGAGTCTAATGAGTTCATATTTATTTAATTTTTGTAGACGAAATCGATTGCGGCTGCCAACGGATGATGAAATCATTGAATTGGAAAAATATTTTCGCCATTTAAAGAATATCAATTTGCGGCGATGCAATCTACGCCAATGGTCAACTGTGATGCATATTGCCCGATTGTGGCCAGACATTGAACAGCTATCGATTGCTGAAAATTCCATCAGTTTCCTACAACAACCGGACACAACACAAATCTTTCGCAATTTAAAATTTCTCGATCTCAAAGGCAATCCATTGAATTATTTCAATGAAATCGTGAAATTGGGCAACATTAAAACATTGCAAACACTTTACTGTATTGCAACGCATATCGAAACAATTCAATTGCCGGCATGCGCATGGGATGAACATTTGGCGATTTTTCCCGGGCTCGAGGAATTAAATTTGAATGATAATTTTTTGACCAATCAAACGATGATTTTTAATGAATTAGATAAAATTCCGGCACTATCGAATTTATCAATTACCATAAGCGATAATATTGGCTACGAAGAGACATTCACCTGTGCGATTGGTCACATTGCCAATTTAACAATATTAAATAAAAAAGCGATTACAGCAAATGAACGACGCGGTGCCGAATACGACATATGGAAACGGTATAGCGTGGATTGGGTGAAAAGCAAGGAAAACAATGAATTACGAACGAATTTATTGCAACGTTGCCGTGTCTATCCCAAACTCATTGAAAGTAAGTCCGGATCAAATTCGATCAAGCAAAATCCCTCCGAACACTTAGATTTCGATCACTCACACACACACACACACATACAACAATTTTTGTTGTTGTTGTTGTTGTTTCTCTTTATCATTCCACCCACATTTAGAATATGGACAACCCGATGACATTGTCTCAATTGCACCAAAAATTTCCAATTTTGTCACATTAAAACTAATCAATGGCAATACACATCAGGCAACAATTAAACGAATCTCACGAAATATTACGGTATTGACGCTACAGCAGCTGGTTGCAAAATTATTGGGCGAACAAAAATCACACCAAAAAGGAGCAGCCATCTTAAAATATGTGGATAATGAAAATAATATTGTCGTCGAAATGGATAGTCTCAATAAAACACTTGATTATTACTCAATTCAAGATGGGAATAGCGTGATCGCTGAATGGAAATAAGATATTACAATATCGTGCAAAACAATAAAAACAACAAACAACAAACAAAAAAAAAAAACGGAAAATGGCGAGACTTGTATTTTTGTGATGTATTTAAAAATTCTTCAATAAACATTCAATGGTTCAATTAACTGAAAATTTTATTTCGATATTTTGCAAAAATAAATAAATATTAAATTCTTTGGGCATCAATCCAATTGAGATGTGTTGTGAAATAAAATCTGGAAACAGGCAATCGAATCGGGTAACGATTTAATCGAATTTATCATTTTATTCATTGGATTCTCATAGTTTTGGTGCAAAATGTATGACACCATATTGTCCGGTTTCCATCCACATTTTATCGATTTTCGATAATTCTTCATCCTTTCCATTGGGCAGTTCGCATATTAAATCGGCTTTAACGGTACGTAGTGTGCATAAATTTGTTGGCCGAAATGCACCAAGCACATCAACAAACCGTGAATTAAATGGTAAATTCATATCGCCCAACAGTTTGCGATAGTTGAGGTCACCTTTGAATATCAACAAATGGCTTTTTGCAAGTGCATTATATAATTTCGGATTGATTGTTGGCATAGCTTGATATTCATATGGGCTAGTCCAAAAGTATTCGATGGCAGCAAGTTCAATTCGTCCAGAATCCACATACTGTTTTAATCGTTGGCCAAATGTGCGTAATGCATTGGTTGCACTGTTTGCTAATTGCTCGATGGTCCAATAGAAATCGTGATACATAACATCGGATATAAACCATGGAATGGCCTTGCAATGGAATCGAATCTTCTGTACAAATTCATAGCGTAGAATGAAATCGGCTAGAACAAAATCAGTGAACAGCTCATAACCAGCATTATCCATTATGATATCGATTTGTTCGGTTTTCGCTGCAGACTTTAAGCAATTCCATATTTCACGGGAATTATCGGCTAAAATACATGACTCAAATGATGGAAGCAATTCAAATGGGTTGCCTGATTGCTTCACCTCACGGCCATTCGAAATCGATAAATCGCATCGATTACCCCATAAATTGATCTAAATAAAGAAAAAACGAAAACAAATGTTTAACAGCATTTTTACACCATTTTATAAATAATAATTTTTTTTTCAATATCCTGGTTAATTTATTCGATGAAAGAACTGACTGCATCAGTGTTAAAATGTTATAATAAATTATAAAAAACACTTGTTTGAAAAAAGTTTTTTTTTTTTCAAACATGAGTGTTTTTCAATTTGTAATATATTTACGAACCCGCAATAATTTGTAGAAAAATTCCTCTAATTGATTTAGCGTTGAATCATCACTTTTTGGATGTTTGCTGTAAAAGTCAGACGTATGCTGTAACACCAAATCGATTGCTTTCAATGAATCATTGAATGCAGACACCTTTTGCTTTCGAAAACAATCAAAGTCCTTCAATGAATTCCTAGAGATATGATAAAATTCAGTAGAAATGCAGAAATTAAAATAAATATTGATGGAATCGGTTCATTTTAGTTCATTTTACTTTTTGGATTTTCAGTGAAGTGTGCAAATTATTTCTCTAAATCGGTTGACTTACATTTTTTCAAAAATAGATTTTAAGCGTCGATATAGATAGCATTCAGCGTAAAGCCATTTGGTGGAAAAATATGTGTGATTTTCGCCAAGCTGCTCAATGAACGTATTCCAAACATCCTTATCAGCCTCTAATCGAAAAATATTGAAGGAAAAATACAAAGAATAACAAATTATTAACGGAATGATTAAATTAGCAATCAAGCGACAAATCATATAAACACAAATGAATGTCTTTTTACGTGCCATTTTTTTTTTTTTTTTTTTTTGAGAAACATGGGCTTGGGGTTTAGGTCAAAGGGCAAATTACTGGAAATTAATTCATATTTCACATTTAATTCAACAAAATCAAAACAGCAATGATGTAAAGTTGGGAATGTTTTTAAATTGCTGTTGTTTGATAAATGACCTAGGTGAATTAGTTGGAATTATCAACTCATTATGAATTGTTTTACTCTTTTAGAAGAATTTCCTTTTAAACTACAAGATTCTGCAATAAATTTATATCACATTCAAGATAAGAAATGCACAATTGAAAGCTATTTCCCGAAAAAACCAAAAGGAATTCTTGGCGATTCCACTTAACAATCGCCTTCAGCGATATCCCATTTGGTGTAGTTTTAGCAGTTTCTTTGAATCTTTAACAATATCATACAAATCATCACAATTCACAAGCGAATCCTTGAATTCCATCCAAAATGACTGTGCATCATTGCAAATTTAGTTTCGCATATAAACGTTAATGAGTCGTTAAATTAATCACCTCAATCAATATTTACGAGCGAAGAAAAAAAAACAAAATCTTAAGACACATTTTGAGATAAAATTCTAAATTAAAGTGACAAATTACCATTTCCATTCAATGGCGTCAATTCTTTATTGGTTTGTAGTTCATACTTGAGCTGAGACAAATTGCCAATTACTTCCTTAATGTCGTCCTTGGTTTCCTTTTGAAAGAAATACGGTGTCAATGTTTTCGTTGATTTGAAATACGAATGAGCACGAAACTAATTGAAGATGTTGTGTTCATGTTTCATTTCACTCAGTCCGAATTGAGTGTGACTAAAATGTAAAATTAATTGTGCATTACCTCTCCATTAATAGTTTCGGCTATTTCATCCTTATCTCGTGTGGTTTGATCAATGACTTTCGTTAAAATGATGGGCAAACGCTCCTGAATGGTATAATAAGCAAAACTCCTGTAAATACATGATCAAAATTCGATATTTTAATTTCATTCGGGATTTTACACTCGATTCATTCGATAATTGATTGGGATAAATGTTGCAACCTCTTGTGTTTTCCCGACAACGGTGCATTTGGCGGCGTCGGTTCATCAATAATATTGTATTTTGCATCAAATTCATTCATCTTTTTTTTTTTTTTAATCAAATTCACTTGTTCACCGGATTCACTTTAAATCGAAATCGAATACGGATCAACGTAAGTGATTTTATGCGCGCGAATTAAAAAAAAAACCAAAGGTCGAACCGAATATTTTATACTGGGCTGAATTTCACAGCTTACTTTGATTAATGTTATGCATGCGACTTCACCAGATACTAATCAAGCTCGGTTTGGTTTAGGCTAAGCTATCTCACGACTAGCACATTTCTATAACTTTTTTTTTTATAAATAAAGATCAAAATTTTGCATGCATTGGGTTCGATAGGGATATTTTTTTTCGCTGGGATTTTTTTTTCTTCTCTCGTATTTGAAATACACACGTTGGTGTATATGTTTGTATTGAGAGACGATGAAGTGTCAAACGGCCACTTTAACGTCAAATTTTACTCGATGCTATCACGTTGACATTCAATTTGTTGGCACATAACCTCAATGTTTCAGTACGAAAACAGTAAATAAAGAATCAAACCGCATGGTGTTGAGCACATCGTAACGACGTACATCATCAATTCGAAACACATTTTTACTTTTTTTTTTGCTTACGCCATATCGAAAGAAGAAAATTGAATAATATAAGGATTTTTCTATATTAAAAGGTAAGTTTTCACTATTTTCAAAATCCATTTTGTTTAAATTGATGCAAAAAAAAAAAAATTGTACAAAAAAAATCACACACATTGAAAATATTGATTTATGTTTAGTTTTCAGAAAATCCCATAAAAATGCCGAAAGTGCGATCAACGCCCGGGGCCCCTCGTAAAGAGGGTTTTAACCGTAGTGGCCATTCAATGAATCCAGAGCGGCTTACAGCTGGTTTGAAAGGTGTTGCCAAGCCACGTACCAAAGGTACCATTAAACGGCTTCAAATGTACCGAAATTTCAAAGCAAAGCGTGATCGCAGCGGAAAAATTATCACACCAGCACCGTTTCAAGGTTGGTTGTCATCTGGTACAATGGCCCGGGTGGAACCAACACCAAAATGGTTCAGTAATTCACGTGTTATATCACAAAATGCGTTGCAAAAATTCCAAGAGGAAATGGGCAAAGCCCTAAAAGATCCGTATCAAGTGGTAATGCGACCATCACAGTTGCCCATTAGTTTGTTAAATGAATCGGCCAAGTATCAACGGGTGCATTTGCTTGACACAGAAAGTTTTGACACAACATTTGGTCCAAAACGGCAACGAAAACGGCCAAATATTAAGGTACGTGATTTGGAAGATATGTCAAAGCATGCTGAAGATGCCACCGAAAAATATGATGAAAACAAAGATGTTGATTTGGTGAAAGAAGAAGCTGATTCAAAAGCGGTGGTACGTGATTGGGTATTTGGTGCCGGCCAAAGTAAACGTATTTGGAATGAACTGCACAAGGTGATTGATTCATCGGATATTATATTGCAAGTGCTTGATGCTCGCGATCCAATGGGCACCCGTTCCAAATACATTGAAGAGTTTTTACGCAAAGAGAAACCACACAAACATCTCTTTTTCATTTTGAATAAAGTTGATTTGATACCAACATGGGTGACACAACGTTGGGTGGCCATTTTAAGTTCAGAATATCCAACGGTTGCATTTCATGCATCGCTTACCCATCCGTTTGGTAAAGGTTCATTGATTAATTTGTTACGTCAATTGGGTAAATTGCATATCGATAAAAAGCAAATCAGTGTTGGTTTCATTGGCTACCCAAATACCGGTAAATCATCAATTATAAATGCGCTGCGAAGTAAAAAGGTGTGTAATGTTGCACCGATTGCTGGTGAAACAAAAGTATGGCAATACATTACATTGATGCGACGCATTTTCCTCATCGATTGTCCGGGCGTTGTGTATCCATCGGCCGAAACTGACACCGAAAAGGTGTTGAAGGGTGTGGTACGTGTTGAATTGGTAACAAGTCCCGAAGATTATGTTGTTGAGGTTTTAAGACGTGTACGCCCTGAGTACATTAAAAAGACCTATCGCATCGACAGTTGGACGTCATCAACCGATTTTCTTGAACAAATGGCCAAACGCAGTGGTAAATTGTTGAAAGGTGGTGATCCAGATGTTCCAGCTGTTGCTAAAATGGTTCTTAACGATTTTCAACGTGGTAAATTACCATACTACGTTCCACCCGATGGTTTTGAAATACCAAAATCTAGAGAAAATGATGCAAACACATCAGCAATCGAAACCAAATCAACTGATGAACAAAGCCAATCGGACTCGATTTCAGTTAGCGAATCGGTTAAGAAAGGACGCGAACTACAACAAATACAAGACTTCCGTAAGATTCGTGTTGGATTAGAATTTGAAGCGGATGATATTCGTGAATTAGAGAAAATTGATTTTGAACTGTTGGAGAAGCAACGTGAAGCACGTAAAGAGGCTAAGAAACGGAAAACACAGAACGATGATGAATCGTCCGGTATCAGTGACTTTTATTCAGAAGATGAATTTGATGAAACACTGAATAAAGTTGTTCGCAAAAAATCAAAGAAAATACCAACAAAATTGAATACAAGCAATTCGAAAGTCAAGACCAGCGCTAAAGCAAGTAGCGGTGAATTTAAGGTGGAAAATATTGAAGAAGATGACACCAAGAAAAAGACACCGAAGAGAATGACCGCTAAAGAGAAACGAGCTGCAGAACGGGCACAAAAACGCAAGAAAATTGGTAGCAACTTCTATGAAACATCAAATGTTAAAAATCGTAATCGAAATAAAAAGAAACAATAGACTATCCGTTGATTGCCATTTTTACATTTTGGTTATTTTTTTTTTTCGTTTACATGTAAAAAAAAAAAATGATCGAATATTATTTGTTTTTAGGAAAATTTAAGGATTCAATAGAAATAAGATGATTTTCATTGTTAATTCGTAACATAGTTTTAATAAATAAAATTTCGAAAAATGGGAAAACATCGGATTCGACATAATTTGAACAACATTTATGGGTATTGTTTATGGTAGCATCTCTATTTATTTGTACAAAAATATCCTATTCGACAAATATTTTCTTGCTCGAATATTTTACCGAACGAATCCGGATGTCCGACTTAACTTGAGGCTTAATAGTCATAATTTTCAATGTTTTCAAATCTTTAACATTACTAATGCATTCAGATAACCCGAGTTGGCATTTTAGGCGCTTCAAAGCGCCTACAGGCGCTCATCTAGGCGCTTGATACAAAATCATTATATTAATATGGGACGAAAGCCTAGGCGCTCATGAAAAACAACACGAGAGTATAGAAGTTCTAGTGAATTGCAAGCGCCTAAGCTCTTTGTTGTGTGATAACGCATTGTATTTGGATGAGCGCCTAAATTAGCGTCCTATATTAATACACTGATTTTATACGGAGCGCCTAGATGAGCGCCTGTAGGCGCTTTCAAGCGCCTAATATGCAAACTCGGGAATGCATCGTTTATTTCGCAATGGCCCAAACGAAAATGGATAATTACTGAGTTTGTCAGAGCTGATTTTGAAAGATTCTATCATTTTGTAGTGGATTTTTTTCAGAATTTTAGCTGAAAAGAAAGAAATTTATTGCGAATGTAACAATTTTGATCATTTGAGCGAAATACCCTGAATATCCCTTCTAATTGATTAATGAATTTACCTGTATCTATAATCCCATCTTTCATAAAATCGATCAAATATCAGTCTCATGTTCTCGTACTTTCTTTTGTAGACCAGACAGACAACAGTATAAAACAGTTTGCTGCTGTCGGCGACATTTATTATGTCATTAAATTCCAAATGTTCAAAAATTATTTCCATGCAGTCAGTATTTAACAGAGATACAAACCGGTTTGATATTTCTCATACAAACCGATTTTTGAACGGTTCCACTGTTTCACTCCTCTAGTGTATCGAACGAACCGGAGTAAGTAGAACGTTCCAAAATGTTCAATGCGATGAGATCACACGCTCACACAACTGTGCAATATGTAAGCGTGTTAGTGACAGACACTGGGCTGACTATAGAAATATTATCGATACGTATCGATACATACTATAATACGCACACTATATTATAGACTATAATATAGACTATTCCAGAGAATATTTTATTTTGCAAAGCAGAGACGAAGGATATCCACACAAAAGAGAATTGGTAATGAAATTTTTGGTGGCCCAAAAAATCATCTAGTTGCCCATGCTTGTTCTCTTTTATGCGATATCCTTCGTCTCTGCTTTGCACTATGAAATATTCTCTGGAATAGTCTATATTATAGTGTGCATATTATAGTGTGTAGCAATACGTATCGATAATATTTCTTCGGCGCATACACACTTACGCACACATAGATGCGGAACGTTCCGGAGCGTTCACATTGCTCCGGTTCAGTTATAAGTCAAAACCATTTTTTCGTTCCGTTTCAATTTGTATCTCTGGTATTTAAGTCCGTAATTGTTGTACTTCTTTCATCTGCATTTTCTAATGATTTAGATTTTGTTTTTAGAGAAAACTTCAATAATTTGAATAGTAAAAATGCCAATATTATTTTTCATTTTCCATGGCTGTTCCACGTGAATTTTCCATTAATTGCTTAAAACATATTATGCAACGACAATTCCACACGAAATCGAACAATTTTTTGTGTGATAGGTCTCCGATGTGGTTTGAGCATGCTATTAGTTTCTTATTTTTGGCCAAAAATGTGAGAAGGATAAGTGCCGGATAAAATAAAATTATATGACGACTCATGGAGTTGCTTGATTTGAATAAATTAAAAGTCGATTAAAGTGTTTTTTTTCTCCTCGTATGATATGTATCACTGAACTTTTATTTAATATATTTTACATAAATTTTGGAATTTGTAATATCTGAAAGGGACGTATGTTTTTGCATGTGTTTTATTTGTTGTTTCCTTGTAATATTTCGTTTAAACTTAAAATTAACTTCACAAAATTGTGGTCACAAAAATATCTTATTCGATTGTTTTGAGCGTAATTAATCAACGGATTTTTTTTTTTTAAATCATTGATCCAAACGTTTACTTGAGCATACACAGAAAATTGTTGTCTCTATTTGTTGAATGAATACTTGAATATTGCATATATATCAAAATGTGCGCAAAAAAATGGCAATTTTGTTGTTGTGAATTTGTTTCATTCTCGCCAAGCTCAGAGCTATTCAAAAGCAGCACACAAAAGGGAGTTAGACATTTTTTTTCCACAATTTGATCAGTTCTTTATAATGTGTTCGATAATATATAAAATAATCACAAATATCTATCGTGTGTGTGTGTGTGTGTGTGTGTTTTAAATTCCAGATTCGATCACAGCGTACAGTGGCCAGTTGTACATAGGCTATATCATTCAGACTATGGATTCGAACAATTTCGGCTTAGATTTGTTGATGTGGTCCATTTTTACACCGTTTACTTTTCTTTCAGTAACATTCATTCATCTCTCTCCTAAAACAAAAACGCGTTGTATGAAATATTCTAATTGACTGTCGAACTGAAATAACAAATTGGCGCTCGAAATAACGCTTTCATTCCTTAAATTGATGGATTCAATAGCTGTACTTGAACATTAAAATTGTATACAACTTCCATCGAGTAACTTTTTGATCAATAACATCATATTGATTTGGTTTTGTGACTCAATTAATTTTAGGTTGGGTAAAAAATCGACCACGTTGCAAATGTAAAAAAGTGAATACAAGTGAATCTCAAAAAGATGTTTGATTTGTTTTTTTTTTTCTCAAAACAAATATTATTGGTAAATATTTGTTCAAAAAACATGGATCCTGTGGTTTATCTGGGCATGAAGTGTGCAGAAATTGGTTCTGGTATCAAATTTGCAAAACATTTCGTTGTTTATATCAATCAATTTAATAATGATTCGACATCGGTTAATTATTTATCAAAATCAAATTTATTTATCGTAATTTATCGTTTGGTTTTTGTCCATGCCGATTTTGATAGTTGATTGTTGACAGCCAGTGCAGCATGCATTTATGATCTAACTTTCATTTTTCTTCTATATTTCGTTAAAAATATGGTTTTGGCCAGTGACCGCCAGTGATCGTGCACGAATTCTTCATAATTTTTTTTTTTTTTCTAAACAGATTTCCTTTTTTTTTAACAATAATTCACAATTTCGTCGTGTAATGTGTTGTTTTTTTTTATGGTTTTTAAAATTAACAATAGCGACCCGAACAAAAAAAAATGTACACAAAATCGCTTGAAAAAAAAATTGTCTATATCTACAGTAGGCTTAATTTTACGTAGTAAAATCGTTCCTCAATTCAATTTCTTAATTTGTCGGTTCCCAGGACGTTTGAATCGTGTGTCTTCATCTCAAAAAAAAAAAAAAACATCGAACACAATGCAATACGTTAACAATCGCGATCGAAATTGCATTCTTGAATAGGCAAAATATACATGTGTTTATTTTGTTTCAGGCAAAAACATTGCATACAGGTTCTTTGCAAAGCACTGCACAACAAAAAATATACCAAATATTTTCGTTTGTTTTTGCACCAAAGCCGATGAATAGAATTTTGTTGTTGTTTTTTTCTTCTATGGGCGTTTGTAACTATTCAACGGCAAAACCGCATGTTTCTTCAACGGCTTGCGTTAGTTTGTCATAGAGAAGCTGTTGTGTTTCGTATGGCGGTAAATCGATGCGATTGAAGCATGTATGAGCTTTTGGCAGATTTTGGGTTGGTACATCAGCGGTTAGATGAATGGTGAATAGCCGGGGGCCAACAGCACCAGTTGAACCTTGCAGTGCACGGAATCCTTGCAGGGGCACACGCGACGAACCGGTCACAAATTGAAGTAAACGTGCACGCATTTCTGTTGTATATGATTCAACCGTCTGTAAATTTCAAACATTTGACGCATAATTTAGATATTGTGTAAAAATTCGGTTTTCTCTTTGTCTCATCAAAAAATTGCATAGAAATGTGTGTTTTTTGGGGGGGAGGGGTACAAACCTGCCAAAACCATTGCACTTGAGGTGTTTCGGGGGTACAATGCTTTAACCGTGTATTCGCTTTCCAATCTGTTACATCGATTGCTTGCAATCCACCAATAATTAATTCTAATTCACGCTCATCAAAGGGCCGCAGCAATTGCTGTGGTATCAAGTCACAGAAGCCTATTTTACAAAAACCAAAAAAACCAATTTTATTTGATGAAATCACCGATTTTCATTCAACACATCCAACAAATGCACGAAAAATATGTGTGTGTACCTTTTTGTAACCCTAAAAATTGCTGTTCGATTCCTCGCATAAATCGATAATTTACATACAATTTAACATATTCACGTTTATTCTCCTCATTCACAGGTACACTCGAACCACCTTGTTTCAATTCATGAACAACTAATGCACCAAAGCTATTATTTTCAACACTAAACGTTGAATCAATAATTCCAGTTATTTTATTTTCTCTGTAAACAACAACAACAAAAACAAAAACAAAAACATCAAAATCAATGTCAGTCCCAAGCAAATTGTTTGTTTTTTTTTTTTCTGCTGGTCATTTGTGTCAATACTTACAGCATCCATGTCAGACTTCGATGTAGCTCTGGATCGACACCTTCAATGTCACTCAATGTGATTGGTTTATTCAAAATTTGTTTATAAAATGGTGTTGTAAAACCGCCATCTAAACAATGTCCATGAAATACAGCTATGCCCAATATACGGCCAACAAAATGAAAGTATGACAAGTGATCTGGATTTACACCTGTTGTGGTTTTTGTTGTTTAAAATGATACAAAATGGAAAACAATTACAATTTACGTTGTTATGAAGCAATCAATTTGGATAACTCAATTAAAATGGGAGGGACCTGGGTAGCTCACCTGAATCGGGATTGATTTGAAGTGTATAATTGTCTTCTCTACTGTATTGAAAAAGGCCATACTGTGGATTGAGCATTTCGCGTGACAACAGATGCAACCATTCTCTGGCTACACCGCCATAGTCCAAACCTTCTTCGCCACGAAATTTCACCATCAAACGTTTTCGCATGTCTTTTGGACGCATTTTCATAATCAGTCTATAGCTTTCTTCAAATATTTCGCCACGTGACACTTCCAAACGACAATGGCCGGATTGCGGTTGTAAGGCTTGCAATTCAGATCGGAAATTTCGTAATTTAACATCCAAATCGCGACGATACTTTGGCAAATGTTCCGAACTCTCCAATAAACTTTGCGGTAAATCAGCAGGTACAGGTAATTGTGATGAATTTGTTGCTGGAATGCGATTTGAATCATTCGATGTACTACTGCTGCATGCCCGGGTTCCATTCGCAGCACTCGTATTGGTGGTGGTTTGTTGTTGTTGTGGCTTTTGTTGCTGTTGTTGTTGTTGCTGCTGCTGTTGTTGTTGCTGTTGTTGTGCGCTTGAACCATTCGATGCTGGATTATTTGATGTGCATGGACTATTTGCCGCATTTGCTTGATTTTGTCGACGTATCATATTTATTATGTGCCCATTTAAACGTGGATCCGTAAATTGTGTGGTACGATTATTATGATCCACAAAATACACACGACCTGTATTCGTTTTTCGTTGTTCCCATCCAGATGGCAAAGGCCCCAATGATTCTAAAGCTAAATTTTGCGAATCAAAATCGCGAGGTATGCGCGGATCATGCCACGTTGATACACCGGACGGTATGTGATAGAAATAAACTTGGCCTTGCTGTGTCGTTCGCATTTCTGTATACAGAAAATAATGTTTATAATGCATTTAAAAATCGAAATCGATTCGTATGAAATTTGTATGCAAGAGCAGCTGGCTAAATTATAAACAAACAATTGATTTGAATTGAATGGGAACCTATTTACATACCATATCCATGTGGAAGATTTAGTGATGGACGTGCGAATTGTGCACCACTTCGAACCAAACTGACAGCTGCAGCATTCGAAGTAGATTGTCTTGATGATCGACGGCTTGATGAATCATCGGAACGTGTTGATCGTCGCGGCCGCTGATGAACATCAATCGCTCGCGGTGTATCGGTTGACTCAGCTAATGATCTCGATGGAGACACTGTAAACAACAACAACAACAACGACGACAGTTAATTCATAATCTAAATTCACATTTATGATGTTTAAAAAAAAATCTTACCCGCCGAATTATCCGTGTTGATTGTTTTAGTGGTGCCATTTGCAGCATTTGAGCTTGGTTGTTGCCATGCCACATTTGAATTGGTTGGCGTTTGTTGTACACAATTACCATTCGTATTCGTAGCACCAGTGCCAGTGCTGGTGCCGGTTACGGTACCGCTTCCAATATTTTGATTGCCAGACGCTGTTTGATTTGGTCGAGATTGTTGTTGAGATGCCTTTTGTTGACTATTATTACAATCCAAGGCGAGCGCATTTATGTCCGACACTAAATTACCGAGTTGCTTTTGTGTTTGTGTATTAATTGTCGGATGTATTGAACGTTTCGATGATTCATTGGATGTTTTGTGTGTAATGGGGCTAACATGGCTTCCGCTTGGTGTGCTCACCTCAGCCGATGTATGTGATGGTGTAATTGAATCAGCTGATAGTTGCCGCACGCAATTCGGATTTCTAGGTATTTCATAAAAAAAGAAAAAAAAAATGAAATTCCAATGAATAAACAACAACAAAAATATATACAAGAAAATAATATTACACAATTGCATTTTTTTTGTGATTGCAAAGCACGCGATGTCGATCAAAAATATGTGTAATGCTCAATAACACTTACCGATTTGATGCTTCATTTGAACGATTTTGATTATGATTTTCGTTTCCTAGACTAACTAAAATTTCCGACGAATGTCGTCGACTTATCAATTGATTATCATCACCGGGTAAATTGGATCCATTTGCTAAATTGAAATTTGGCGACAATTTTGTTGCCGGACTTGTGCTATTTGTGGCTGTTGTTGTTGATGCTGCTTCATTTTCACTGGGTCGCTCACGTTGCGGTGATAGCTGAATTTGGTTCAATAACAATTTCACAATATAATTGAATTTCATTTGAATCGTTTTTCATTCGTTCAAAGAATTAGCGGTCAAGAGAATGTCCATGAAAATGATCATTACCTGTTGTTCATTCGTTGCTTGTGTTGCTGTAACCGTTTCACGTTCATCGCTTGGTCCTAAAATATCACCGCCCGGTCCAACAATTGCCAATGGAGTTCCGCTGCCACTTGGTCCTAATTATTTTAAATCGAACAAACGGTTAGTTGTCATCAAGGCAAAACCACTATTTTCTCGAAATTCAAAAAATGTAATCTAGTACAAAAAAATTCCACATAATTCCATATAATTCCATATAATTCATACTAATGTGCCGAAATGAAAAACAATATACACAGCTGTTTAGCACATTGATATTGATACTATCAAATATTTGACATGTCAACCTGACTTTCGATAGTTTCTTGTTTAATTTTTTGGTTTTAAGGATTTTTTTTTTCAAAAATCGAAATCAAATGAATTTTTGCAGTAAACGTGTTATCAAATGCAATTTCAACTCACTGAAATTTGACAGCGCTAATGTCAATGCCGCCAAAAAGTTATATATTGTTTATCATTTCGCCCTATTAGTATTAATTTTATGGAATTATATGGAATTTTTTTTGTACTAGATTACATTTTTCGAATTACGAGAAAGTAGTAGTTTTGTCTTGGTTGTCATTGTTAATCCTGACTATTAAATACAACAAAAAAACATACCATCACGTGACATCAATGAAACTATAATTTGTCCCTTAACCGGGTCAATATCATCGGCTGATGATTTACTCAAATCCAGATGTTGATCTACAAAACAAAACAAAACCACAATTATTGATAGAAACTCCTGATTTTTCCGATCAATTCAATCAACATATCAAAATGCAATAGATATTTACATCCGGTGTCTTTTAAGCGTTGAATTGTTGCCGCACTGATTCGTACACAGCCCAAAAAACCGCCGCCCTGTTTTTTATGAATTTTTCGATGATTCCAAACGGAAATGGTGATGCCATCACCTCGTCCCAAAAATAAATCATAATGTGTATTCCATTTGGGATAAAGTGTTGCTTTTGATGGTTCGGTTGTGTACACTTGTCCCGTACCATCGACTGACACTTTTACAAATGGATCAGGAAAACCTGTGTACAATGACAAATAAAATCAACAACATCAACAAAAAACAACAAAAAAAATGTAGGTAAGTCGAGCGCATCTCACTTTACAAGTAATTATCATTAAATTCACACTGTTTTGAGTCTATCATTAAACGGAAACTCATTCATGGTAAAGAACTTTGATTTAGTTACATTAAATAAATTGCTCCATAAAACACCATTGAAATAAAAGTGTGAATTTCCTCGATTGCACCGATTTAAAAAAAAAAAAAAAAAAAAAAAAAAAAAAACGTTGACTTTTCCTCAATTGCAACACACGTTGATGCAGACGAAAATCCATCCTTTGTGGAAAATGTTTCTATTCGCATGCCATTGCAAAGTTTGGCATTCTTTGTATAAATCGATGATATCGCATATGTTATTATGACATTGTGTAGCTTCATAATTTTTTTTTTTTTTTTACAGACGTTCACTTTGGATAATAACATGAACAACAGCAACAAATCTACCGGCGTAATAATTAAGTAATCGAAAAAAAAGTACAAACGAAAACAAAATTGTATTATGAGTGTGCTCATTCCATCTGTTGCGGCCGTTCGATTTGGCTTTAAAAAAAAAAAATAAGCCTCATAGAGAGTCGAAGCGGAAAATACAGCAGAGAAGCTGGAAATGGATTGAAAACGTAAGTGAGCATGTTTGAAAGACTTAACATGCTTTTCACTTGACTGATCATAATATTATGTTCAGTTTTATTTTTAATTTTTTCTTCTCTTCACAGTTGTTTATTTTATTTGTTATTTAATAAATTCAAATGAAAAAAAAAAAAAAAACTAAACCATACGCTTCGATTGAATATTCATATAATTCGCGACCGGTGTGAACAATTAGTACTGAATTTTTTCAACATACACAAAAACGATTAACATTTCGCGAATATTTGGCCAAATTAAATTGTTGCAGTGTTTTTTTTTTTTGTTGTTGTTGTTATTGTTATATCGTGTGTGTTAAATCTAGGGCAAAAATGATCGGTGATGGTAAACGTCAATCGCATCGTTTCGCATCGATGAAAAATGTGTTGTATTTTTTGTTTTGTGTGTGTTAAACAAAAAACAACGATTTTGTTATGAATTTATCGTCGAAAAATGCATTATCGTTTGAGATTTAATGTTTTTCAATAGCAATTTATTCATAGAAGTGAATTTAATTTGGATCAAGGGTTTATATTACATCCTAGTCGCTCCCTATAGCTATTTGATCTTGATCATTCAATTTTTTTCTTCATGGAATTGAAATACTTACGAAATAGATCACGCCGAACGAGATTTCGTGCACACAAAACTGCAAACATAAAAAAAAAATAATACAAATTGATTGATTTGGTTAACAACAAAATATGACGATCATTCGTCCAATGATGACGTTTAAAAATTCAATTAAAATTCAACCAATAAAATGCCAATCAGATGACACACTCACTTGTGATACGAATTTTTTGGGTACCATTTCGTCGTGAATACTCTAATTTGTTCATTGTGTCTTACGTAAATATTAGCAATATTTTGGCACAAGCACATTTATCTGGAGAAACGTGAGAGTAATCAATACGACATTTAGCTGAATCAGTTTGACTATCAATCTGGGTTGTAGTGTTGTTCGCAGCATATGTCTTTCTTGGGAGTTAATGTTGCTGTTTTTTTTGTTTTTTTTTTTTTTTAATGTTGTGTGTGTGACAAATTTTCACTTGTTATTCACTGAACCAACTGATGGTTTGTTAGCAGTTGAGATTATGCAATGATGCCGGTATCATCCTTTTAAATACTGAAATCGAAAAAATGAAGAAAATGTCACACAAAGGGGGAAAGAATGAGATTTATGTTTTGATATGATTCATTTTGTATACAAATTACAGCCTATCAATATTTTTTGTTTTATTAGTGTACACTTTCATTTTATCGTCAAATTATCACTTTTATTTTAGAATTTCCAAATGAATCGTAAACTGAATTCACTTCGATCACTTTCTCCATTGTGTCAATTACAATACACACACACACACACAAAATCCATTCAGCAGACACTTTTCCGATGTATAAATCAATATAAACTATGACAAGATGTAATGTTTTTTTTTTGGTTCACTGTTGATTGTTGTGTTTTACAGGTTTATGAGTGTCACAGTATTTCTTCGCACAAGGTAAAATATGCAATTGTACAAGATTCTTGATGGTGGATGGCGATGGCTTAAAACATAGCCATCTTAAATGCCGGCTTGAATAACATGACTTGATTATCGACTTCTAGTTTTTTAAACATTTTTTTTTTTTTTTTGTTAACCTGACCTTTTATCTCATTCTTACACTCATACCAATTTTCCTTTCTTTTACGCTTTGCCTCTTTTACCGAGTCGGCAACACAAAAATACACAACAATGTATGTGCACTGTCGATCGAATGCGATTGATGCTAAACGTGTTGTTGTTGGTTATAATTTTGTTCTGTGTTGTTGTTGTTGTTGTTGTTGTATTTTCGTGTGTGTCTTTCAGTTTTCACATACACGCAATTTAATATAGGGGACAATGAAGAATGGCAGAAGAAAAAAAACAACCCAGCAAAAACAACACATTCAATCGAAATCCATAGGAAGACGAACTAAAGCAAACCGATATGTATTAAGGCCGAACGCTTGATTTGTGTAGTATAAAGTGTTCGAACGACAACGGGCGACAATGGAAAAAACAACGGCTCCAGTTCATTCATGTACTACTAAAACATGTATACATCTACTATAATTGTGTCTGCGTTTTTTTTTTGTGTTTCTTTTTTTTTTATTTCGTTTCAGCCAATGTATACCAAAATCGTTCGTTGTCGTGTGGTTGTTGTTGATTTTCTTTTTATCCATAAATTCAATACAATATGATGCATCGTAGCTACTTTACTCAATGTACGCTCTTCTTGAACCATGCAAACAATATGTGTGCTGTTATTTTGTGTTGCCTTTGTATCGTCAGCCGATTGTTTTATTATCCAATTTTGTTTGTTTGTATTGTTGTTGTTTTTTATTTGATTAATTTCATTTCGATCGTCCGATTCTTGATGGCATTCTAACACCTCTTTGTATGTAATTTGAAATTGAATTTTGTTTGTAATTCGCTTAAGATGAGACAGAGAGCAATACAAAAGTCTAACACTTTCAAAAAAGCAGTGTCCTTTAACTTTTATCATATGTACATGTATATAGAAATGGTACTAGCAGGTGAATTTGGATGATTATTGATTGGTTGGGTTCGGTTGTGTGTGTGTGTGTGTGTATGTGATATTGATAGAAAAAAATATAACGATGTTCACAATTTAATCACTTGAAATAATTTATTGATTTGGCCGGAAATTCTTGTGAAGCATTCGGCAGTACGGTGTGAAATTGTGTCTATTGAGTAACCACAAATCAATAGCATTTAGACTCCCATTTGCTATTGTTAATTGTTTTTTCATTTTTTTTATTTTTAATACATCGTTTCCATAATGCAAACACGTCGATTACACACGGCACAACAACAACAACAACAAAAACAACAAATTTGATATCGGAGTCTCTGTTCGAAATCAATTGATTGTCAATTGTGAATGCAAAATTGCAGACGATTCAAAACATCGTGACAAAATGTGCAATGCCAATAATAATCATCAGCTGAAAACGAAAATTGAAATTACAAATCAAATCAAATATTCTATATTTTCAAATGCAATACATCAACCGCTTTTTTTTTTTTTAAATATGGCATTCAATTGGTTCTTTCATCATTTTTTATAAATTGCGACATGGGCCCAAAGTTAAAGCAATTTAATACATATCGTATATTATTTGTTGCTTGCTTGCTCAGTTTAACAGTTTCGAGGCTATATGTGTTTTTGTATTGGTTGTTGCGTTCTTTTTTCTGATATATATTCTCTCTCTCTCTCTTTCTCTCTCTCTCTCATTGGTCAATGGTTTGGTTGAATGGAATAAAAAAAAAACAACAACAACAACAAAAAAAAGCGGTGACCATTTAGAATGGTTATGGACTAAACATGAATTTCAATTAAATGTTTGCCACAATATCCAAATGAACCGAATGAAGAAATCGAAATAACAACAACGCACCAAAAACAAACTCACACGAATTCTCAAAATATATCCACAAATAGAAACAAGGATTACACACAACAAATTACACTCAATTGATTGGATTCGTCATGTCGAGAATGTGTCACCGCAAACACACTGTCAAATACATTGCATTTTTCATTTTGATATTTGACGGCACGCATTTTATTTTTTATTTTTTGTTCATCAATTGTCGCTTTTTTATTCTTTCATTTAAAAAAAAAATTATCTCGAACAACAACCACATAACACACACACACACACAAACACACTTTTGTCGATATTTTACGATCGCTTTTGATTTTGTGTTTATTTTGCACAAAATGTGAACAAATTTCACTCTATTGATGAGACAAACACATCGCACATGCACTTGCACTTATGTAAACGGGAAATGCATTCTTTTTTTACACACAAAACAAATCAGATTTTTTTTTTTTTTTTTTTTTTCAAAAAAATAAAATTCTTCAACAATAGAGAAGCAATGAGTCAAAAAAAAAGAAAAAAAATTATAAGAGGAAAACGTCGCTCACAATTTTGCCACCCGTATGAGAAAATTCTATAGACACCGATGAAGATTCACACAATTTGTTGTTGTTGTTGTTGTTGCTGCTACTCTCTCACAACATAAATATGTCCCGATCGGTCAGCTTGAAATCTGTTTCACAATTTTTATTTATTTTTTAATTCTTTTTTTCGTGTGTTTAATTAGTCGTTGAATCTTCACTTTGGATGTTTCGTGTTTTGTTGGTTTCCTTTTGCATTGACAGAGACAGAGATAGAGATGGAACTTTTGTGAATACAGCACAGAAAAAAAACACACACACAAAATTACACTGCATAAAGTGTATTTGATTCGAGATATTTTTTTTTCAGTGGTTTTTTTTTTTGTAAGCTGGTGTTCTTCTTCTCTTCTCTTGTAATTAAGCGGCGGATGGAATAAAAAGATACGCGAAATATACACGAAACAACAACAACAACACAAAAAATAATAAAATAATAAACGTTAATGGACTCAAACCTTCTGTGTAAGAGTCCAAAATACACGGAATCACAAAGCACAAAACGAATTTAACAAAAAAAAAAAATAATAAGAAATATATATATATTAAAATGAAACTCACTCAAGACAACAACACATACGGTTGCAATTGATATTATTCTGTGTGCTTTTTTTTCACGTCTTCTTGTATTTCTTTCGTCTACTCTATCCAAGTACTTTAGTATTTTGTTTTTGATATTTTTGTTCGGTGTTGTGAGTGTTTCGATTTAGCGTGTGTCTACACAAAATTTTAATTGATATTATATTCCAATGCAACTGAACCACTCACATTCTTTCTCTTCGACGGCAAATTCAATGTGTTGACTTCGGATATGCCGTATTTGTATGGGTGTGTGTATGTGCATGCATGTTGTATGTGTGGTGGTGGACAGTGTTTTATGTGTGTGTGCATGCGTTTGCGAACGTTGTATTGGACGTTTTGGTTGCCGATGTGAGAGTATGGATGTTGTTGCTGCTGCTGCTGCTGCTGCTTTTTTGTACAACAAACGTACTTAATTTAAATTGCCCATATTTTGTTACGTCTGCTTATTCTTTACAATGAAGGCACAATACAGGCGCCCACACTAACACATCAATACCGATGTCGTCGGCGATACCGTCTTGAAGTTGATTGTGAATGATGGCCGCACGACAATGGCGACATTCTACTATAATTTGAATGTTATTCAATTCAGCACAAATGATGTTTCCCACCAACAACAACAACAACAACAACAACAAAAAAACGTGAAATTATTGAAAATATGTCAATATTTCCATCATTCAATGAACAACCGATTGAATATTGCTGTTCAAATGGCTCATGATTTGTTCAAAATATATTGAAAATTAATTTGACATATTTCAAATAATTGCGCTGTTGACAAGCAACACAACGTCTTGCTACTGCAAAGAAAATCCAAAGATTCAAAATATTGGATCCTGTTTTGGCACCAATTCCGATTTTAGCCGAATTTGAACCATAAATAAGCTAAAATAGGATTCTCTTTTTTACTAAACTACCAATTTATTTGAACTTATTTTTAAAAAAGGAGACAAACAATTCAAATTCCATTTCATAATACAACTTTTTATTCCAATAGATTCTTGGTTTTATAACTTTTAATGTTTATGGTAAATAAATTTGTGTATTTGTTTTATTTTTTTAGTTTAACTTTACTTGCACCGCTTAAAACTAAACCAGTTTCAATTGTGACTTTTGGTTCCATAAACCCCCCACAAACAATTTCAAAATGAAATTAAAAAAAAAAAAAATATCAATTGACTGACATATTAAATGCTAGGTACATTTCAAGTGCAGTTACATGTCACATCCAAACGTCCAATTGATCAATACTCCAATTAAATCGACTCTAGGTTCATTGGATTTATCAATGAGTGGATTCGGCTAAGCCAAAGAGCGTTTTTTAACATTTTAAACACACACAAAAATGTTGTCTTTTTTTTTGTAATTGGACGAAATTTAGTGACATGGAATGTATTATTAAATGTTTGTTTCTGAACCATTGAAATGAGCATTTACATTAAAAGTCATTCGGTCATTTGTTCTTTTGTTTTTTTTTTTTTTTTTTTTGGTAACTCATCTCAAATTTCTCGTACATTTCAATGGAAATGCACGTTTTGTCAACGTGCAACGGTGTGAGCACACGGATCTTACGGTTATTTCTAAATTGCTTTTAATTGCATATTTTGCAATCACATATGCAGTAAATCTACAATCTCATTTAGAATCGAATTTCAAAATGTAGTTTTAGATTTGTAATTTGTGTGTAAACTTTGACGGGGGTGGGAAATTATGACAGACGAAAGAAAAAAAAAGATGTTAGAAATTTTCATGAGCTTAACCAATTCACAGAATGAATGGTACGATTGCTTTTCGGGATTTTGGATAATTTTTGAACTCATTTTTGTAGTTTCGGTGTTTGCCGAGTGCCCATACAGCCATTTGATAGAAACCAGCCACTGCAAAGATGAATGCCGGAATGCAGCTCGTCAAAATCGAAAAGCATAACCATGAGCCCACTTCATAGGTGTAATTTGGACAGGATACAAGGCTAAAGTATGAGAAAGAGACAATGCAAAACCATTGATTAGAAGTGTTTGATTGTCGAAAATAATTTGAGACATAAAATTTAAGACCACTTTCTGGGGTTGAGACTTGAATAATAATCTAATCTAATCTCAACATTTATGATATATTTCACCGACTAAAATTGAACTTTAGAAATGCTCAAGTCTCTCAACCCTCTTGATATTTTTGTATGGCTCAATGGCCAAAGTATACATACTTGAATAATTTTGTCAACGGATTCGAATCGGGTACAGGGATTTTGCGTACATGAGTTCCTGGCGGCCGTAAATTACGTAGTGCAATATGTGTAGACAAGTTGCCCAGCTCACACAGCTACAATATTCCACAAGAAAAACCAAAAAATTAAAACACCAAAATTTCCACACACACACACACACACACACACACACACACACACAAAATAGAAGAAAATGTTTGCAAAAAAAAAATTTACCGCAAATCCAGCAAGTCCAGCGTATGTTTGGAACGATGACGGTGCGGTGTACAGTGGATGGCATACATGGTAGGCAACATATGCGGTAAAACCCCAATAATATGTGCAATTTTTGAATAGGTTCATCAATGGCATTGTCGCATGTGAAAAACGATGAATAAACAACGTTTCATACAATCGTTTAGCATAATGAATTGTGTAGCATGCGGCAGCAATACTAAAGAATGAAATTATTAATAAAGACAACAACAACAAAAAAAAGACATGTCATCGATATTTGATAAATCAACAACAACAACAACAACAATCGAAACAATTAATGCTAACCAAAAATTGAAATTCGAACAATTTGTGCGTTATATAAAAAAATTTAAAAAAAAAAGAAAAAAAATGAGTGAAACATACTGTGCAGTTGTTGAATAGGAGGCTTTAGAAACATCACCAAAAAAGATCCATGGCCGTTGATAAACCCATAAATAGACAGCCAATGGTCCAGCGTATTCGCATAAAAATACCGTGCTCCAGCCAATTTGTGGGCCTAAATCTTTCACATACAATTTACTGCCCGATCGCAAATTTAGATTTTGTAATGTGTCACTATCTTTCAGCGTTTTTCCACGCGCTTCCAATCGAATCGATTGCCGTTCAACATATAAATGAGATGCTAATTTATGCACCTGCACCTTGACATCAGCCACCGTAGCTGAACCAGGTAAATTCAATTTACCGGCTGATTTAGAATTATGCGCATATAAAATTTCAATCTATCCAAAGGAAATACCAAAAAAAAAAAAAAAAATTCAAAAAATATTAAATTGGGAAAAAAACAAAACATTTTCATTTCAAATAATATTGACAAAAACAATTGTTGAATTTTCATTGCAATTGATAAACGAGCAAAAACACATTAGCAAATTCCAACAACGAAAAAAATTTCTCTCTCCTAATCGAACAACAGAGGAAAAACAGGTTTTCTTTAATCACTTCTAAATAAAGTCAACACAAAACTCAATAACGAAATCCACATAATAAAATTTTTGAATACGGTCACGACTGACTTACCTCCATATCGACGATGAATCCGAGCACGACTGCTTTTACTTTAACCAAAATCACTTCGATTACGGTGAGATTCTCTGCTTTCTCTTTTAACTCATACGCATACAAAAACACTTCAATTTTACGACGATTGCAAAACATTCCAACAAATGAGTTTCGTTTTTATGTGTTTGTAAAGTGTCGAACAAAAATTCAATGTCATGCCTTACGGCTGTATATGAATTGTAACACCAGGTGGCGATACCATCATCCAAAATCCAATTCATCGTCTAATCTACTATCAAATTTGACATTCCATTTCATAAATATATATGTTGACTGTTGTCTGAACATTTGTTAGCGTATTTTGAGGAACATAGACAACAACAAGACTGTGAACACTTGATGTATCAAAGTCTATTTACTTGTGCGATTCATTTTGATATTGTATTAGACATTTGGTTTTAATTTATAGGTTTCATTTGTTTTCGTTTGTTTTCTTTTTTCATCGATTAAGTCACTTTTATTGCGTAAACAGTGTTTTATCAAATTTAAAAAAAAAACCAATTGGCATCGAGTTCACATTGCTTATTTAAACATTTATTTCTAGTTTCATTTTTGTGCAAAATTTCACGTTTTGTTTCGGTTAAAAGGCCGAAAATTATATTTTTTTTTCGAGAACGAAATTTTAATTAGTATCTAGTTATCACCAATGTTTCGATTGCTGCAGCGTTCGAGTGGTTCGTAATTTGATGAATTTTTTTTTTTTTTTTTAATTCTCAATTTCAAATCACAATTCAAAATGATTGCATTCACTTTATCACCTGTCAAAGTTTCTTTGAGAAATTGTGTACTTTGATCTCTCGACCCAATTCTCCCTTGAAAACTGTAAATGAACAACAACAACAAAATATTTGTCAAAAATTTGCCGCTGTTTGACGTCACAGATTTATGTTTACTCGTGAAAATTTATGGCAAATGTTCAACATTTCACGTAACGAATTGATTAAGATGTTGATTTTAATCGTCTATTCTCCTCAATTTGTTTTTTGTTTTTGTTCACCCTTTCCATAGCGTGCATTTTACGTCAAAATCATCAATTTTCAAAATGTTTATACTCAAATGAGGCAGCAAAATATCCAAAAATCACCACTCACTATACAATTCATCCGCGTGAAAATGATAGCCGTTGGAAAGATGTGCCAATGGAACGTGATGCAGATGAAGTTGATATTGTGATTGTTGGTGGTGGACCGGCTGGTTTATCGGCGGCAATCCGTGCGAAACAATTGGCCGCCGAAAAGGAAAAAGAGATTCGGGTGTGTGTTATTGAAAAAGCATCCGAAGTTGGTGGTCATATATTGTCGGGTGCCGTTTTAGATCCGATCAGTTTGAATGAATTGTTACCAAACTGGAAAGAGATGGATCATCCGCTAAAAACACCGGTCACACATGATACATTTACCTTTTTAACGGAAAAAGGTCGCATTCCAATACCGATTTTTCCGGGATGGCCAATGGACAATCGTGGAAATTATATCGTTCGATTGGGACATGTTGTGCGATGGCTTGGTGAAGTGGCCGAAGAATTAGGCGTTGAAATTTATCCAGGCTGTGCTGCATCTGAAGTACTGTACCATGAAGATGGCAGCGTTAAAGGAATCGCAACAAATGATTTGGGCATTGGAAAAGATGGTGCACCAAAAGATACATTTGCTCGTGGTATGGAATTGCATGGTAAAACAACAATATTCGCTGAAGGATGCCGCGGTCATCTCACCAAACAAATGCTTAGCAAATTCAATCTCACCGAAAACAGTGCACCACAAACGTATGGCATTGGTTTAAAAGAAGTGTGGGAAATTTCCGCGGAACATCATAAACCGGGTTTAGTTGAACACTCAATCGGTTGGCCATTGGATAAGAATACATACGGTGGATCATTTTTGTATCACTTGAATGAAGACAGTCCATTGATTGCAATCGGTTTTGTTGTTGGTTTGGATTATTCAAATCCATGGCTCAGTCCATATCAAGAATTCCAAAAATTCAAAACACATCCAACCATTCGAAAGGTACTTGAAGGTGGAACGCGTATCGCTTACGGAGCCAGAGCTCTTAATGAAGGTGGATTTCAGTCTTTACCAAAATTAACCTTCCCCGGTGGATGTTTAACAGGTTTGTTGATTTCGCGCACGACATTTTATTTATTTATTTATTTTTTTGTTGCGACAATTGAAAAATCGTCTGTTTCCAATTTGTTTGTGAACAGGATGCTCTGCTGGATTTTTGAATGTACCACGTATCAAAGGGTCACACTATGCAATGAAAAGTGGAATGTTGGCAGCTGAAAGTATACTCGAAGAAATTTGGTCGGAAACACCACAACAAACATTAGGCCTTGAACCAAAGAGCTATTCAGACAAGTGAGTCCATTTTAGTCCCAAACAAATTGTATTTTGATTGACTTCAAGTTCATCATCGAAAAAAAAAATTTAACTGTTTTGGTTTTATTGCTATACGAACAGAGTAAAATCATCATTTATTTGGAAGGATCTCTATAAAGTGCGAAATGCACGACCATCATTCCATACAAGTCTTGGTTTATATGGTGGTTTAGTCGGATCTGGATTCACAATATTCATGGGAGGACGCGAACCATGGACACTTTCACATGGTTCTCCAGATCACACACGCTTGAAGCCAATCAATGAATGTAAGGCGATTGAGTATCCCAAACCAGACAACAAAATCACATTCGATCTATTGTCATCGGTTGCATTAACTGGAACTAATCATGAGGGTAAGTGGACGGTTCATATAACCCTCGCCATATTCGAAGCTTGAGCCTCGCCATATCTAATACGAAATTTTTAAATTATATTCCTATATTTCTAGGCGATCAACCACCACATTTAACGCTAAAAGATGACAAAGTGCCGGTTGATGTAAATTATAACGTTTATGGTGGCCCTGAAGCTCGTTTCTGTCCAGCTGGTGTTTATGAATACGTACCAAATGATGAAGGTGGCAATATGAAACTTCAAATCAACGCACAAAATTGCATTCATTGTAAAACGTGTGACATCAAAGACGTATCACAGAATATTAACTGGGTTGTGCCCGAGGGTGGCGGCGGACCAGCCTACAATGGCATGTAAAATTCAACGAAACAATGCAATCTGAATCGGGGGAATATTTTTCTATTTATAATATTGGTTATGCGCTTGTATTGCGCTCATTGATGATACAATGAAATTAACAAACATTTGCCGTTATCTTTTCTCTTTTTTTTTTTAAATAAAATATGAAATTAAATGATAGAAATTTTACATTGTATGCATTTGTGTTAAAATTATGAATTCAAAAGATCATTGATAAGATGAGCTGAGTCGACGTTTTTTCTCGAAGCTTCGATTTTCCAAATCATCAGTTGAACTAGCAGCCGAACTATTTCCATTCTCTTCAGTTGAACCTGTAAAATTCGTGTTACAACATTAATATGTTTCAAAGAATTTCATGCTTAAATTCAATGGAATTTTTCGTTGCACTTACCATTTGCATTGGTTTCTTCTTCATCATCATCGGAATCTTCGTCTTCGTCATCGACATCGATTGTTTCGGCTGGACTTGCTTTTTTATTCAGCTGATGTCGCAATCGCATTATTTGACTTTCGAGCTCTTCTATCTGTAGCATTTAAATTTAAAGAAATTAAAACGAAATTTATTTGTGTTTTTCCCTTGAGAGGTGCATATCGTCATGACGAGTTTAAGTCATTTGAAATGTTAAAAAAATCTCACCCTCATTTTAGACTTCTTCTCAACGAAATCGATACGCTTTTGCCATTTTTCAGAGGCCGTTTTCATTTGAGCTTCACGTTCTTCCACCAATTTAATGCGAAGCATTTGCTCTTGTTTAGCATGATCGGAAGTCATAGTCTGGATAACTTCACGTAGCTGCTCATTTTCGGAACGCAAATCAAAATTCTCCGTTTCCAATCGTTCATTTTCGGCGATAATAATATTGTAATCCTCATCATTGCGCCGTTCAATATCCATAAACCATGAGAATCGTGAGCTTCGTGCAGCACGTCGAGCTCGTACATCGGGTTTTGGTTGTTTAAAAACAATTTGCTGTGCAATCGATGCAAAATTCAGAACTTGTAAATTTTCATCCATAAACTCCATTTTCGGTGCCATTGTAACAATTGTTGTAATCTTTTCATGGCCAAGCAATGATTTTTGTAACAGCATTGTTAATTTTGATTCACGGAATGGCACCACTTCCTTGGATTTCGACTGTTGATTTTGAAACATCAGATCAAAGCAACGGCCAAGAACCATCAGTGATGTGTTTATTCGTTGCGCTTCTTTCAAACGATTGCCAACATTTTCAGTCTTTTTTAAACGTTCCGAACCGGCTAAATCACAGAATTTGTATGTGGCCAATGAAAAACGATCTGGATACGAAAAATGTATCACATTCACCATGAGTATACAATGTGAACGGCTTGAATTTGCATTGATATTTGTTGATGCATAATTCACTTGTGCTAAACCAGCGTTAATAACATCGTACGCATCACTTGCCGAACCCACATGCACCGATGTTAAATCTTTAATGTATGTATTTCCATCGTTTGCGATTATTTTTAAATTCTTTCGTTTGGCTGCCGGTGGACCCGTTTTCAATAAATCGTACACATTTTCATTATAAATTTCAGCAAATGAAATCCACACGAACACACATTGCCAATTGCTGTTGATCGGCTCAAAACCATGCTCTCGTCGAATTCGCGCCAATAAATCATTATTCCGGTCACGTGTATCTTCACGCACAAACTCAGCGGTAAGACTCAGTTCTGTGTGAATATTATGCTCAGACACCATTGACACGTTCCCTTTGTCAATCTTTGCTGCTGGTGTACAGCAAATAATTTTCTGATCCGCGGTAAAGATGTGTGCAATGGCACGTTGAACAATGCCAGCATCATCATCGGTGCCATACATTGTATAGGTTTTTCCCGAGCCGCTAGTGCCATATGTCAAAATCGTAAAATTCTCATCATTTTGTATTGACGATTGAACGGATTGATTGTACACATCCAATTGTGATGCTTCATTGTGAAAAATTTTTGAAAATTCAAAATGCTTTTCACTCAAATCCTTGTTATTGGTTGATACATTTTCAATTGGTTGCACTTTCAGTAGATTATTTTCAACGGCATAGTATTTGCATGGTTTTTTACTCGGACGCAAACGTAAGAATACAGATGCGGTGGTGTCTATTGTATCCGAATTGGCGCTTTGCTGTGAATTCGTGCTGGTCATCGATTGAGCATTACAATCCAGTTCATCTTCTTCTGAAATGTCTTTGAACAAATCACGAACGTTGTTTGGACGCGGACGATAGCGACGATCAATGCTCGGATCACGCTGATACATATATGAGACGCGATCGTCGGACATGTTTTTCGTTTTTTTTTTTTTTTAAATCTGAAATAAGAGGAAACTATCAATGGTGGTTTTATGAGATATTTTCGAGCGATTATCAAATGATGTTTGAAATTCAAACTGACATTCATTGCAACAACAAATCTGTCGTCAACGTACTTCAACATGGAAACAAACTAAGTTTTAATTTATTTGTTTTTTTTTTTTTTGAACATGCAACCACATTTTTCATTTTGGATGACTCTTTCGAAATTATTTTAATTGGAAGAGTTTTGAAGGTCTGAGGGCTCACTGCAAATTGTATCAATTGCGATTAAAGTTTCTAATTTTTTATTTGGCACAGACCCTGCGCAATTAAGAGCTGATATTCATCGAAAGTGAATCTTTTGTGGGAAATAAACATTAAAGCGATTCTTATTACAATCAATTTTTTTTTTTGAAAAGTTTGTCAAACAAATTTACAACGAAAAATCAATCACAAAATCAAATTCTGTGCAACTGGCACAGCTTCAGAAAAATATCTTTTAACTTTTCTTCAACCAACTAGCATTGGAAGTTGGAAATCTCTCAAAAATCACTTACCAAAAAATAAAAAATAAAAACAAAAACGATCACACTGAACAGATCAAATTGTATTTTTGTTTTTAAATGTAAGAAATTCGTCGAAAATATAAAATCATAACAATTTTCACTTAAATAATAACATGTTTCTTTTTCACCGAACAAAGACAGTAAGTACACATGAATAGGAAATTCCGTTGCGAGTTCAACACATTTGTATATTTTGAAGTGATAGATCAGTGGCTACATGAGTGCTGCCAATTGAGAAAACGCGCTAAAATATTGAACAACATTGACAGATAAATTGCGTACTTTGTGTTTGAGTATTGAATACAAATGCACGTGAATAGACACACAGGGGGCGAACATACACACACACACACACACACCTATCACATGTAACATATTCGAATTGTCGGATTCGATTCGTTCATATGACATTTTGAGTCGCACACATGTCATTTCTGGTAAAATTCCGAAATTTCTTTTTTTGACATACACACAGAATGATTGGAATATGAACGAGTATTTCGAGTTTTTGCGTTAACAAATGGCTGCAACACGATTTCGTTTAACGCAATTATTTTCGAATAATTTGCAATTGATTGGAGTTCGATCGTCGACAAATTTACATCCACCGAATATTCGTCAACATCATATTTGTGCGCAACAAACAAAACACCATAAATCGTCAATACTTTTCGTTGGAAATGATTCAAGTGAGTATCAAAAGTGATTGAAATTGAATTTGTCGCCAAACGAGACATATAAATTACATTGAATTAGTGACTAAATGGATGACACTGCATCCAAATTGTAGAATTCACTCAAAAAAGAGGTCGTTGTTTGTTACAAATGATAAAATGTGCTCGAATGTTACAATTATTTAATGAAATGTTCCTGTAAAATATTGAATCAAACTTAACCTCAACACCTGACCGCTGCAAATAGGGTAATTGCATCATACTAATTTTCAATTGCATTCCACACAGTATTGTTCGCATCGCAACGAAGTATATCGACAACATCGACGCTTGCATCAAAAGACTATTATAAAATTTTAGGCGTTCCGAAAAATAGTTCGTCCAAAGAAATTAAAAAAGCATATTATCAATTGGCTAAAAAATACCATCCGGACACCAATAAGGATGATCCAAATGCCAGTAAAAAGTTTCAAGAAGTATCGGAAGCATATGAAATACTTAGTGATGACACCAAACGAAAGGAGTACGATACATTTGGAACGACAACCGAACAAATGAATCGCAATGGTGGGGCTGGACCCGCTGGCCAAGGATTCAATCAACATTGGCAGTATCAGTCGACAATCAATCCGGAAGAGCTTTTCAAGTAAGTGGACTTTAACTCTCCATAAAATGGACATTTATTTCGTTCTTTGTATCACTTTGTTCATTGCTTGCGGGTTTGGTTTTTTTTTTTTTTTTTTTTTTTTTTTTGGTTAAATTCCATTCCCCAGTCGAATCTTTGGCGATCGTCATTTCAAAGGAAAAGGTGATTTTGGTGATTTCGATTTTTCGGATACGAAATTCGGATTTGGTGCTGCGCAAGAGGTCACAATGAATTTAACATTTGCCCAAGCTGCACGCGGTGTTAATAAAGATATTGTTGTAAATGTGGTCGATACATGCCAAAAGTGTCAGGGATCACGATGTGAAGCGGGCACAAAACCATCACGATGCCAATATTGTAATGGAACCGGCATGGAAACTGTATCAACTGGACCATTTATTATGCGATCAACATGCCGATATTGTGCTGGAACGGGACAATACAATAAATACCCTTGCATGGAATGTGAGGGCAAAGGACAAAATGTAAGCCCATCCAAAATGTTTGTTTAAAACTACAGCGTTCAATTTCGCACATTTCGATCAAATAAACATTCCTTCATTTGGTCCATTGATGGTGTAGGTGCAACGTAAAAAGATTACCGTCCCTGTGCCAGCTGGTGTTGAAAATGGACAAACAGTTCGAATGCCTGTTGGCCGTAGGGAAATTTTTATCACATTCAAGTGAGTATACACGATTTTAATGTCGTTTTGTTACCAATCATCATAACCTAACTCCAATCAATTTGTCAGGGTTGAGAAGAGCAACTACTTTAGACGAGATGGTGCTGATGTACATACAGATGCAGAAATATCTCTATGTCAAGCAATTTTAGGTGGAACAATTCGTATTCAAGGCGTTTACGAAACACAAACCATTCAGGTAAATTGTTGTCACCCATTCTGTGGCTATCAGTTGACCACTAATAAAGTTAGTCAATAGTTTAAATTAATTTTTCATTTCATTCAACAACGATAACATCTAGATTTTGCCAGGAACCTCATCACACACAAAGATTGCACTTAACAATAAAGGCATGAAACGAGTCAATAGCTACGGAAACGGCGATCATTATGTACACATCAAAGTAGCCATTCCAAAGAATCTGACCGCTGAACAAAAGGCATTGATTCAGGTAGGTTCAATTGCAAATTTTAAATTTGCTACATGCACTAATTGCTACACTGAGGTGTAACAAACAAGAGTGCAAATGCCTTGAATGTATAATAAAACAGATTCAATTTAAAAAACAAAAATCTCCGTTGTTCCTTTTACAGGCATACGCAGAACTAGAAACTGACACACCGGGCACAGTACTTGGTGTAACAAAAAAATCTGACGGTAAGTCGAATGATTCGCCATTTAATAGCACAAAAACGCAAGGTGAAGACGATGATAGTTACGAACCACACGCCAAAACCTATGACGACACACTAAAAGATAAAATCGAAAGTCAAAATTTTTGGAAATTTTTTGGCGGCATGATAGTAATTCTCCTTGTGTATCATATGCTACATTCAAATGATGATGGTAATTCCAGTATAATAACTGATATGTATGTTACTGATCATGGACAGCGTACGGAGGCAGACAATCGCAAATTATATAAAGATGCTTGAATTTTGACACTTTGTTGAAATTGAATTTTCAATTGAAAATCGAAAAACTCCTGTTAGCAAACGAAAATTGAAAATGGGGCTGCGCCTTTAAAAAAAAAACGAATCCCGTGTAATTTATGTAGATTAAAGGTACATTGTGAACAACCGAAAAATGTGAATAAAACGGCCGTGCCATTTCAATTGACGATGTAACGAACGAACTGAGTTTTAATAATATCCTTAGCGGAAATAAGGCGCTTCCCCATTGCATTTTTTGTTGTTGTTGTTGTTGTTAAATTTTCTAAGGAAAATTATTCGATAATTGAAAAATGAAAATCTATCTCTTTACTTATTTTAGGTTCAAAGGTGTGCTATGAGGATACAAATAAATTTACACAAAAAGTTCGAGACGCACTGAAAAAAGAGAAATCAACAAACGAAAATAATACAGAAAAAGAGGCAACAAGTGAAAGTAGTGGCGATCAAGGTTCGGGGTCCGATCAAAGTAAAGAATCTGGTCAGAGTTCAGGCACAAAGGAAACCGATAATGAGTCCGTAAAAAAACGTGATAAAGTATGAGCTCTTCGTATGCGTATGAACCATAGTAGTTGCACACACCTACTTCAATGCTAAAAACTCTAGTATAAGAATTTACCTTATCGATTTAAAATTTGAAATTGAACATTTAATTAAAGTGGAAAACAAATATATCTAGCAAAATTGCATATAAATAAAACCGATTGTAGACAGTTCGGTTGAAAAAAAAAAACATAAAACAATTGCGCTTTATTTGTTTATTTTATATTTTGTTGCTTAAAATTTATGTGACATCCATCTATACAGCTATTGAAATTTGAAAAATGAAAATTGATTCGGGTTTTTTTTCTTTTATTTTTTTTTAATTGATGCCATGAGCTTTCTGTAGGCCTTCCAACAGTCGTCGTTTCTCTTCGGCATGTTCACGATACGTTTGTATTGCGGCTTTTATTTCATTTGCTTTGGTGATATTCTCCGATTTACAATATTCATCTAAAAATGTCAAACAAATTTCATCGCATTTCAAATCATCGGTATTTTTCTCAACCGTTTTTTCAATTTCCAATTGAACATCATTCTTTTTACAGTCGATTAATTGTCGATACAAGTATTCATCGTCACGTTTTGGATACGATTTCAATTGTTCTAAAATGTATGCATCATATGGTATTTTATTGAGATTGTACATAAGACAAATGGCCTCAACGGCATTCCTCAAATAGTCTCGTTTAATGCAATCAATGACCAAATTATCAATAAGCTTATGCCAGGCGAGGAAAAATGCCATCGGCCCAAAGTGGCGTGTCGATCTCAATATATCAAATGCTTTATTCTCATTGATGTGTTGATACGTTAGGCTCGTAACACGATGATAATCTTTTTCATACGGTTCAAATTGGATAATGCATCTGTTCAGTACAAATTCATATTTTCCTTCATCTAAAACACGTTGCAAATGTTCACCGTTAAACATTTGGGGTACGATAATATTTCGACCTTTAAACGGAAAATATGTTTCAAGGACGCGTCGCCGTGTGATTTGATCAGCTGTTTCGAGTACACCATTTGGATGACGAATTACAATTGAACGTTCACGTTCTTTTAAATTAAATGTTGTATCGATGAATACCAGTTTTGTGGTGGTGTAACCTTGAATTTCTGGATCTTTTGATAGCACTTTGATGTTATCCTCTTCGATGGGTACAATTGGTGGCATCAGTAGCATTCGTTTGGCCGTACGAATTGCACCATCAAATTTCGATTTCACTTCATTTGCCGTTAAAAAATGGTATGTCGGACGACTGAATGGCTTTGGACGCACACGAAACACTCGATCGATTCGCATTGATGTCAGTGAATACATCAGTTCACGATTTTCTTTCTGCATAAATTGATGGCTTGGATCAGCATCTACAAAAGAATTTTTTGATTGAACCATATTTACTGTGTGTGTGTGTGTGTGTGTGTGAATTTCAATCGAAATTCTAACCTCAAAAGTAAGATTCATTTCAAATACAAACCATATTTTAGAAAATTATCGGTGTTTGATTTTGATGTGGTTGTTTCTGAGCTAAAACGCACCGATGGACTTATGTGCACGGATTTTGATTGATTTATCAACTTAACAAAATGAGCTCGAGCAATCATGTTCTCGGTTGGATGGGTTTGTTTCCACAGCTCAATTTACACAATTTCAGATTTTCGAAGTTATGACTTTTTACCATTGATCGAAATTCAAGTGATGATAATTTTGACGTATAAATGACACTGACACAACGAACGCGATAGAGGCGCTGTCATCTCCATACACCTAAATCTACTCCTCTATTTTTATTGTATATTGAATGGAAAAATTCAAATGTTTACACATTTTACTGATTGATTACAAAAGATGCGAATGATGCACATTTATTTACGCAAAAATCGGCTTGTTTACGCAAATTTACTGTTTCCCAGGAATGTTCTCAAGGGTCAGCTGAAATGTTCGGAATGACTTATTTATCGATTCAGAAAGTTTTTTTTTTTTTTCATTGAAATCAAACATTCAAATTGAATGCAAGTGGTTTCAAAAGCATCCGAAGAGAATCGAATTTTTAATTCAAAGCAGACAAATTGCATGCGGTTTTTTCCGATTCACTTCCGTATACAATAAGAATCATTGTATGTTTTTTTTTTCTTTTAAAATGTGTAAAAATTAAATCCACAAAGAAACTCCATTCAAAAGGGTGAAGAATTCCTCAATTAACCACAACGAAGTGTATGGAAGAGAAAGGGAATGCGGATAAAGGGAAAGATCAGATAGAGATAGAAAGAAAAAAATTTGCACTGCTCATGAGCATACAATGACAGCGGCGCAAGTGTTTGACACCACAACACACAAACATAACGTAATTTCATGTGTGAGTCGCGCGAGGCACACACAGAGTGTCATTGAGTCATGTTTTTTTTTTGTTATTTCTTTTTCGGTCGATTCCATTGCAGTTAAATGCGAATCCAAAAAGAAAGACGAACAACAACAACAACAAAAAACACACAAGAGTAACCAACGAGAACTTCATCAACACACACGCTCATATACGCCCCGGTGTGTTTATTCGAAGCATTTCTTTCATTCATTTCGCTTCTAATGTCAGTGTGAAAATAGTAGTGATGACGATGTGTTGCGTTTGAGACCCCAATAATGAAATACGCGCGATATTAATTTCTAGCTCTATCGAAGAAGCTCACTCAAGTGACATTTTCTTTAACAAAAATTTAGAAGAAAAAAAAAACAAACAAACAAGACCTGAACGATATTAATCGAGTTTGCATTGATAAAACAAACAAACACAGAAAAAAAAAGAAGCAAATTAATAATTCCATTCAAAAATTGTAACAAATTTATGTGAATTATCAATTTTGTTGTTGCATCGAGAGACAAAACACAAAACGTTGTGTGTGTGTGGAATTCAATATCGATCGATTTGGTGAAGAAGCACCCAAATAGTAAGTATGATACTCATTGTGTGTACTGTGCAAAAAACATATGGCCTACGAGAAAATGATTTTGCATTTAGACGCAAAAAAAACACACAAATCGCCAAAAAGAAGTAAAAAAAAATAAACGCGAACACAAATTTTTCTATTCGAATTCCGCAGAGCAAACAGATAGATATTATTCGAGTGTGATTCTGAAGCGCGCACATTTTCATTTAGCGTGGGTAGTTATTTAAAATTGTGTTTGTTTATATTTATATAGCAAAAAAAAAAAGAAACAACAGAATTCTGCTGTGGAATCAATTAGTTATTTTAGTTGGTTGTTGTTTTTATTTTTGCTCCTTATTCAATGGTTTTTTTTTTCGCTTGAAATAGACTAGCATTCAGCCACTGACGTTTCGATACACATGAGTATCGATGTGCTAGCATTTTAAAACAATACACATTGAACCCATTCCAGACACTTGCTGCAGGTTGCCAATGGTTATTTGAAAAAAAGAAAAAAAAAAATATATTTATTACTGTTTGGTTTTGAATTGAAAGAAAAATCGACAATAAATTTTATCAGAAGAATCAAGAGAGAGAGAGAGAGAAAAAAAATGAGAAAAAAGCCCGAGTTTATGTTTTGTAAAATAACAATTTATGTCTTTTTGGTGGAATCTTTGTTTCTTATAAATGAAAAAAAAAAAAACAGCAAATCAATCTGTTGGCTTAGAAAGTGGCATTGTTTCGAATAAAAATCCGATATTCACAGACCAAATAAACATACAATTAAAATTTAAAAAATAAACACACACAACAATCATCGAAAAATCATCATTGAGCAAACAATTATTCGATGCAAATCATTTGCATCGTGCATTTTTCGATTTGTTTTGTTACGATTTGCAAAGAAGCTGTTGTGCTATGACAAAAAAAAAGGCGAAACAAGTGCATTTTTGTTGTTGCTGTTGTTGTTGTTCATAGAGTATAAAGTGTGTGTGTGTGTGTGTGTGTGGTGACACAATACGCATTTGAAGCTAAAACAACACAAAAATAGAGAAATCTAAAGGAACTGAATACATGCGTGCGAATACGAGTGCGAATGTGTTTGTGTGATGAAGTTTGGATGAAAATTGCATCGATTGCATTCCAAATGTTAATATGTACGGTGTTTTTTTTTTTTGTACACCGCAATAAAATCGAGCCATAATAAAAATAAAGTGTTTTAAACATTGTGTTTTGCAATGACATAGCCAGCACCATGGAATTGTGATCGATTGTGATGAGCAAAGGTGATCCAAGTAACATCCAATCGTGTATATCGAATCATTTTGTGTGTTTGTGACTCACTTCTTCTTCTTTTATTTATTATTGTTTGATTTATTATCGGAGCGTATAAATCTATAAAAACCATATTTTTTTTTTTGTTCGCCGTCGTCGTCTTCATCTTCATACGTGCTGCGTGAAATGCATTAACAATTAAACAAATACAAACGTACACACACATACAAAAATGGTAATCATTATATGAATCGTTGTCACCAATTGATAAATTGATTGGCATTTACTCGGCGTACACATAATTTCAACGGTTTTTTCTTTTTTTTCATTCAACATCAAAGGGAAATGATAAATGTGTCATTTGTTCTATTTTTGGGAACGAGATTGTTTGGCCTAGTGACTTGAAAATGAGGCGCTACCAACTCTTTTTTTCTTTTTTTACGTTACAAAAGTTCCAATTAAGATGTTGATAAGTGTGCACAATTATCTTGTCTAAACATTCCAAATCCAATCTCTATCTATTGACCAGTTTATTTTGTCGATTTGTGATAAAAACGTATAAATAAACTGAAGCTAAACATTTTGCTTGTGCAGCAACATTTGCGCTGTGTAGAATGGTATTTAAAAGTAGTAAATTAAATTATCAGTACGATTCTAGGCACCCTCTAAAAGAGGCCATTTCAAAACCAAAAATGGTATATACCTCTTATTAAAGAGGCTCCCTTCGAAAGATACACCACACACACACACACACACAAAAAGACAGCGTGCTGCATTGTCAAAGTAAAACTTCCGACATCAATGCCAACAACAACAGCCTTTAAAGTGAACATTAGCCCCGAACCAAATGAAAAAAAAAAACGCAATTTCATTGGTATAAATTCTTTGCTAATGGCAGTGCATAAGTCAAAAAAAAAAAAAAACCGAATCAAACAAAAGGCAGCATTAAAAAACCGAGTCGGTCAGCTTTTACCCGCTGCGAAAAAAAAACAACAATGAAACGAAAGTTGTGAATGTGAAAGAAAACAACAACAAATGTTGTAGGGAATTAAAGTCAAGCACATCATATGCGATTGCCATACACGATGGGGGTAAAAAGTGAATGCGCAATACATGGTAAGATGTCAAAATGAAAATGAAACAATATTCGCATGCATACACAGAGCACACTCGCACACACATACACTCAGTCAAATAAGCGATGATGGCCTGCACTAGCTTTACCATAGCAGCTCACACGTCTACATGCACAACAACAGAAGTTCTTCGTACCAATCAAATCAAAATGACTCAGTATGCATATACTCTGGCCACCGTATCATATCTACACAACCATTTCCATTTTCGGGTATAAAATATAAATCTAAATATATATCGGTTTTATTTTTTTAATCATTTGAAATTAACATTTTTTTTTTCTTCGAACGAGAAGAATTATTTGATTAAAAATCCGTATTGATATCGGATGTTAATGAATTGATATTCACATGAGATAAAAGTCAACATCGATTTATTTAGAAATGTCGTGAGAGGTACTTAAAGTTCCAAAAAAAAAACAAAAAACTAACAACCATCAAGACAAACGTACAGATGATCACATTCAATGCAATACTATGTCAAACATATGCATAATAAAAAAAAAAAAACTATCGATTTTATGGTATAGAAAATGCTGTGAAGAGATCTTTGCCGTGAAAATAAAATTTACCGAAGAAATTCAAAAAACAAACTAGCAAAATCTCTTTCTCATTTAATTTCGACATACGGAAGACGAAGAAAGTTGGCAAGCGCATTAAAATCCGTCAAATTGAACAGATGAGAGAGAAAGAAAAAAAGTGTTTGAAATAGAATGAATTACAAATTAAATCTAATCATGGGTTAAGAGTGTTCAAAATGCGGTTTATATTCGGTGTATCTATACCAATAGATGTTGTTTTTTTTTCTCCCTCTATTTCGGGCTATACACATTGCAATGTATCAAGGTAATGTGATTGTATATAAGCTGCTTATTGATTCGGTCAAATTTGATTTATATGTCAAAATATGAATCGAACAAACGGCAAATGAACAAAACGGCAAACGAACAAAATGGCAAAAAAAAGCGCACACACCACACACAACAACAACAACAACAAAAACGATCGAGAAATGAAAATCTGACTGTGAATTAGCGTTGAATACCAATTTCGATTCCAAATCGTCCAGATCAGCGGGCATTTATTGTGTGTGACGACGAGATGTGACTTTTATTCGCAAATAAATGTTAATGATTTAAAATAGAGAGTGTTCCACCAGAGAGTCTACGCTAATATTATAATATTGATTTTTGTTGTTGTTTTCATGTTTGGTTCGAGGGTTTTAGTCATTCGCCAAGCGAATAAAATATTGATTTTTTGTTGTTTTTTTTTTTTTTTAATATTTCATCCGGATGGAGTGAGTGACATCAAACCGGGTGCTATTTAGCGCTGACAACAAATTAACAGAATTTGAGAAGTGATCAATAGATTGTTTAACTTAGTGTTTATTTTTTGTTTTGGGTTACGTTGATGGAAATTTTGATGTTTTTATTGTTGAATTAGTGAGTTTTTTGGTTGTTAGAAGTGCGTTTGGAACATGAATGAACAAAAAAAAAAAAAAAAACAGGTGATTCGAATTTAATATAGAAATAAGCGAGACAGCATACAATGAATGTCATACTAGTGAATGTCGAATTGGTGTTCGGATACGGTTGGAATTTTATTGAATAGAATAGAATTGTAAGTTGAAATTTTTCAGAAACAATGAAAATGAAGAACGGTATCAAAAGCATCGAAATTTGAATTGGCGAATGAATGAAAAAACAAAAACCGAGCCAGAGAGAGAGAGAGAGAGAGAGAGAGAGAAAGAGAGAGAAGTGAGGAGTACGTAGCAAGTACAAAATCAACTGTAATTCTAATAATTGTGCAGAAACAGCAAACCAAACAACTGTTTGTGGACATAATGAATGCAATAGCACATAGAAGAGTTTCAAAACTATCGATTCAATCGTCTTCCCATACATTTACCACACATACGAATGAGTTGCGGCGCTCTCAACTGACCGAATATAGTGGTTGAAACGCCGCAACGAGTAGCACAGCAGCAGAACACACAAAAAAAAACGCGAGTGCGAAAAAGACATACTGTCGAAAAAAAAAATTGTACAAAACTATTACAGTAGTTAATAACGTATTCCGCAATCGTAGCGTGAACAGTTTCTAGGTTCATTTTTTTTTCTTCTACATCATTGTCATTAATCGTCATTGCCATTGTTTGCAGCGGTTGAATTCATACGCGCTTGTCGAACCAAGAACCAAATAGAGAATACAACAACAACAACAACAACAACAACAAAAATTGCACCAAACGGACTAGAGAAAGAATTAAAGTTTTTTTTTTTAACGTGTGTTGGAATTTCTAGTAATAGTTTGTTGAAATGCACTTTCTCATGTTGACCTTTTGCATTGCCTTTAGTCCAAGCTGTGGAATCAATTTCACACCAGCAACGTACACGCGGAAATAAAATGCTTAGTGCGCAGAGTGTGTTTCTCATGTGTGTGTGTGTGTGTGTGAGAGAGAGAGAGAGAGAGAGAGAGAGAGAGAGAGAGAGAGAGATTCAAATCATAGAATGCACATAAATTGCTTTAAATCAGGCAAACCCGCACTCATTTACTCATAACTTTGATATACAAAAGCAACTTTAAATAAACACTTTATGTGCCAATGGTGTGTGAATTAATGAAGCAATACCATATTTGACGCACAATATTGGTGACGGAACACGATGGATCAATTCGAATAATAACACATTTTAATATAGTATATCAAGTAAATTCTCTTAAAGACTTAATGACAATCATTCCAACCGAGAGATAGATAGGTAGAGAGAGAGAGAGAGAGAGAGAGAGAGAGAGAGAGAGAGACCAAGAGATAGAGAACTAAATTAAATTACCGACGTTGGCAGCACAAATCTACATAAAACTGAATAAAAGAAAAAAAAACAAATCACATCAGACTGCTTGAGTCTGTGTTGTTGCGACTACAAATCGCCTATTAGATCACCTGTTTCGCATATTTTGTGTGTGTCTCGATGTTTTTTTTTTTGTTATGTATGAGAGTGCGCTTAATGGACATCCAATCATCGTAATCAAAATCGATATTCCATTGAATAATATTTGTTTTATTTAGCTATTAAATATCGAATTAAGTTTAACATATTGAAATAAAAAGAATTATACAATAATAAGCAATCGGAAATATTGTCACATCGCAAGAATCGCAAAAAGAGTACACAGAAGAAGAAAAAAACAAACACAATTCAAAAATTGGCAATCGATGGCAACAACAACAACAACAAATAACGCGGATAACGGTACGTTTGGCGGCAAAACTAACCATACCGAGAAATTATAGTTCTTTATGCTAATCATTTCAATTGGATGCAATGTAAAAATAATAGACAAAACGTTTAATTAGCTAAACGTTCAACGAGAATTTGTAAGAAGAGAAGTACAAAAAAAAAGCCGCAGCAACAGAGCAATTGCTTGAGAAGGTCTTTTGCGAGTCAATTTTGCGAATGTGTTTTTTTTCATTATTTGTATGAAATTGGGTCGGTTATGTGACTCATCAAGAGTCTAGTCTGGTCGAACCGATAGTTTGGGCGGGTTACGTCATATGTTGTACACACCGATGTCAAACGTACTACCGTCTTCCAAATATGTTTCGATCATTTCAAATTTGATAGTCCATGCAATAAATTACAACAACCATCGTTGTCATCTACGTACAGCAATAACAATGACAAAGCTATTAGAACGGGTGACAATAACAAAAAAAAAAAAAAAAAAAAACAAGCGTTAATAACGTCAAAAAAACAGCACAAGTTCAGATGCACGAAGGTGTTATGGCACTGAAATTGCGTTTGTTTGTGTGTGCTTGTGTGTGTGTGTGTTTTTTTTTTTTAAATTTCATTTCACTCTCAGTTTGGGTTTGCTAATTTCACATGACGTGCCATTGAAATGCGACGCGGCATAGTTCGATGGTTAGACTTGGAATTGAATGGCCGCAAAAATTGAAATGAATGAGGCAAATAAAACGCTCGATAAACCGGAGACACGATCAAATTTCAAATCTGGCACCTTTTTTTCATTATTTTAATCATAACACCGCAATCAAATCAACACTCATTCATTTAAATCTTAGCGGGAATTCTATAATGTGTGTACTGTCACAAATAATTAAAATCGGATGGATTTAATCGGTTGACATATCAAATGGCGAAATACATACCGAATAAGAAATCTGTGTATAACAGACATTTACCGAAAAGCTAGGCGAAAAGTTCATGCTACATGAATAAACCGATTTTTAATGGCTGTTCAGTTTGTTGTTGTTGTTGTTTTTTTTTCGGTGGGCTAGTAAGAGGCTTTGCTAAAAACGGTGTTAACAAATGTTTTACAAATTAATTGGATAAATCTGTTGCCGTCCCTCCACCAAACAGTTGTAAATTTGTTTTTCTTATAGCTTCTTCATTTGTTTTTCTCATTCTAGACAATCTCGATTATTCCATCAACTTCATCGGAACAAATACGGAAGGAAAGACAAAGAATTGTTGTTTGTGTGTGTTTTTTTTCTCGGCTTGTTGGCATATGAATGAATAATATCCGAAAAAATTTGATGATCTCCCACGCAACAGCTTAACAATATCGCATAAAAACCTGTTAAATTCACAACACATTATCATCGACACTGCGCGCGCATTTGAATAATTAATGATTTGCGGTCTACATAATAAAAAAAAAGAAAAACAAAACAAAGCAAAAAAAGCAGTGTTAGTCTGGTATGTGCGTAAATATGTGTAAATTTAAGCGCTAAATTGTGATGCAACATTTGAAGGTGTTCTTAATGTGAAGCAGAAAAGTATTTCAACAAAAAAAAAACACACACACACACACACGAGTTGTTCGAATCGAGATCGCAACCGCGATTGTGATTTACCCGCGCATTAAATGGATACAATCACGAGTAATTCAAGTGCACCAACACCAGCGCCCCGATCCACTTTTCAAAATGGTTTAAATTCACAAGAGGATCGAATGCATGCCGCCAACATTCCATTGGAACAAGCTCAATGTCAACGAACAAATGAATTAAGCGAACATTTCAGCTCGAGTGATAGTGCTGATGATTTAAAAGAGCTCAATTGGAGTGCTACCGGTCATGATTTGTCATCATCAAAAACCAAAACGGAGGCTCAAGAAGTTGATGAACGTGATCGTTATTCACCATTACGTTATTCACTAAGCCTGCCCATTCACTCACACAATGACGATGATGACAATCAGATCGACTGTGGGGCTGGCAATTTGATTGGCGCTGGATCTTCACGTCGTTCGTTCGATAGTAGTCGAATCTCATCGAAAGAGGAAAAACAACGACAAAATGAGGAAAAGAAAACGCCAGCATCAACATCAAATACAGACGCACCGTTGAGTGCATTTGGTGTGGTTGAATCGTCATCGGTATCATCGGAAACGGGCAGCTGGGAGGCGATTTATCCACAACCAAGAAAACCACCAAAACCAATGTATAGCGATAAAACGCCAGAACAAATTGCGGCCAAAGCCAGTGCCGGCGGTGAAATTAATTGTTTTATTGACGCATCAACTTTATTGGACGATGGTGAAATCGCATACACAAATCCAAATTCAAATACATTCAAAGCGAATCAACCAAATGCCACGGCATGCGATGGATATGCCAATGCAACGACAAGCTATGAACCAGCTATTGGTGATCAGGTATTAGCCAAACCATTGAATTTTGACGAACGTGCAATCGATTTAAATACTCAACACACATACTGTGACAATACGGAACTGAAAAAAAGCAAAGAGAATTTAGCCGAGGATTTTGATCGTGATGAAGCCGAAGCAGATGCATTAGTTATTAATTTATCGGACGAACAAAAATTGAGCACACAAAAGTCATTGGAATTGGGTGTGCATCGGCCGGCCGCTGACATTAAGGATCAATATTCAAGTGAATGCATTTCAACAAATGGCCCAAAGCCGGTCTCATTGAATATGCTAAATGAATATGGTGTGCGTGTTGATGGTGGCGGTGGCGGCGGCGGCGGCGGCGGAAAAGGGAACTCAGATCGCCAGGATAATGAACGAAAGCAAGGCCATTTTCTATTTTCCAATTCAATTCAGCAATTTTCTGGACATGTGATGAGCCCAAAGATTCCATATTTTGAAGAAAATCAAAGTGATTTTTCGTTGCCCAGCATTTATTCGGGTGGCAGTGATTGTGCCAGTACATTTGATACGAGTTCGCATATTAGTAGTGATCGTGATTCACATGATTTTGGTGAATTATCCAATTTTTCCATTGGAAATTCATCAAAAGGTGATTCAGTCATTTATCCAGATACACCGCATAATTCAATTTTACAAGTCAATTTGTCGCGGAATAGTTTAGGGCCAAGTGATTCAGCCATAGCATCATTATCATCATCGGAAAGTAATCCAATTTCAATACCATCACGTCGTTCACACGATGATACCGTTCCAATTCTATCGGGCGGTGCATCGGTCAAAGATTTCACACCAAAACAATGTGACAGCCCGTCAATGCAACGCAAAACGGACAATTGTCCAATCATATCGGTTGGCATGACAGCATTGGATTTTGAAGAAAAACGCCCAAAACCACGTGAACGTCAAAGTAGTTTGGCCATGAATTCATGGGTGGTCGATATGAGCGATTGTAACAAACGAAATCGGCGACGTGGCAGCGAAAGTTCGTCGATTAGTGTTGAATCGAATCGTTATTCGGATTCAAAACCCGATCGTAGTGGTTCGAGTAGTTCAAGCAAAGGATTTGGTTACTATGTATCATTGAATGACATGAAACCATCGTATTTGGCCGACGAACACTTGTCGAAATCGTTAAATTATCATTCGTCAAGTTCGTCGTGTGCATCAGCCGAACCACGTAAAAAATCAACCGGATTTTTTGTTGATTTTTCAAATAATGATTCGTGTGCAATGAATACACCGCCACCAAGTAATAATGGTTTGGAACATGCACAAAAATCCGACGAAAAAACCGAAGACAAAAAGAATATTTTCTCAATGTTTATTGACTTTGGCAATGATGATCATCGTAATACACCAAAACGTGACGTAACCGCCAAACTATCAAGCAATCCAAAAGGCAATGACACAAATTCAATGGAATCGCCCGTTTTGAGTCGACGAAATCAAGCGTTCAACAGTCAACAATTGTCGGACGGTGAAATAAAACGGCATTCGTGGAATACATCGAAAGAATCACCGCACTTTGCTCATGTACGCGAACATAAACGTTCAGTTAGCACATCATCCGATAAAGGAATCATGAATATATTAGATAAAATTCCATTAATTTCAAAAACATCCAGCATGTCGATTGACACACCAAATTCACCGCACGATGATATTACATCGAAATCGCTCAGTAGCTACTCAAATAATTCATTGACATCGTTATCGGTACAATCAAGTGGCAGTAAATTTGCCGATCACAATGATAAAAATGCGGGTAAACGGCATCAAAAAGATGCACGAATTAATGAAACATTTGATAAAAGTAGTCAAGGTTCATTAACCGATGATATTTTATCGAAAAATTCATCGCCACCATCCAATAATACGGACACTGACGATGCAACATTTCACAATGATAATGACGAAACTCTGCATGGCGATATAGCGACGTCAAATGTAATGGAAACCATTCCAGAAACAAAAGAAGCGGTCGTTTTGAGACGACATCCCAGCGGAGTGAATAGCAAATTGGAACGTCATACAATGGAAACGCTTCAGGCGACCATTGAAAAGCAAAAACAACTGTTGAATACCGTTTCGGAAGAGGTGTCATCATTTGTTAAACTATCCGATATGGACAAACCGGCACCAAAATTTGAACTTCATAATTCGGACAGTCGACCAAAATCCGTCGGTTCACGAATTGGAAAATTGTTTGACAATCGGGCAGGAAATCGAAACACATGGCATCACATGTCCAAATCTGCAGGTAATTAAATCGTTTGAAACAAAAACAAAAAACAGTTATTAATTCAGTGTTTAACCTTTCTGAAGGCGATTAAATCATTAATTCTTGAATTATTTCATTTTATTTTTTCAGGAAATAACCTCACGAATTTGGCGTCATCAGCCGAAAACTTTAAAAGTTTAACACGAATCTTTCCCCATTTGGGCAAGGACTTGAGCAATAGCTTGCCCACAAATTTTGATCAGTCAACATCAAACACTAGCCCAAATGAATATACAATGGACTTATTCCATTCGGATTTTTCAACATCCAGTGCGACATCGAGCATTAGTCGATCCGGAATCGGTATGTCTAAGCTTAAAATTGACTGAACATTTAAAATTGAATAATTGACAATTTATCGAAATGTCATCGAAATTCTAGATTCAGCCGATGAGTTTAGTCTATCAACGGCACAACCTCGTCGCCTGGGTGAAGATTTATTGAAAATGTTTCTACAGGAGATCGCTACAGATGTCACAATTGAGGTGAATGGACGTCGAATGAGAGCTCACAAGTGTATATTGCGCTCGCGTTGCCAATATTTTGCAGCTATTTTGGCCGGCGGTTGGGTTGAAAGTGCCGGCAATGTGATCTCATTATCGGGCTATTCGTATGGTTCCGTTCATTTTGCATTGTGTCACATTTATTCGGGTGCTTCACATCCACCGGATGGCATCAGTTTAATGGAATTGGCCGCACTGGCTGATTTACTTGGATTAGAAGGTTTAAAAGAAGTTGCAGCCCACTCATTGCGATCAAATTACTGTCATAGTTTTCACAAGCCGTGCTCTGGCTGCATCGATGGTGTTTTACAAGTATTCCCGGTTGCATTAAATCAAGGCCTAGACGATTTATATCGAAAATGTTTGCGATGGGCATGCAAACACTATATGAAAGTATGGCCATCGCGTGCATTTTCTCAGCTACCATCGGAATTAGTGGCACGATGCAAGCAACACATCATTGCTCATATGGTGAGTATTTTCAACTATTTTTGCTTCTTTGTTTTTTCTTATTGTTAATCAAAATAACAAATTGAAAGCTTCGCGATAATTTGTGATGATGCTTTGCCCTTTTACAACACACTCAATTGGATGGAAAAACAATTGACGTTGTTGAAATGGGCATGTCAATAATCAAAAACCGTAAAACGTAATCAATCGAATAAACAAAATGTCATAAATGTAATTGATAAATAAATAAATAATCGTGTTTTTTTTTTTTTTTTTTGTAATGATTTTAGACATCGGAATCGGTGATTTATACGCTGTTGGACTGTGATCATTTGCTTGCGCTACTTGCACCGTGCCGTTGGGCGAGCGCTGTTGAATCGGCCGTACGTGATATTATTGAAGCAGGTCACGTTTATGTGACCGATCATTATGCCAGTTTGATTGCAAGTGATGGATTCTTATCGCTGGGTCAAGGTCAAAGTTGGAATATATCGCGCTTAGAGAATATGCTACTTCGTGCGGGATCATCATTAACACCCGATCAAGCATGTCGCAGCTATCAACGGATTACACGTTTGGATTCTGTATTGAAAGCGAAAGTAAACAAATTGCATACGTCACGCATCGACAAGAGCATTTTTATGTCCGATTATGACAATGAAATTGATGGTGAAGATGAAGAAGAGCTGGATTGGAATCCCGATTTTATACGATTAGTCACCGAAATGATATCGGCCGTTGAACAATGCCTTGTGCGACAATGCTCAAGAGCAATGAAATGCAATCAATGGCAACGCATGGACATTGAACTACAAAAGAAAGTGCAAAAGTTGGCATGCCTAACGGAACCCATCGAAAGACGTATCAACATTCGACCTAAGGTATGATAGAAACAGGTTTTCTTTTTTTTTCTGTCTAAATATGTTCAAATTACATAATATACGGTTTCTATTTCGTGAATTTACAGTCTGTATCGACAGTGACCAGTTTGCCAAACAACCGGGCTCATGATTTGTATCAAGTAAAAATGGCAATTCAAGCCCATAATAAACGTTCGCAAGAAGGTCATACATCGATAAAAACTGCACAGGTGCAACAGCAACAGGCGAATGAGGCAAAAACCTCAAGTGGCCCTGGTGAGTGTTAATCGAATGTGCGCTTTAATTAAAAACAAAATTAACAAAAAAATAATTTTCGACCATACACTTTATAATCGTTTTTATTTTTTTTTTAATTTTCGTTATGATTCAATGTTAAATGTACAAAAGGTAAATTAACAAAGTCATCGACACGTGCACAAGTGCCAGATCTCATTTCAACCATTAAGCAGGCAAAACCAGCTGCAATATCAAAACCGGAATCAAAACCAGCAGCACCTGCATACCGTCGATCGGCATCCGAATCGAGCAAACGGCGAATTCCATTAGAAAAATCGAGTAGTTCCGTTGATTCGCATTTACGTAAATCCAATTATAATGATATTAAATCACGTTATATGGAACCAAAGCGTCAGTCAAACAATTTAAATAATAAAGATACATTAAAAGTGCGTGGCCGTTCGTCAAGCGGAAGTTCACGTACATCAAGTCCAATAATATCATCGATGATCAGAGACGGGAATGTCAATCAATCGACGAAAAAATCAATGAACGATTCAACAACAATGTCACGCGATAGTTTAGCATCGCCGGCTAAAAGAAGTGAAAAAATCCATTCAAATCGAACAACATCGCAGCACGGTGATCATGAGCGTTTATCGGCCGATTCATTGGGCGGTTCACTGCATAGTTCGGTTATTACAAATAAAACGATATCACAAGAATCCCTTGTAAAAACTGATACACGGCGACCTGCCGAACCACGGGCAACAACAAATAAAATGCAACATGCGATTGAAATGGATTCGCATAAGCCAGTGCATACAAAATCGTTGCCAAATGTTGTGCAAGGTAAAAATGCACAGTTGAAAGTATGCAGTACATTAATATCGCAAACGTCATCGTCAACGGTGAATTCATCAACACCATCATCGATGACCGTAAAGAGCTACCTATCGAGCAGCAATTCGATTAATTCGCCACGCGATGTTGTCAATCGTTTGACAACGCCAGCCACTCAAATCCCACTGAAGAGAAATGCCGAATCAAAGCCAGCCGTAAAATCATTCTTGAGTGCACGATCACGTCAAATTTTGGCGCAGAAAAAATCACTATCGCATTCCGACAGCTCAAAATCCGTACCGGCCGTCATCAAGGAGCTGTCCAGCGTTCCAAATGCCGTTAATAAATCCAGTTCAACATCGAACATTTTAACACAAAAAGGGAAAACATTTTCGACAACATTGCATTTACGGCGATCGGCCAAATTGAGCACCGTTCAACAGCAACCATTATCACTTCCACCGGTCAACACCGCAAAGACCACCGGTCGTGCTACGAATCCATCTTTAATGAATCCAACAAAAAGTAGCTCCATGAAAGTGGCAACATCAAACAATAAAATCAACCGTGAAAATCGTGAAAATCGGGAACATCGAACGATCAAAGATAGAAAACGTAGTAATGCTACGGATGAAAATCAACCGTATGAAAATAGCTTTGAAAGCATGAATTATAATGTGGCTGATGTGAGCGGATCAGTTGCAGAACGACGTGTTGAATCAAAACTTGAACGTTCCAGTACATTTTGCAAAGAACGTTCCGATATTAATACAAATGAATTAGAAGTGATTGATTAAACATTGCGTATTTTCAAATTCATAAAATAATTCTAACAAAACAACAACAACAACAAAAAAAAAACAAGTAAAAATCAACAACAGCATCATACAAAATTAAATGATTTACAAGTTTAAAACTTTAGATTAAAAGAAAGAAAAAAACATCGGGCGAACATTTTTCGATCATTTTTTTTATACCATGCTAAACAAATTTATTTCAAAAAAACAAAAAAACAAAAAATAGAAAAAACCACCCCGGCCATATTTCGTTCATTTGCTAACACTATTTTTTGCATGTTGCATTGTTTTAAAACATAAAATGAAAAACTAAAATGCATCGATTTGCAAATGAATCTAATTGAAATAATAACAAAACAAAACAAAAAACGCTGGCTTGTGCATCGGCAAGAGATTTTATGATATCGTTAAATACTTAAAAGTTAATTTAATAAGAAAAATGAAACAAGGGCACTTAAGTGAAAAACAATGATAGAGCTAAAGGTGTTGAGACAGAGCTAAAAGCAATTTCAACAAACTAACTCCTTAATATTTATTAAAGTCTAGTCATTTTCTTTTCTTTTTTTTTTCTTTGAGAGATATTAGTTCTTACTCACACACACAACATTTATTATCATTTAGCTAATTTACAAATACACACACTGGGAGATATTTATTTAAAACAAAATAATGAGAAAAAAAATACAACAACAAATGAATTGCTAAAATATACAAGCTAAACCAAATGATATTAATCATCACAGCGCTATTATTTTTAAATTAATATATTATGTATACATAAAATATATTCCGATGTAAAAGTTTAAATTGAATTGTGTTTTTACATGAAAAATTTCTTTCAAAAAACATATACATAACAACTACTACGATTGAACCTACTTCAAATGTCATACGTTCTTCTTATTGATTTTAAAGTGGCAATTGATTGGAAATCAACTTAGATACACAATAACAAATCGTTTTCATCTATTGTGCACACCAAATTAAAATTTACCGCAAAAATATCCGGACAATAATCACATTTTCTTTCAATTCGATCTTTGGCGGTTCATTTGAAAAATGTAAAAATTTCATGATTTTGAGATGTTCATTTCTATGGGCATCAACATTCCGTTGACTTTTCACATTTTCCAAATGACGTTACATTTCGACGAGGTTATATTAGAAGAAGGTGTGATAAATTTTATTTATATTTTTGCCATATATTTTTCAGTGTTGAGAACTTGACTGTATTTTATACCGACACAGTATATACCATATAGTAGACCATTGACAATTTACAGCGTCAATCACATGCGCTGCAAGCTGAACGGAGTAAGCGGGATGCGACAAAGCTGTATATTAAATTGCCGCTGACGCATGTGGTTGACGCTGTACTGTACATTGACTGGTATATACAGTTCCGTGGTATTATACAATGTCTATGGTATGCGTTGGTCAATCCAATCCCATCACTGATATTTTCAAACCTTGAAATTATTTGAATCAAATAGAAAACATGTGAACTAGTGGAAAACATCCTAGATGTGATTCCTTTGGATAATAATTCTTTAAAAAGTTCATAAAGATCTACTCATTTTAATCAAATATTATTTCAACATTTGAAGCCTCCTTCTGTACCTTGATGAAATATCTTGTAATATCATCCTTAATGGCCAGTTTAATACTCGGTAAGTAGAAATAAATAAATGAGCACAGAGCTGACTGAGAAAAACTGTAACAACTTCACATCGATTTACTTGTCATACCGGCAATAACAGACTATTCAAATATAAAATCATTCTTTTCCGTGTTATTTGAGGTATTCTTATACATATGTCCACATGTTATACCGAGACAAAAAAAAAATGGAATTCAACGTGGAATTCAAACGTGACAGTGTTATTGCTATACGTTTGGTTGGAAAAGCACATGTTCAAATTGTTCGAACATTAAATTATCTCAAAGTGGAAATGTATGTATGTGTTCCACAGCATTTCTCATTACAACGATACTGATAGCGTTGCCAGACGCAAATGTAGTGGTCATAAATGGACAGCAACATCTGCAGAATAGATGCGGAATGTGGAGATCACAATTAAAGAATGAAGTCCACGGAGTAGTGGCAAAAAAAACGGCGCGAAAATCCAGAATGGCTGAAAAATAACATTTTTAGCTTCATTTCGACATCACAATGGTTACGAAAATCTCCGGATGAAAATTTGTTGGATTTCTCCATTTTGAATATCTCAGGGGTAAAAGTCGATGCAAAAAAAAAAAAAAATACGAAAGTGTTGACGCTCTCAAGCTATTCGCCGAGAATGGACCATAGTTTCGTAAAATCACCTATTGCAGCGTGTAATGCTTTCATCGGTCGTCTGAAAGCCATAATTCGTGCAAAAAGAGGCCACACCGAACAAAACTGACTTGATTCTAAAATGTTAAGTTGTTTTGCAACTGTTTTGAATTTGATTTTGATGCTATGCGTAAATTCAATCCAAACTTGATCTTTTGCCAACGTTTTTGACCTTCATCAGGGCTAAATCAATGAATTTTTCCAGAGGTTTGTGTGTAATTTGAAACAATGATTACTTTTGTTTTATTGACAAATTTGTCAACTTATTCAAGGGATCACTTCGATACATAGTTCGGAAACAATGCTACTATCATGCCATTTGGATCTGAATCTAATTTGTCTGCAATGCATTTGAATGGCAAACCCATCGTTTTTTTTTTTTTTTTTTAGTTTGATAATTCTAAAGACCATTTGTTATCTTCTATGCAATTCTCCTAAACTCATCATGCCATGCGTTGATGTATCTATCTTTTGAATAATAAAACCTGAATAATGATTTTTATCAAACAAATGTTGTTCAAACAAATGTGTTGTTGTAAGTGTAAACTTATGATCTTAATTAGTAAAAGTGTTACAAAATAGATTGTTATCGGTTTTTATTTAAATATCATTATAATAAATAAAAATAAAGTTAACATGCATCTAACTTATTTGATCTAATCGAGAAGTTGACATGACCTGGGCCAATTTGTTTTTGCTGTTATGTACATAAATCTAGTTTTATTTGCTTTGTAAGATCTACATCGGATATTATGTTTATCATCAATTGGTTATGATTTGAGCTTTTTGCTTGAGTGCTTCTAGTTCGATAAGACCATATGATTAAATTGGTTTCTTATCAAATATCATCGTTATTTCACATATTTAACCGCTCAATATTCTAAGCACTATCAGAATATACAAGAGGTTACTCGTATGGGAAAAAAATGCGAAAAAAAATTGGACATTTTCTACAACTGTACAAAACTGATGCAAATCACAACAATGAACAACATTTATTTACATGAAATTCATTCATTCGCTTAAATAATTGTAAACATTCAAAAAGCCGGTAAAATACAGCAATGAAAATTGCTCTAGCGCATTAGATCGGAAATTTGAATTGTGTACAGATGAAAATCATGCAAATTGTCCACGTTGTTCGTTGTTGTATCGAATCGGCCAAAATTGGTTGACACTTCGAATGGTTCATATCATGGCTAAGTGTCTATGCTCAAATGATACTCATCACTTGTAGCTATGTTCATTCAATACAACACATACGCTTGTTGGTCGTATGAATAGAAAATTCATTCGTTATAATAAAATTTGTTGATATTTTTAAAGAAATGCTTAATGATTGATCGACTTGAAATCATTTGTAATTTTCATAAATTTATTTAAAAATTCACTGCATTTGAAGTAAACGGAAAAATTAAAAAAAAAAAAAAAAAACCGAAAAATTCCAAATGAAATAATTGAAATTTTAACGGTGAATGCGATCGCTGACATTTAGTCAAATGCTTTGAAATTTGTATGTTTGACATATCAATGCTATACATATTTCGCTCGTGTAATAAAAAACGAAAGAAAGATGGCTGCACGAAGACAGTAGGCAAAGTGAAAAAGGTATGTTAAATAGTGAAATCCAATGGAACGCGTCTGATTGTAATAAACAGGTAAGTTTTGTCAAGCAAAAAAAAATTGTATTCAATTTCCGATGCGTGGTGGATATTTGTTTGGTTCTGCTGTATAAATGAAATTTTTTTCTGTACATTCTCAAAAAAAAAATACGATTTGTGTTTTGGAATCGGATGTGAAAATTGTGTGTTTAAAATTAACAAAAAAAAAAAAGTTGAAATGCCAAAAAAAATTTTTTTTTGTTTAAAGTCATTCGAATAAAACCAAAAAAAAATCTATAAACTCATTGGTTTCACGTTATTTGAAATTTGTTCGACATCTGTGTTTGAAGTTCGTTCATAAGAAGCAATTTCTGTGTAAATCTCGTGTCTTGGGCCATATAACCATTCTTCGCTTCGTTCTACGCACATTGCCTATGCGTCGAATGTATGTTATTTTAACAGAACTGTTTATTTAACCTAGCTTTTTCATGCGTTCTCTTCGTCTTCGTATGATTTGTTTATTTTAAAAAGGAAAAATAAAAAGAAGAATACTCAGTATTTGATGGTCTAGCTACAAAATCAACCATTGTAAGCATTTATTTTCCCACAAACGGTGTGTGCATTCGCTGTTTTATGCTCTCTGTTGCATTTAAAGTAAGTAAAGTTTGTTCTTCAACATTTCAAGCAGAAAAAAAAACGACTCCAAGTTAATTCAATAAAATGTTAGTGTTTGCAAAGGGTGCGAATTTAAAAGAAAAAAAATAATCTCATATTATTCGGGTTTTTTTTTTTTTTTATTGGCTAAAGAATCGAGATGGAAAAGATGGCAATTAATAATTGCTATAAGTAAAATAAAGTTTTGTCGTCGAACTTCCAATACCGCACACAACGTGTTAAATATATATTATGCATTCGGCTATAGATATTTGTTGGTTCGATTCCATCGATTTAACTGTTTGCCGTGCGAATGCGTTTGTAATGTGTGTCTGTGTGGTGGAGAGTGAGTTTGATGAATATAATAAAGAGCAAAGGAACTGAACACACGAAAAAAAAAGAAGAGAGAATTACACCGTATCAAAAACGTTGAAAAGACGAAGACGACAAAAAAAAGCGTGCGTGTGTGTGTGTGTGTTTGATTAAAAAAAAAAATTGCTTCGATTTGCAGGACCAGAATAGAAAAAAAAGAGAACAGAATGAAATAACCACACATCCTTCATTATGGCCATTGTATGTGTCATGTACCCTGGGTCCCGTTTTTCCGCTCGTTTTCTGCTTCCAACCGAAAGAATAACAACATGCTCCGATTGCAAATTTGCATAGAATCTGATAAAATGTGAGCATGTCAATACACACTTTATTGTTCAGTTGGGCACGCACATTTTTTTTTCCTGTGCTGTTCTGCTGTCGTCGATGTCTTATTATGTAGTCTCATTTTCGGTGTGTGTGCATGTGTGTGAATGTGTGCGTGTGTGTGAGTGTGTGTGTGTGTGTGTGTGCAAAAAATGTGTGAATGTGTCAGTGTGCATTGCACAGTTTGTCATTGAAACGCATTAGCAAAGAGATTCGTAAAGAGATTTACAAAGATCACCCACACACCAATGCAATGGCATGCACATTATTACTTTTGAAGATCTAGGCTTTGAAAACAGTTTCAGTGTTATTATTATTTTATGACATCGGCTCTTCAGTGTTACAAGAAGAGGTGAATCGCAAAAGAAGAAACAAAAAAACTTCGCACGACAAACAAAAACAAGCTAAAAACCATTTTTGAAATCACGAAAAAAAACACAACAAACACGAACGATTGACGGAATTTTACGTTCAACGTTTTTTTTTTTTTCTTTTAATTCCTTCAGCGTCATAGGAACGCATTCCGTTCGTCATCGGTAAATTTTGGCAAACGGTAAAATTGGATGCTTTATTTTCACTTTTACGTAATTGTGAATTCATGATTCGGTGGTGAGTTGGTGACGTAGTTTGATCAAATCGCTGATTATACAAAATATGTGTTTTTGAAGAGAGAATCATAATAAAATTTAAAAAAAAACGAAAAACGAAAATACGGCACGAGCACAGAACGAAAAAAGCACGACCTTAATAAAAAAAAAAGAAATAACAAAATAATTAGCATTTTGAATTTAGTGGAGATTTTCGAATAACCGGAATTACTTATGCTATGTTTTTTGTTTGTTTGTTTGAATTTTGTTTTTTTTTTCATATTCTAGATAAGAAAGAAATATGGCAGCTGATTTTATGACTGGATCAACACGATTGCAGTGAATAAATTGGCCGAAAAACATAAAACCGAACAAGTATTTTATACCAAAATACGTATTCGATATACGTGATAGCTCAAAGAAGACAACCTAAAGCAAAAGAAGCCTTCCTTCACACACCCCATTGACATACACACAAACACCACCACGACCATCACCGCAACAAACAAACGAAAAAAAAAAAACCAACCAACCAACCAAACACACGAACAATCTCTATTTCTGTCTCTCTCTCTCTCTCAGTTAATTGTGGTGACCTGTTTGTCGGTGTGGCATCTGTGACGAGCATCTAACATTCAAAAATTGTCACGCCGTTTGACAATTTGTCGGTATTACGAATAATAAATCTAAATCGATTGGCTGGGCCGAAAACATTAAAAAAAAAAAAACAAACAAAAATTTGATACACACACAATTTTGGCTGGAGGAGCCGGTATCATTTTTTCATTTCTCCCTCTTTATTTTTTGTCATCTCTCATCATATTCCGCATTGAAATTATATGAATTTTAAGTTGGAGCCGCATATGTCTAGAGCCCTAAGTCGTGCAATTACAATGACTGTCAGCGCTGAAAAGCCTTTTCAATGTGCTGTATGTGAAAAACAATTCCGTCAGCTCAGTACGCTCACAAACCACTATAAGATACACACCGGAGAAAAGCCGTTCAAATGCCATGTAAGTTATATATATATATATATTATATATATATATATATATATATGAACCATCGTTTAAGTGATGATTTCGTTCAGTAAAACGTTAATGTGTTAGATCGTTTGTTAGTATTTTTTTTGCTTTTTTATTAAAATATAAATCCACGATCTATTTGCAGATATGTGACAAACGATTTCGGCAATCGAGTACGTTGACGAATCACGCGAAAATCCACACCGGAGAAAAACCGTTTAGCTGCAACTACGTGAGTATAAAGAATAACCTTAAGTCCATGTCCATGTCCATGTCAATTTCGCTTTAATATTATATATACCGGAAGTGTTGAGAATGTGTAAATAAAACCATTTCTATATGATTTCGTTTCAGTGCGCAAAGCTATTTCGGCAACTAAGCACACTAATCAACCACACGAAGATCCATACGGGAGAAAAACCGTTTGAATGTGCTGTAAGTGCAAGAGCATTTGATTGAAATACACACACACACACACACATGCACAAATTGTTAGCTTCCAAATCGTAAACTAACGATATTCCCTTTTTATTTTCTTTTTATTTCAATCTCGATTCAAAACCGTATCCAAACAGGTGTGCAAAAAACAATTTAGACAGTCTAGTACTCTAAACAATCATATTAAAATCCATGTGTCGGATAAGCCATTCTTGCAAGAGCTGCAGGAAGCCCACAGTCGATTTAAGCAGGAGCCGCAACAAGACGCAACGATGTGATCATTGATTGTAATCAAATCTAAATAAAAATTAAGATTTAAACAAAAACAAAACAAAACAAAACAAAAAAATCTATGAAAAAAAATAGAAGAGCGAACAAAATGATTCAAAGAAAACCGAAAAAAATAAAACACTCACACACACACACACACATACAGCAAAATGAAGTGGGAAAACAGAAGAAAAATAGTAAAGAAAATCGAAGCAAAATGGCATCAATTACTATCTACCACCAAATTCATCCAATCGCAAAAACAATAAGCAGCAGCAACAACAACAACCGACACACAACCACTAAGCAACAACAGAACTTAATTTAACAAATCGAATGCAAAATGAAATGATTTGAGATATTTTCTGAGACATTAGAGTTATTATGAAGTGAATTGCATACGGGATAAGTAGTAGGATACGTAGAAAGAGAAAGAAGATGAAAAAAAATGGGTTAAAATGAATCGAGCCATTTTCAATAGACATTTAAATTTAAAGAGAAAAATAATAAAACAACAACAACACACATCCGCATAGACACAATTAGAATTGAGAATTACGCCAATATAAAACAGCAGCAAATCATTTGAAATACCATTTTGAAATACAATGCAAGCATCTAAGCCAATCGAGTCGTTTCCGATGACCAAAACATTCAAATTGCTCTGAATTTTACAAAAATAAGAAAAATAAGAAAAATAAAAATACAAAAACTAAAAACAAAACAAAAACTCGACAACACACGTTGACCATATATAAATAGTCACTAAATATAATTTCATTGAAGGTGAAAATGAAGAAATGGAAAACGAGCAAAGTCATGAGAAAACAATCCACACACACACACACAAACTCACAACTCACACACAAAATGCCTACAGAGAGTCAGCCGAAGATGTAAGGAGTGAAAGGAGTTTGCATTTCCACATGCAGAAAAAGATTCCAATTAAGATTCGATGAAAGAAGAACATAAAACGGTGTGATTGCAAAACGGCCAAAATAAAATATGCTGAACAGAAATTCTGAAGAAAACAAAAAAAAAAAGATGATCAAAAATGAATAAAAACAATATTTCGTTTGAACGATATCATTGAATTGTTAATTATCGTACCGTGTAACGAGCCAAAAAGAAAAAAAAAACATTATGGAAAAAGAACAATGAAAAAGTCCCAATAAAAATGGTGTGATGTGTCACCACATCATGTAATGAAATCATTTATGTTAAAATCATCAAATTTTAATAAGCCTAAGTTTCCGTTCACACACACACATACACACTCATGATTGGAACTTGATGAAAAAAAAAACGGTGTTCATTTGATTTTTCGTCCAAATGAAAACACCATTCAAGACCAACAACACCGAACACAACAAACATAAAAGAAAAATAAATGTTTGCGCTGACAGCGAAAAAAATGAAAAAAAAAACGCGCGCGAAGAGTAGAAGTTTTTGTTATATTTTTGTACTTAAATTTTTGCTTAGATATTATAAATCTCAATAGCTCAACCGTTTCATTTCCATAGCAAAACAAAACAGAAGACAAACAAAAACAAATGCAAAATGTGTTGACCAGTATAATTTTTTTTTTTTTTTTTTTGTATAATTCTAGTGCTTTCTCAAAATCTCGCCTCTTCTTTCGATGCACATTCATCATTGGCAGTCAAATTTGAACTAAAAAAAATACACAAAATTACAATTTATTTTTGTATACGTAAATAAAAGAGAAAAATTTGAACGTTAAAGTTGAAAAAAAAAGACGAAGAGAAGTTTGAAAAAAAAGCGAAAAGAAAAACAAAATATTTAAAAAATAATGAAAAATAAAATAAAAAAAAAAACACTTACAGACACAATAACTCCGACCTGAGAATATAAATCGGTCGAGCAATGAGTGCGCATATATGACGAATTTATTCCGAAGGAATCCCCCCTTTTTTTTAAAATAAAAATGAAAAGTAATAATAATAATTAATTTTCAATTTTTAATTGCGAGTTTTTGTTGACAACTTTAAATTGATTTAAAAAAAAAAACAAAAAAACAAAACAAAATAAAAAGAAGAATATGAAAAACAATTAATAAAACATTAAAATAGAAACGAATTAGTGAATTTAAAAGTCAAGTCAATAGAAATACAAATGAAGTATATCGAGCCAATAAAAGCTCAACGATATTTTTATTTTGTTTTTTCTTCGATAAGCCGACACACACACACACACACACACCCCCTCAAAACATCCACCTACATTCAGAGAGCAAACGAAATGATAACAATTACAAACTATTCCAACATCATTAACAATTTATACATTGAATTGATTTCAAATCTCAACCCAATTGTATTGAAATTATTATGTGAAAGAAAAACGAAGAAGAAGATTTAAAAAAAAAAAAACAATTCTATTAACCAACATCAACCGTAAAAAAAAACATTTGTAAATAAAATAAATGAAAAATAAAGGTGAAACGGAAGTTTGAGCAATGCAATCGACCGTCTGAAATATCGTAACGGTCGCATTTATGAATTCCATTGTAAAAAAAAAAAAAAAAAATTACACACACACAAACACAGACCCACGTGCATATTATTTTTTAAAACTATTAACTGAAGTAAGTTTGACTTTTGTTTAAAAAAACAAGAACAAAACGAAAAAAAAAAATGTGACATTGAGATATCCGATGAGTGATATCGCTACGCCGCCTACCAATGCCACATTCACCATCTTTCGATTTTCAAGCCGGAATTTGGCATCAATGGGTTTAAAACATACAACCAAATGTGATCCACACACACTGTTCCTCCTCCGGCTAATGGCGTAGCGATTCGATAAAAGCCAAATTTGTACATATTTTACAGATTCGCTAATTCCATTTATTCCGTTCAAGTAAGTCTATTGAGTTCTCCTCCCTCCCTCACCCCCTCCTCCCTTTTCTCGCATTTCATACACACACACACACACACAAACGAAGTGTGTTCGTTTTCCAACTTGTTTTTCGTTTCCACTTAATTGACACATGCCAGAGACTTCAGGTAAACATAATTTCTATTTTAACTGTCCAAATGTGCGCACAACCAGATGTGATTCACAACGATTATACTCTTCACGTATGTTTATTCCGATTCTCAATCTAAGCCACTTGTTGTATGTTGTAATATAGCCATCGATTTTTTTTTTTTAAACTCAAAACGAAGAAAAAAAAACACGAATTGGATTGGGATTTGGCAAAAACGAATCGATTCATTTTTGGTTTTAGTTTCATTTTTTTTTGTGTGTGTTAAATCGACTGCAACCAAAACGCACACCACCAAATGTAAATGTTCTCGACGATTAATTGAAACGATTTTTATGGTGGTTGTTGTTGGGCAAACAGCAACAACAGTCGAAAACAAAAAAAAGCGTCCAAACTCTCTCAGTCACTTTGAATCTGACTCAAATTAATTTGCGTTTCATTTGTGTTTCATTCCAATTTTTGTACCCTCAACTTCTACCAACAAATTTAAATTGAGCAAATATCGATATCGACAGCATCTGGATTCATAACATAACAAATCAAAATTAATCATAGAGTGTTTTTTTTTTGTTTTTTTTTGTTTGGTTAAATAAAATTAAGAATTTTGATGTGGAAATGAAGGAAGTTGTTTCTATGAAGTGAATACAAAATAACAATAAAACGAGATCTTTTCACATGTTCAAACAAACACCACTGACATAACGGATTCTCAATTTTTAAAAATTCGATCGAATCTTAAAAACCGCAAAGAAATGGATGATTTTCGTGAGACGAAAGAAAAACACAACAAAATAAATGAAGCAAACAAGCAACATAACCATACAGGGCCATAAGATAAAAGTATAATTGAATTAAATGAGAAATATACATTTTAAGTGGGTGATGATGATAAGCACTAATTTAGAGACACCAAGTTAATTGAAAATAATATGAATAATAAAAAATAAAGAAACAAAAAATGAAAAAAAAAACAACAGAAACGAATTAAAGAGGAGTGAGCTCATAGCTCCGATTATTGATAAAAATTTAATTGAACAAAAAACAAAACAATTAGTTTGAAACTTTATTCTATGGAATAATTGCTAGAAACAAACGAAACAAAAAAAAAAACAACAACAAAGAAATATTCACACACAGAAATCTTCGATGGAGTGGATAAAATTGAATGTAAATCATTGTGTTTCTTTCTTTTTTATATAGATTTCAATCAAAATTTGTGTGTTTTATTTTGACTTTTTGCAAGCGAGACAAATTTAAACACATTTTCGATATGCATTGAACATATTCTCCGACACCAGAGAACCAGAACACTCAATTAAGTATTCCAATGTAATATTTAATCTTGAAACACTTTCCGTATGAATTGAATCTTTTTAAATGGATTTATCTGTAAATAAAAGTAAAATTAAAACATCAAAATCCATTGATTGTGATTCAAAACAATGAATCACTTGGACAGAGAAACCCGGAATCTCTCTCGGTATCAGTCGTAAAGGTTAGAAATATTGTGAGAAATTAATTCTTTTGCGATGTATAGAGAAAAAAAAAACAACGTTGAATATCTTTTCGTTTCTATTTTCGAAATTGGCGAGAATCTATAGTATGAAAAAACGTTTTAACATTGCTCCACCGATTGAATATTAATTAACAAAGATTTAAAGAAGAAAAATACCTTCCGTCTTTTGGACACTCAACCAGGTCCAGTCCGAAGAGAACACATTTCGGATGAAACTTGACAAATCGACATCTGAAACATAAAACAAAAAAATAATTTCTCCAATATTATATCTGGTAGTTGTTCTTGGAAGAACAAACCAATTTAAAATCAAATAAAGAAAAAAAAAACAAACAAACAAAGGTATGAATCATTTCTGAACAAGTCAAAATCGGGGTCGTTTTCTTCACTTGGTGATTTTGGGTGTTATTGTTTCAGTGATGAACTTCAGTCCGTTTGAAAGTGAGAATTGAAGAGGTAAGATTGCTCAACACGAGAAAAACCCAAGAATCGTTGATCCTTAGGTTGATTCCAATCCAACTATTAGTTCAGATCCTCATCTATTGAGGTGGATTTTGCTCAAAATTTTAATTGCTGTTAATCTAGTTCTCTTCAAATATCTCTTCTCTTATCTTATCTCATCTTTTTCGACAAGAAGCTATTAATATCTATTATTCATCTAGATACGAAAACCGAAAAACGTCCCATATCTATTATTTATCTGGACATATATACAGATATTCTTATTAAAAAAAAAAACACACACATTTTTCAGGTGATATGGACGATTTCGTAAACAAAGTTTGTGTTCGCGTATACAAATATGTGAAAAGGAAATATATTATACAAATTAACATCAATACATGATAACGCAATTCAGAGGTAGCAAAATATTTTCAATGTGATGGTGAAATGGTATTTTACCGCCATTTGGTTTGCATTTGGCAGTGATTGCCATATAAAGTGAGAATTGAAGAGATAAGATTACTCAACACTACAGTGCCGAGTTAACAGTTGTTGATGCCCTGAGCCAAAAATTAATTTGGTCAAATCCACATGTATCATTATTATTCTTCAAAATTCAATCGAAAAGGTTTCGTTATAGAATAAAATACAATCTATTATAAACTAATTTATGAAACAAATTGGGACACTATACTTCTAAAGTATAATTTTTTAACACTTAAAATGTTCACATGTGGTAAGATATTATGGTGGTATTTTTCGATGGCACCACAGAATGGCCCCTTTTTGTATCCGGAGCCAATTTTGCTCAATTAAGAAAAAAATCCAGTTTCTTCGTGGTGCCCCCTTAAGCGTGGGGCCCTGAGGCAACTGTCTCTTTTCGCTCGAGGTTAACTCGGCACCATAGTTTAAAATAGGACATTTTTAGAGCATCCCAAATTGTGTTTTTCCAAAATCTGCCCGTTTTATAGGAAGAAAAACACATGTAATATCACTCTTAACTATTGTTGTTTACTCCATCAGGAGGCCGTACAAAAAATACGAAAAACCAGATCAATGGTGCCTAACGGTTCGAATAAATTAGTTGAAAATAGAATTCACGTCATCTATATTCATCTATATTGCCATGTTATTTACTTGTGTAAGAGAGCAATCGACTTTGCTATTGCGTCCACACTGGCGGCGAACTGTGTAGAGACAACATGCAAAAATACAAACATTAATGTTTAATTTGATCATGGCAAAACGAGATGGCGTGGTCTTGCGAGACTACCACATCGTTTACATCACCGAGATACGAATGTTAAGCACGATTGAACCAGATTTTTTCAACTTCAAACGAATAGTGCTCAGCACTCAGCCAAGTGCTCTACTATATACATGTATATAGCATTGGAGAGGATTTTTTAAGTACTAGATGGGATTGAGAATTCTAGTACTTTACCCCTAGGACTGAACTGTTCCACCAGACTATTTATTCTAAAAAAATTGCACTTTATCCAATTCTTAGTACTACTGCATCCAATTTTTTGTAGCGAATACGCTTATTTACTTTTGAGTTTTAATTGCATTCTTAGCCAGCAGATGACTGTAACGCAGGTTTGTTTTTTATGTAACTGTTTACTCTCGATTTTGGCGTACCAATCAAATTATGCATTTGAAGCATTTTCATTAAATCGTTCTAAAAATCAAAGAACTTCCAATATCCCATTTATGGTTTTCGAGTATCCCATTTGAAAATATGAATATCCCAAACAGGCTAGAGTATCTCACTATTTTAAACCTTGCTCGGCACTGCAACACGAGAAAAACCCAAGAATCGTTGATCCTTAGGTTGATTCCAATCCAACTATTAGTTCAGATCCTTATCTATTGAGTTGGATTTTGCCCAAAGAGGATTGCTTAGCACCGCTAAATTTGCGGTAAACATCGACTTGAGACACAACCATTTTTTCTTCACTTACCATTTTGATGAGACTGTTTCAGGTGACCTGAAATTCAATCAGGATTGACGAGGTAGGTTCGCTCGAAAAGGGAAAAGCTTAAAGTTTATCCTATGGTTTAAGCAAGGAGCTGTCTAGTATTTCAACAACTTGATTGTACTAGTATTATCGCAAGCAATAGCCACTTGTTCGGCACAATCAGTCCTCTTCACCTTTTTCCAACTCATTCGCTTCACATGCTTATTATGGCGGTACAAAACCACCCCTTGGGTTCACAACTATCCTATTAACATTGGTGTTAGATGCTGGAATTACTATGGGCTGTCAATAGCAGCCTATCTGAAAATAGCAGCTGAAAATAGCTGATATTGCAAAATTTCCACTGAAAATAGCTGATAACTTGAAACAGTAAAAATCGGTACGAGGCACTTAATTTCGATGAATTAATCAATTTTGAATGTTGTTCAGATTGTTTGTTGTTGATGATCTGAAACCACTAGACTTGGTCCAAGACAACATATTCTCTTGGCACATTGGCCAACATCACCTTGATCATGTGTTTTACGTAAACATTTATCGGTTAGATCTTACTGTGGCCAAAAGTAAACTGATGAAGCTGTTGACAAAATCACATACACTTCCATTCACTGAGCAAGCTTTTGGTATTGTTTTCGTTAAAAGTTACAATAATATTCTTTATTCAATTATGTTTTCCATGTATTTATAATGAATAGTAATTTGTATAAGTTATAAATGGTTTTGTGTGATTGTTTGTCATGAAAATCGCTCGAAAATGATGGTGGCCCATGTTGAATCTTTTCATTTTGGCTATCCACTATTTTTGAATGATTACCATGGCAAATATGCTTAATCCCATTAAATTAGTAATCCTTATGTTCTTTTTTTTTTATTTATCTCTTTTTCTTTAAATACAAAATGTGCTATTTGGTATTGATTTAATAAATTGGTAAGTGTAATTTGTATTCGTTTGGAGTTGTCCAATTGAAACTGTGTGTGTGTTTTTTGTTTGTTTGTTTGTTATTTATTTTTGGTTCCTGATTGAAAATGATTGGAATTGATCAGGTATTGATGTAATGTGATCACATTACAAGTGATCAAGTGAATAAAATGGCGGGACAATTTGTTCGGTCTTCAAAAAATAGAAATTCATTGGGATTAAATGTGAAAAATTCAAGCTGTTAAATCTACTAAAGGAAACAACGAAACATGAACGCATTATTACAATTTGAATTGAACAGAGCCGATTCAGCTCTGGATTTTGGGATGTCACTCACAAAAGTTATGTGTAATTGCAACATTTTCGTTGGATTTACGAATGCTACGGGGGAAAAAATTAGTTTTATTTTTTAATATAATCAAATTATTTGCACGCAAAATCACTTTCACTACATAATAATCAGTTCGATTTGAATTTTGAACGGCGATTTTCTGCTAGATTATAATAAATGGTCATTTTTTTTTTTTTGTTCTTTTGTTTCATTTCTCATTTATGCAATTAGATGCCGGTACACCTTTTGGGTTCATATAAAAAAATGTCTTGTACAAATTTTTCTCTTCGTTTTTTTTTTGTTTTTGGTTCAAATATCGTTTCGTCAAATGAAAAAATAGATAACCAATGTTTCGAATAAATAGCGATCGAGAAGGAGAAAAATGACAGATGTGAATGTAGCTGTTCTACTCCAATTTCCCAACAATCACAATTAACGGCATGAGATTTGAAATTCACTACGAAAAACCCATGAAACGGCATTATTTTATGTTGTTGTTGTGTTGCTATTTTATCTACTCGAATCGCTTCGAATGCCTTGATTTCTACGTGATTTAAGTATTTGAAAATTGCGATCGCGATTTCAGCTACGAATTTGTTGCACCTTTTTTTTTTAAATACAATTACTATTTCCATCATTTTTTTTTCTCACAGATGTTTCTTTGTCTTCATTGTTTTTTTGTTTTCTTAGAGCTTTAGATTACAAATACAGCAATATGCACCTTAAAAGTTAATTTTTTTTTTTCATTTCTCACATAAAAACGAAACCCTTCCAATGTAAATAGAACGTATTTTTCTGTGTTTTATCATTGTTTTTTTTATAGTTTTTTTTTTGTATGGTTTTGGTTAAATTACTTTTGGATATCATCATATAAAATTTTGAGAAAAATGTGTGTTTTTCGAAATCGAGTTATTTATTTTTGTTTTTTTGTTTTTTTTTTGTAAATTTATTTATATTTTTTTCTTCATTTTTTTTTCTTTTAAATTATTTGTTTGTGAAATTTATGAATGCACTTTCTCTCAATTTGACGGGAAAGGAGATTTATTTTTTTTTCTCTGAATTGTGAGTGTTTGTGGAAAAAGTTGAAGACAATCAAAAGGGAAGAGACTAACTGAATTAGCTATGTATTTCGGTATGCTTGTTGGTGGTTTGCAAAAGCAAAGCGCATCTCACACATCATTGCACAAGCCAATGTGATTAAATTCAGTGCTCTCTTAACTACTTCTTTTATCATTGTTTTTTTTTTAATTTCTTTATAATTCGAAATATTCAAACTGGTGTGTTGCTGGGTGTTTTTTTTTTCTTCTTCATCTTGTGTTCACAAATTGGTCGTTTGTGAGAGAGGATGTATGTGTGTTGTGTAATTTATTTTATTTTTTTTTTTTTTTTGGTTTGTCGGTGAAAATGTCCCTTTTGATGGTGATTCAAGATCGTCCTGAACATTCATTTTCATCTACAATTTCCCCGATGTAATGCGGCCACTTTTAACAACAACCGCCACCGCTTTGGCTTCCTTGACTGCCCGCACCAGGTAGCGAAGGATTTGTTGGTGAGTGCTGTTGTCCAATCTTGATTCCATTTGCCTGTGAATTTTAGAATTTTACGTTGAGACAGATTTTCTTATGAACCATTTAATTCGCAGGAATTGTGAGCTAATATGTTCTCTTTCGATTAAAATCGATGAATTGTTTACCAATATTTTAGGAAAACCAAGTTCTGAGAATTGAATGTAAAGTACGGAAACATTATAGAGACGTACCGACACGATTTCATGAAATACCAAAGCAAGTCACCAAAATTCGCCGAATCCTATCTAATCCAGATGCTATGACATAACAGTGAGTTTGAAAGATTTGCTTCAGTACTTAGTTAGTGGGCAAGTAGGAACATTATATTTCGGTACTCCATGGAACAATCTTCCGGTACCTCTTTTTGATTTTTCTGTACAGTACATTCAATTTCCGGTAAGTCATCCAAAAGCCCCCTCCCCTTAGATAGAGTTGATCATTTCCAAAAATCATAATTTTGACTTACCTCGTTGTTGATATCGAAAACCCCTTCTTGGATTTTCTCATAGATTTCTTTAGCTGTATCTATAAACGCTTTTTCAACGTTCGAAGCTGTGCGAGCGGATGTTTCAATAAAAACTAAACCATGTTCGCGGGCAAACGCTTTGCCTTCTTCTTCTTTTACTTCACGGCGTGAATCTAAATCACTAGAATTCAAAAAGAAAATTCATCCTCAACGGTTGGCAGCAGAGTTGGGGAATTGCCCAATATGGAAAAAATGAAAAAAAAGAAAATTTACCTTTTATTTCCGATAAGCATAATAACCATATTCGAATTTGAATGTTGCCGAGCATCTTCCAGCCATGTTGTCAAATGGTTAAATGTTTCTCGTCGTGTAATATCGTACACTAACAATGCACCGGCTGCTCCACGGTAATAGGACCGAGTAATTGATCTGAAAATTATTTTAAACATGTCTGAAACATACACATTTTTATTGTTATGAAGAAAAAAAAGAGTTACTAACCTAAAGGCTTCTTGACCCGCAGTGTCCCTGTTTTCATGAACAAAATTGAATTGAAAAAAAAAATCATCAAAATCAATAAAACATGGAAATGTTTTGAAAAAAAAATCGATGCCATTTTAATAAATTGCTTATGTTCACTTACCATATCTGTAATTTGATTTGTTTGCCGTCGATGGTGATCATACGAGCACCAAATTCTACGCCAATTGTCAAATCATGAACGGGCTGAAAGCGTTTGTCAGTGAATTGTAACAGTAGACACGATTTTCCAACTCCTGAGCACCACCGAAACAAATTTAATTGACAAAGAAAAAAAAAACCACAAAATATATATATATATATATCAATATGAATGATATGGAAAAATCAAATACTTTAAATAATTTTCACTAATAAATAAAGAATCAATGTGAAGCGAAAAATGTTTTGTTTATAAATAATGAATGCAATGAGATACGAAATCAGAAAATATATGCACAAGTTACAGATAAAATTACGATAAAGTATCGCTATCAATTGGTATCATTTGTGCCATATGGTTTCAAATGGCATTCGTTGTCATAGATAATCTATCCGCATTGATGCGTGGGCGGATGGTTGCGAGGGACTTGACGCAGGCGATTTACATTGAAATTCAACACACACACACACACACACGCACACATCAATTTATTTAACCGGGATAATTTGCAAAATGGCAAAAAAAAAATGTTCAAATGGCTGCTGAATAACTGAATGTTTGAGCGAATTTGATGTAAAATGCGAGTACCGTTTTGATTGTCAAGAGCGAGTTATCAATGCATTTCTGTAATTGCACGCCATGCATTCATGCAAAAGTAAATAAAGACCGTGTACAAAACTGAGTCGTCAACAACAAAAACAATAACGAAGACAACGACGAAAATGACGACGACGACGACGATGATGATGAAAACGGTGCAAAAAAAAATGAATCCAATTTGCGTTGCGTATGCTCATGTTAACAGCCGTGCACTTTGATTTCAATTTCCACTCATATTTATTGATTGCATTGTTGTTTTGTTTGAATGCACATCCGAGTCATATGATGCACATTTGTTGTTTACATTTACCAAATTCACCGAATATTCCATGTGTGTGTGCGTGTTTTCTTTCTATTTGGTTTTTTTTTTCGTTATTGTTGCCCGTTTTGCTTTACTCGTGTACTATTAATTGGGCATGGCTATTTCCTAATGTTCGTCGCAAATCAAAGGTGAAACAACACCATAAACAATCACACACATATGTTAATCGCAACAATGCATTTCAACGCATTTAACGGACGTAATATGCATTCGAACGTGTTTACATATATGTAATAAAATGATTTATTTGTAACAAAGAAACTCATTACGATTTTAAAACATAAAGAAACTAAACAGAAACAAAAAAACAACAAAGTATGACACGAGAGTCCATGTAAGCAGCTAAATGCTAGGTTAAATGAGTCATAAACAGATATAAAACATCGAAACAACAACAATAACAACAACAACAAAAAAAACGATTCTTTTTCAATAACATACCCGTATCTCCGATGATTATATATCTGTAGAGGCGAAGCATATGTTGTCATTTGATTTGTGGTCCGAATTGTTTATTTCATATGCACACAGAAGGGCAGGATGAAGATATAATTTGATGTTTGCCATGTGAAAGTCAAGATGATAGCACCGCGATGTAGCAAATGTAATTGTGTAAGAGCGAGAGAGGGAGAGAGGGAGAGATAGAGAGAGGGAAGAGAAGGAAGAGAAGGAAAAGAGAGAGAAAAACCAATAAAAAGATATTGGATTAGAAACTTTTTGTTGGTTGTTTTTTTCATATCTAATATTCATTTGGATGTTGAACAAGCCAAATCACCACACAATTTAATGCATTAACTGAATTAAAAGACACTATCAATCAATTTGAATGGTCAATAACATAAAATGCAATACAATTTATGAAGTTGCCTTCATAATGATTGGTCACTTTGGGCTGTGTTTTTCAAAGAATTTACATTCATTTAAACAAAAAAAAAAAAAAATCCCAATCCAACGCTGTCAGAGTCATCAGATACTTCACTGAAATCACCCGAAACAACAAAAGCCCATACAAAAAAAAAAACAACAAAAACAAAAAATCAATATTTCACACACGGGAACTTACTTAAATAAATACGCGTAACTCATTTTTGATGAAATTAGCTTGTGTTATGTGTTTTTCTTCTTTGTTTTTCCTAGAAAAGACCACCGAATGATGAAACGAACAACAACAACAAAAAAACTAGTCGACTGTGTTGATTCTAACTGGCACAAGACTGGCGTTGTATATATTTGTTAATAATTAATCGATTTTCAATCGCTCTTTATTTTATTTTATTTTTTTCTAATTTTTTGCTGTTGTTTTAAATTACAAAAAAAAAAATAACTCGCACACACAATTGGATGAACAAAATTTGTTGCCAACACTTTGCTGCTACGTATTTTATCGTCGTACGTTTCAATCTGTTTTGTATGTGTTTTTCTTTTTCTGAATTTTGCTAAGCTTGCGTTTTTTTTTTTTTTTTTTGGTGTGTTATTTTGATGTGTGTGATTTGAGACTACCACTTTTGCTGCGTATATTTGACAATGACAATTCAAACAAGATGTAATAGAACCATACAAAAGAACAAGCAACTGAAGGGAGAGAGAAAAAAAAACACTAGTCAATATGAAACAGGGCCTGAAATTGAAACTTTTGCACACGATTCCGTGGTTTCGTACGACTTGTGTAATTACCACTGTAGTTGAGAGTGAATACCCAAAATCCAACGTCGTATACGAAGAAGTTTACAAGTGTTGTCAGCGTTTGTGTGTACACATCGTACAGTTGGTAGTAGTTCGTGTGTATACTGTATTCTTCATCGTTGAATGTGTGTAGGCCACTCTTCTTCTTCTTCTTCTTTTTTTCTTCTCAATATTGTATCGCCCCATATGTGTTCGCTTACTCACTTGCGTTGTAATGTCTAAAATACCTCTATCGGCAATTCTCTATTAAAACCATGACATTTCAACCATTCAAACATACACATTGTTTGTGATTAGTCGTTATTGGACGCAATTTTCATAGTCGTTTTATAAAATCTGTTTCTCTGTATTAAAATTGTTACGATTGAATATCCTATAGAAAGGTAAGAATATTTTCAACTTAATGCTAAATTTTTGAAATATACTTAAAACAATATTGAATTTGTTTTCCCTCTTTTTTTTTTGTTACCACAGTTGAATAAATACAAAACATTCTGAATGGAGACGGTCAAACTCGGTTCATCTGATAAGATTGTAACATTTGAATAAATGCAAAAGAATTCGTAGAAATTATATTTTTAATCAAAATCTGTTCGAAGCTAAGACAAAGCAAAAAAGAATACAAACAAACTGGATAAAAATATGCCCATAAGATCCGAAAATGCGATGTGTTCCAGAAGAAAATGTTGTAAGATCTATGAATGGTGGCGGTTGATTACGATGATAGTGAAATTATCTAAGGCGGACGGTAGATTTGGATCCTGACTATAGATGCCCGAAACAGAAGGAGCGTGAATGAATAAATTTCAAATATTTTAGTCAAGATTTCGATGAACCATTCAACAATACAGATGAGCTTTGATTTTCGTTCAATACACGGTTCAAGCCGCATATCACGGCATATTTCAAAAAGCCGTGAAATTCGAAAAACTAACTGAAACCAAGTCAATCTTGAAACTAATTAAATTGAAGTTTAATCAACCGAGTGACTAACAGTGGCGTTCTAAGATAAATAATTTATCTAGATAAGATAACAAGATGAGATAAGATAAGATAACATTAATCTCATCTAGATAACCGATTTTTTTTTGCCCATTTATCTTAATTATGTTATCTAGATAGCTGCATTTTTCGACTATCTTATCTGCAATTTTCAGATAATATATGGGTTGTAAATGTGCGAAAAGACATCGATAATGAACAATTGTGAAAATGTGAATTCGAATGTTTACAAACAAGCCCAAACAAGTCTTCATCGTTGATTGGTATTGCGTTCTCACTCGACTTCTAATTTAACAGTTTATTTGCTATTTTTGTTTTGAGAAAATGTTTGAGGTACAGTCAGTAAAAAAAGTATTCGGTCATCTGTTTTTAAAAAATAAAATTATGCAGCTCAAAAATTCCATCTTTATTTTATATGGATGGATGTGAAAATCAGTCATCAGCACTATTAGCTCGAAAAATCAAATTGTAGACTGTATATGTTTTGAATAAGACGTGTAGTTGTGGTTAAATGCAAAACTCAACAAACTATTCAAATAATCAATTCTGTCATGGAAAGTCAATTTTTGTGTATGTATGGCCGAACACTTTTTTGACCCAATTTTTTGGAAATAAAAATAATATGCTTCTATGAAATTTGTTAAATACACATAATTCTATAGAAAAATTACTTGATGGGATTTTTGAACTACATGCCAAAGTTTTCTCAAAAAATCAATTTTATTTCAAAAAAAAAAAAAAATACAGGTGACCGAATACTTGTTTACTGACTGTAATTGATTTTCTTATGAACGACAATTTTGAAAGTTAATCACGAAAATTATACTAAAGTAAATGAAAATCATAGTCTAATTTTGTTATTATTCAAATCAGTAATTTTCGATCCTCAGCCCAATCAACGACCAACTCAATTCAGTTCAAATACAAGCTAGAGCTTGTATTTATTAAAAATCACTACTTTTGGGTTTTGTTCAATCTTTTAGTATAAATTTGATAAAGTTATGCTATCTTTTTTTTTTTATCTTATCAAGATGAGTCAGATAAGATTATCTAAAATGAAAAAGATAAGATAATTATCTGAAATTTATCTAGATTGACGCAAACAATTGCATACAACAATGGCACCACCAAGATTATGAAGTGTCGTTTTTATATTTGTGACTTCTCTGCTCAAACCCTCGAGTTTTTGCTTCATTTCAACGTTATCTGTCTTCAGTTCATCGACAGCTTTCTTCAGGTCATCGTTGTCTTTCTTCAATTCATGCATATCCCGAGTTTGCATTTTAGGCGCTTGAAAGCGCCTACAGGCGCTCATCTAGGCGCTCATCTAGGCGCTCATCTAGGCGCTCCGTATAAAATCAGTGTATTAATATAGGACGCTAATTTTGGCGCTCATCCAAATACAATGCGTTATCACACAACAAAGAGCTTAGGCGCTTGCAATTCACTAGAAATTCTATACCCTCGTGTTGTTTTTGATGAGCGCCTAGGCTTTTGTCCCATATTAATATAATGATTTTGTATCAAGCGCCTAGATGAGCGCCTGTAGGCGCTTTGAAGCGCCTAAAATACCAACTCGGGATTTGACTCCAAATTTGAAACTGTAATAAAAAGTAATAAAAAAGTATAAATAAGTTGAGATAAAAATAAAATACGTATGCTATTGAGTTCATTAGCTTTGGAGTAGAGCTACAATTGGTTCATTAATATAATAGATTTATCGGTTTTGAGTCATAAACTGAAAAGTGGCTTATCGGTACGACACAAATCAGAAATTTTCTCGAAAAAAACTCCCAACTCCCTGATTTTTTTTTCATAATTTCCACGATTCTAGCGTAAATATGTGTGAAACACGGTGCATATGCGTTATATCTGGGAAAATTCATTTTTTCGAGATATTTCGGTTTGAAGTAAAAAAAACTCACGTCTTCGAAAATTGTTCAAAAATGAAAGTGATAATTAGGAATTGGCGACACACGAAATAAATGTTTAAAATTTCATGTTGACATAAATCTTTTGCAGTCTAAGTAAGAATGCAACACGAACCCGGAATTTTGCATGCATTCTCACAAACTCGACTCTTCGTGTTGGTTGCTCACTTGATTTTCGTATCGTCACCATTCATTCGCCCAGCCACTCGATTAATTGAGGTTTGTTTACGGATCGTGCGTGGTCTGCATCAATGTATCTCGATGTGTTGCGAAATTCATCGCAAAATAATAAACGAACCGATGTTCAAGATTGTAACACATGAAACATCTTTCATCTTCGGTTCGATTCCGAACAAAAAAAAACTGGTGCGATACGCCTAAAAACAAAAACTCGTCCCACTCATAAGACGATATTTCCGAATGATAAGCGCATATTGATAGGCTGTGATGAAGCATTTTATAGGCAAAGAGCTCCGTCTATTCGCATTGTGTTTGAATGTTTTGATCTATTTATAGTCTAGCCTGAGGTTGGTTGGTTGCCGATTCCGTCGGCCGATTCAAATGCTTATTGCTCATTGCGTATCGCGTGTCCATTTCATATTGGTATACGCATGTTATGCCACAATTCAATCTAAATTTCATAAATGTATGGGTAAAATGTATCATCCGAGCGAATATATTCGAATTACAACACATACTATCCCATAACAGTACACAGAACGTTAAAACCGTTCGCGAACACGCAAGATGCGTTCATTAATTTAATTAGTCGTATAAAATGGTCGTTAATTATATATGCTGTGTGTATTTTTCTTTTTTTTTTTCTTTTTTTCCTTCTCTCTATCTCTTATTTTGTTTGGGGTGTGTATACAAGACATGCGATATGATTCGTCAATTTGTTATTCGGTTCGTTGTGAACGCATTTACATGCTTGTTCAATGATTTGTTTTCATACGAACACACACACACACATGATGGCTCATCATTTTAACATGACATTCTAATTCGCTTTTATGACTTTGCTAACATCCGATGGATTTATGGCAACTTAATCAAAGTGGCGTCAATTCTCCACATCATTGCGCATTTTAGCTTCGGGGATCGTGTGATGCCGGGATTGTTGCGCTTAAGAGAGTGCTCATCAAATATTCAGCTGTGTGTTTATTTTTCTGTTTTGTTTAATGTTATTTTATTTTTGTTCTAAATCTCTGGTATTTCGTTGCATTTTTTTGTTTGTATTTGGTGAAAATAACAGATAGGGAGAGGGGAAGAGAGAGTGAGAAAAAAGGTGGTTAATACCGGAACAATGGCAATCATTAGGATTTTTTTTTCATTAAGAATGTATCAACAGCGGCAGCATAATGTACAACCGTCAAACAAAAGAGGGACCAAAACAAAAACAACAACAAAAAATTGCTAATGGAACGGAAAAACCTGTCAAAATATTTGATGTTTATTAAACATAAAAGCGTTTTTGGTCTAAATATCAAACATAAATTTGCCTGGTTAAATTCATATTATCAACATCAAAACGTTGAAAATTCCATTCGATTTTTGTTAACCATCGGAAATCACATACATTTTTCCATCGAACATCAACATAGCGATTCGATTCACATCAACATTAATGACGTCATCAACAGTAATCTATTAACATGCATGACGGTTATCGAGTTTTTAAGTTTTCCGCATTCGAAGCGATTAAATGCGGTGCTCAGTCGAATGCTTTTAGGTTTTCAAAATGAACAAAAAAAAAATCCACTCTCTAAATCATATCTGATGACAATCGATGCTGAATTTAACCCAAATATTCTGGGCTTTCAATTGAGCAAACCATTTTTCTTCTGCATCCCTTCCGGCATCTTATCATCGAATATGGTTTTAGACGATATTATGTCATTGGATGAACAATGGCACATTATTTGTGCGCATACACATCAACGAGCCTTCCGAAGCGACAAAAATGATATGATATTGCCTATTTGCACTAGTATTTCAGCACATCAATATCGTAAAACTGCATAGTCAAATGAATAACTGAGGTCGTTTGCCATTTTTCGAAGCCAATCACATAAATGAGCTTTGATTCAATCTCAAGACGTTCACGATACACGATTTGGAAATAAAAGTAAAATACTATTATTTTGGCATGAACGAATAAAAGCTATGGCATCACTACCAAACACTGTCGTCCAATTTTATTTTATTTGATCTTGCTACCACTGAACCATGTTCATTAGAGTGGTAGGCATTTCCACTCATGTCGAATTTCAATCGGCACGATGCATTTTCTATGGAGGTTAGGTACAAAAATGACCCCTGTAAATTTTCAGACTGATCGGAGCACGTTTGATGGCGCCTCATCGGCCCTAAAGGTAGTTGACTCCAGAATTGGCCGATTTTGGCCAAAATTCGACAATTTAAGTTAAAATAATTTGAAATAAATGCGTATTTTCTTCACTTTTCATGCTAAATAACCTGTAAAATGTTGAATTTACTACTTAAATGGCGAGTTAGGAAGCTAGTTCGGAACTTGACCGTTTTGGCCAAAATCGGCTAATTCTGGAGTCAAGTACCTTTAGGGCCGATGAGGCGCCATCAAACGTGCTCTGATCAGTCTGAAAATTTACAGGGGTCATTTTTGTACCTAACCTCCATAGAAAATGCATCGTGCCGATTGAAATTCGACATGAGTGGAAATGCCTACCACTCTAATGTTCATGTACGTCGAGTCATTTATTCGTGGGTACAATTCATATGGCATCTAGGTGAATTCATGCAAACGCGGTCGCTCGTTATTTCGACACATATTCATATTTGTATGCATGCAAATAGATTTAAGCAACAGTTTATATGATGTATATGTCCCATACATGTGAATGATATTTGAAAAAAAAAAAAAAAAAAAAAAAAAAAAAAAAAACCTTCACCATTTTCTCTGTCACATATTCAGAACATGCAACTGAGAATTCATCGGATAAGGGCCAAATTCAAAATAGACACTTCCTCTTCTTTCACACTGATGACGATGTTGATGAATACCGTTTGATATTTACCATTACAGTTCATTCAATGTGCTACTTAGCTTTTTGGGCTAGTTACCTGCGTCATCCATGCTGCTTTAAATTATACTCACCTGTGTGTGTATGCGAGTGTCTGTGATTTTGTGTCGGTTTTATTAAGCTCTCCATCAAGGGGCTATCAAGATATTACTCACTATCACCATACTGAGGTGCACCGAGTGAATTTCATGAAATTTACCACACACACACACAAAAAAAAAACTGAACAAAAAGTGCCAAGTCAAATAAAAGTCATGGCAATAACAGTTTTTGTATGACTTCTATTTTAGTGCTGGATTCAATTCACTTGATTCTTGTTCGGTATATCTATAAGCCCCTTGCTCGCGACACTTTTTCCATCTTTCACAGCGATTATCAAGAATTTACTCCGATTGAAACACGAACACCACTACTCGTTCAGCTATAAACTATACATATAAAATGCACACGTATATTCGTACAATAATACTGTTTTTGCTTCTTAGTTATTTTTAAGTTCACAATAATAAAAGAAAATTATTCAATCGAGAGGTGACAAGAGATAAAACGAAAAAGAAGATGATAAGGGCTTGAATGGGTTGCACATCGATTATGTTGCTGCACACAAAACTTTACTTTTTGCAACAGAATACTCTTGATTTGAAGAGATAAAACTTGGCTAAATGGGGTCTTAGCATATCAATGATGCTGTCGCCAGCAAATGGCTATTGTTTGACGTCAACTTTCTGATGTTTGTTTGTTTTCTATCTTGTTTTGGCATCATTTGGGGGAAAAATGCATTAAAAATAGGAAAATTTCAAAATCGACACACAAACAAGATTACGTGTTGATTCCTAAATTCATTGGGATCACGCACGGAATTCACAATATTTCAACATCTTTCAACCACACACAGGTGTAAGCTGTTTCTATTTAAGAAATGCTATAAATCATACCGAATAACAAAGTTATGATGATGTTGTTTTTATACCATAAATTCAGTGCATGTTGATTCTGTGAGAAACTTCATTGTTTTTTTTTCTCTCTCTTTTTTCTTTTATTTCTATTTGACGGAATTGACTAAAGCCTCTTATATATATCTATATGGTTCATATAATATGAATATACAGTATCAATTCAAAAAGTTGGTTCTTTCATAACTCAATAAACTTAACGTTTGAAAAGTCAGCAGGCGTTATCGCAAAGGTATCACTCATTCAAACACTTCACTAAAATGTTTTACTTTGTATAAGTCTTTCAGTGACCGAAACGAAACAAAAAAACGCATTATTCCTCCTTATACTAGACACGTTGAGTTCATGAACTTTATTAAACCTACAGCTCTTATTCAATGCATTACTATTTTAATTACTTGTAAGTAATTAAATTGAAAGCAGAGCTTGGATATTTGATGAACATTTCCGACGAATTGAAGAAGTGTTTACTTACACCGAATTCACGTGAAATTGGGACTTCAAAGGGAACATCATTTCCAAAAAAAGTTGATGATGTAGTGCTATCGACAAATAGATAATTTTTTTTTTCTTTTAAAATTTCCAATCTCTTCTCTCCCTCTCACTCTCTCTCTATCTCTATCTCTCCGTCTGTGTCCGATGGATTAGCCTGTTCATCGTACAAGACAAAATCTCTTTTCAAAGGAAATCCAATGGCTCGGTCTAGACTGATCATGCATAAGTGATTTGTATTCATAGTCGATGGCAAAGCCAAGCAACAGACTTTTGCTTTGAAGAAAGTTGTTTTTGGAAGCAATGGTAATTTTAGAAACCAATCATTTGCTATTTGCATGAACTGTAATGACACTAAATCGCAATACGAACGAATATTTGAAATGAATATATGGGCTAACATTAAGCGTTTAGCTCTTTTGTTCTACTACTTAAGAAGTTTAATTTAAATCATATATGAAAAAAAAAATCCACCAATTCATTCTTTCTAGCTTTGCAGTGTAGATGTCATCAAAATCAATGGTCACCGAACATTTCATAGAACTTGTGCCAAAAGAAAACATTTACGCCTGCACGAGAGACCTGCAGGAGAAAAATAAGTGAGCCGAACATTCTAGTCATTAAATTGCTTTTGTTTCGAAGGCGAGAAATGGTAGTATTTAATTATGTGGTCGCCAAATTTTACGGTCTACTGCTCGTGAAGATTATAGTCGTCCATTTCACATGTTATTTTTATTTTCTTATCTTTTCTGTTAAAAAAATTTCTATTTTAAATGAGTATTTTGAGAATTTGGTCCATATAATCCCACACATAATAAAACGTGTCTTATCATTTAGACGAATGATTTAGTGACGAAACATCGAAGACAAATGAATCGTTATATTTTATTTATTTTCATATCTTAAATTGATTTAATTCTGTGGATAGAGAATATTAACGTAAAATATTTAAATCGGCTGGTCTTATCGGCAACGAATCTGCTCATGTTATTCTATTTTAATGGAATCGAACGAAAACCTGAGCATTGATCAATATGTAATCAACAATGGAAAAATGGTTCATATTATGAATGAAAATGGACAGAAATCGAAACGGTCAGTGCTCATGTAAATGTTCAAAATGACGTAATTCCATTGCAAAGCTTTTCCACTTTGAATTTTTTATAAGCTCACTTTTCAATGGAAACAAGCATACGAACCAATGTTAGCCTTTTGTTATGGTTTTTTTCTCTCTCTCTCTCTGTCTCTCTTCCTCTCTGTATAAATGTTGGCGAGAAAAAAAAAACGGAGGCAAGTGGAAAACCAAGTAAATTTTCGAATACACAAACGGAAATCCATAGGGTACCATAACATTTTATTCAATGGGAGCTGCAAAAGAAAGAGAGAAATTCGCACGAATTAGATAAAAACGAATTGTCAACGGAAAAAAACAGTTATTTTTATATCAAACTTTCTGTGGCTCTGTGTAGGGCTTTATCAAGACGATAAACAGTGGCTGCTTCAAAGGCGCACCAAGTCAAATCACAAGTATTTTCATCAAACGCATGCAGATTTGTTCTCAATGGTTCTTCTATCTCATTCCCTTGCGATTATTTGTTACGCACCGGTACTTTGACCGAATTTTTCTTGTTTTTTTTTCAAATTTTACAAAAAGTTCATGGCAACACAAATAAAAGTCCACATTTTCTTTTATATTGATAGCGGTGGTTTTTTGTTAGTCTCGACGACCGTTCTTCTTGAATTCGTTTGACAGCAATGAATTGCATTTGAGCTTCCATTGGAAATTCAATTTGAATTGATGAGTATTTCGTTGCAGTTTCCATGGATGCGTTTCATAAGAATTTTGCATTTCATTGAAATAAATCAATATACTCGGGGAAAAAAAATACCAACCCCAAAGTCCAGTTACAATGATATCTAACAAACAAACAAAAAATTGTGATCGACAAAATGTGTGGACATTTGAAATATTTATGTAATTATTTATTGGCGGATATTGAATAATTTACGACATCCGGCTATGGTCATGGATTGCGGTTGTGCTACATTGATATATCGGCACTTATTTGATGTGAAAAATCGTTGAGTGGAAATGAAATTGTCTGAAATTCAAATGGACTAAAAATGTATTCGTCGGGTTTTTTTTTCTCTCCTTCAATTGCCATTCCGGAGTGCATTGACTGTTGTGATATTGGTTTCGAGTGTAAGTGTGTTACTTGAAACGGTTTTTATTTGTATTTTGCTTGAAGTTTGGTGTTGAGTTAGTTGTTTTTGTTGTTGTTGTTGTTGTTGTTTTTGTTGTTACAGCACTTTATGTACATGGCGCTATGTCTGGCCTTGCCATTCACATCGCCACAAATGAACAATAGGACTCAGATCGGGTTTTTTTTCGTGTGTTGTTTCCGTTTCAAACAGCTATTCCAATATTGATGGTGTTACTGTGATTCTTCCTGTAGAGCGAACACAATTTTCTAAATAGGAAACAAAACAGAGTGAACGACAACTACAAAAAGCCTTCTCACTTAACGGTGTGAAATAAAACCACAACAGCAACAATAACAACAACAACAACAACAACAACAACAAAAACTAAGTTGAAAATGTTCCGCGCGTATTTGATTTTCGTTGTGAGTTTCATTGTCGTAGCCCAACAACACTAGTGGCAATAGCAACAGCGTCTACAATTCGATTCCTGTTGTTTTGAACTTCATTGCTGGCTGGTTTATTCTCATCTATACACTCTAATAATATCAAGTATCTCTTTAAAGAAATAGAGAGAAAAACATATACGGAACGAGCCCGAACGATCAAATAGCCGTACTCTATGGGCCACGGTATTATAGAGCATATTGATTAGAATAGGGCGAAACGGAATCGAATGAGAGTGAGCGAGTTAGAAAGAGGCGAGCGGGAGTCAGCGAAAAAGCGAAAATGTTTAACACAAATCGGGCTTCCTTCTGTGTTTTTCTCCTACATTCGCGCTCACACAATCGGCCCATACTTAGCTATAGAACCCGATTCGATATGCATATAATAATCACTGAGCATTTTATACGAAAATATACGCGCTGAAAAATGTTTCGCCATTCTTGCTTTCGATTTTCCTTCGACATTTGAACGCTGTGCGTTGCCTGCTCTCGGTATCTCGGTTTACTCCGTTCGTTTTAGTTGATTATTTCTCCGTTTTTCTACTGCTGTTGCTGCTGCTGCTGCTTCTTCTTGTTATATATTTTTGTTGTTGCTTGCCGTGTGTGTGTGTGTGTGAGTGTGTGTTGTTGTTTTTTTTTGGTTCGTTCGGATTCACATTCTACACATTTGCTCCACAAAATACACAAAATCGTTACGTGCTGGTTTTCTTTATCCCGTTGTGGTGTTGTTGTTCGCATGCCGCCTTTTCAACATTCAATCAGTTGATTTTGAAACGCCAACCGCAACAGATTTCAGTGCTCTCGTGTGCATGACTCTGTGTTTCGATGTCAATATTTTCGGGCACCAAATTTATCCATCGATATTCGGCATTTGCAACATCGCTTATCAAAAAAAAACACGTCGATCAAAATGCAACACAAATGCATATCATTTAGCTTAAATGGTGGGATTTAAGGTGGAAAAGCCGAACACGATTTCTGTGCATTCATTTTCAATTGTTTTCGGATGTAAATAAGTTGGTGATAAATCAACAAGAAATCAAATTCGTACTAAATTCTGAGAAGAGGCGCGTGAACGAAGACGACGGCAAACAAGCGATTCGCGCTAAAAAAAAAAAATTCGTCAGTTTACCCACCACGATCATTGTGTGGGCTCTCAAACTTCAAAATTTAAAAATTCGAAATTTCGAGTGATCAGTTTGAAAAAAAAAAAAAAAAATATTATCCGCCAAAACGCTTATGGTGCATAAAATTGTGTGTATCCAAGCACAACATTTTTTTTAACGGTTCATTTTGATTGTAACGAATGTGTTGTGACAGTGCCAATGAAAATCACGCACACCGTTTTCGACCAATTTTATCATTTAGAAAATTCCTGTTAAAAGATTGATCTTTGAAAGTTTACGCAATTCACAGTGCATAATGAGCCGTTGATAGGCATGATTTGAATAAAAAAAAAAATGAAGTTTTACTATTAAAAATAGAAGCAATAAATACGGATTCGGTTTTGTGAGTATTATTTCGTGTGCGGATGTGCAAGGAATCGATGCCATCCAGATCCGGAGACTCCGATTATCGTATTTTATCAATAACAGCAAAACGTTCAACTGGTCATTATCATTATTGACACCATTAAGTTTGTTGCTCGTTCGTTTGTGCGCGCGCGACAAATTGAATAAAATCAACACACAAATTCAGAGAGACAGAGAGAGAGTTCACATCAGAACTGATACATGCAACCAATTTCGAGAAAGGGAATATTTAGCAAGAGGAAGATAAAATAATACGCAGCTGGATTACTGGATTGGGATTAAAAAAGCGGAAGAATTTTTATGAGGACATTTCGAATCAAACAAACAAAAAGAACAAAGCGACAAAACGTGTCATCGAGAGAGGAAAAAAAAAACCTCTCACACACTCACACACACAACGGAATGAATGAAATGCAAAACAATGTGATATGCATGTAAATGAAGTGTGTCTTGCAATAGAGCGACGAGTATTACGACGAAAAAGAAGGACTCTCCATCGTTCCAATTCGCAATTCAAATAAATACACTGAATGAAAGCAATTCATTTCTCGAAATGAGACGAATGAATGACAAAACGAGAAGAGAATTACGAATTGTGGGTGAATGTGTGTATATGGTATGTGTTTGATTATGGATATGACAGTTAGCATGAAAATCGCCAATGATAGTGAACAGCAGCCGTTTTAGTTTCAATGAGAGAATATGCTAATCGTACGCACCAAATTCAAGTAGCTGGAGTGATGTATTGTGGACGTGTTGTCATTTTTTCATAAAGCAAAACAACAACAAAAAAAACGAAACGAGTTGAAGAACAAACGCTTTTTGTGTTCAATTCGCAAATAGCAAACGGATAAACAAAAAAAAAAATCATCATCAACAACAACAAGAAGCGCTGCTGAATTTCACTTTCGATTTTGCCCACTAATTTCAAATGCAAAGCACGTTTCATTGAAACATTCAAAAATAAATGTGTGGTTGATATCAAAGTTTTTTTGTACGAAGAAAGGCTTATACAACGAAGGACAATTGACGCGACAAATACATTCAACCAACAACAACAACAACAAAACAATAGAAAAAAAAAGAGAAATGAATAAAGAAATAAAGTGAATTGTGTTTTGGTGCAAGTAAATACGTTGATTAGATGCATCGTTGATGTTTTACACAATTGAACTAGAGACAGAAAATAGAGAATTTGCACTAAAATTATGACAAAGGTCTTTAAAAATAGTTGCAGCCCCCGGCTTCGGTAGACATATATGCAATCTCATTTACAACATTTCGCATTCATCCTTGTACTTACAGTTCGACACACAAAACAAATGCACACACAATAGCAACAACACACAACAATAACACAATCCGCGTGCTAGACCGTTAAACGGTGTGCTAAAAAAGTATTTAAGTTTGTTTCATTGTGTTGTGTAATGATTCATTTTTAAGTAGCTAATTAAGCCGAATGCAAAATTGAACAATACACCAAAGCAAGAGCAAGAGCAATACAATAGCTACAAATCGGCATAGTTTACAAGGCTTTTAAACTTTCAAGTCACAAAACGCAAAAAACAACAACAACAAAAAAATAAATCGCTTGACATAGAGCGACGAGAAAATTCAATTTCATCGAAACCCCGCCGGATTGAAAGCTACAGTCGAAAAAATGTCCACCTCAACATTAGGTGGTTTTGAGCGTGAAGAGCGCAAAATATTGTACGATGAATATCTATTTCAGCGTCGCGTGTTATTCGGTATAACAATATCAATTGTGTTTGCTGCATTCATTTGGACAATTGCAATTTGTACCGATCACTGGATTATTGTGGCCGGCGATGAACGTATGTATATACAAAATGATTGTTGCGAAAAATTGCATTTTCAGGAAAATCTAAAAAAAAAAAAAAAACAAACAGGAAATCAGTTTCGACGATGTGTGTAGACGCACAAACAACAACACACACACACACGAATTTTCGGAGCACACGAATTGGCAACCGGAATATTGGAAACGGTATAGATTCGAGCAACAAGTGTCTTTTGAAACTCTCCCATCAATACATTCATTTCAGATGCCGAGAAACGCATTAAAATTGAGCAAAAACTTCAATGAATATTTGTAAATGGATCTTAAAATTCCACTAAAAATTACAACAGCTATAACAACCGAAATAGAATTTCGAATGAATACTGAAAATGTTCTTAATGACGTGATATACGCAGATCCTGTCTCTTTGGGCTTTTTTTTCTCTCTTTCGTTCTCTTCCCTTCTCGCTAATATATCACATCATTCATCATTATTCTGCATTAAACGAGCACAATGTATTCATAATTTTGGTTTTTATGGATATTTTAAATGCTGAGGCAAATGGGCAAAACGAAATTCAAACGCAAACACTCGAACTCAAGCAATATTTGTGCCAATATTTTTCACCTCAACCCAAATTGATGATCGTTTTCCGTATCACATTTGTTCGATGGAAATTTCGATATGTGTTTTTCCGTTGTTTTTTCTTTTTTTTTTTTTATTTTTGCCAAATTTGTTGTTCGTGGTCGTTAAGTTTGAAGCTGAATTAATCATAAAATCATCGCTTGTTAATGGTTCGTTTTTGTTTGACTGGCAATTGTTTGATGTCAACGCTATTTGACCGACTTGTTAAAAGAGCTGCGGACAAATTTGACACACACAAAAACACACACATTTTCCATTGATGTGTTGATAATTTCATTTTAAACATCAACAACACACAAAACAACCGTCGCACCACATCCATTGTAAACATTGATGTTGTATCTTAATTTAGGCACATTTATCCGATACTATTTGATTTTAGTTAGCTACACATCATTCATTTTGTCATTTGGTGCAAATGGTCTAATAAATTACCGTTGGATTACCTTTTATAAGCCATTTAAACGGGAAATTATCGAGGAAATTATTGTTATAAAAGATGTCCCCAAAAATAGATCATCACCAGTGATTCGATGTGGCGATTTTGCCATGGTTATTTGTTGTTGTTGATTTTTTTCTTTTGTTAATTTACGTTACGAACTCGCGCGTTTTGCAATTTTAATTATATGGTGTTGTCAGCGAGGGAAATCGTAAGCGATAAAAATGTTCAACCTCATCGGCATCCTTCTAGCATGATGACGAGATGACGACATCGACAACGATGATTTTAATTAAGGTGTGTTGCTAACTGTAATAAAATGCGACACACAATGTTATACGTTTGCTCTCATTTTCTGTCCAAGAAAATAAGGTGGCAATCAATCATATACCTAAGCGAAAGGGCACGAATCATTGTTTGGTGAGGTGATTTTCTCCACATCTTAGTTTTGCCGTCTTTCTCACACGCTCGTTCTCGTTCTCGCTCTCGCTCTCTTTTAATGCTGTGCAATCATAACTTTTTTTCCCCCATTTATTGGTTGACATTCTGTTCATGCCATTGAGGCGATTACAGTTGCTGCTCCTGCATACAAGTTTTACCTATGTTGCATGACAGCTATTGGTAATAGAAACATTGATTGCAACCATCCAGACGACATAAATATCATGAGATTTGACATGCGATTAAAGCATTTCACCATTTCGTTCATTTGGTCTCCGTTCAGGTGACAATTATTCGAAGTCCGACCCCGGGGGAGGAGGTAGCAAACAAAAAAAACTCTAGACCCGTCAATCGACCGACCGAACCGCATTTGATCTATTTCAATAATGAACACAATTCAACCATGATTGTCATGCCGTGATTTTTTTTTTTTTCAATGTGTGCATTTATAAACACATTTTCTCTTTCTTTTTCTCTTGTTTTTGCAAACAACAAAGTGCAACATGTTGATTTGGTAATTATAGAACAAGTTGTCGTTGAGAGTGCGAGAGAAGAGAGCAAATGAAATAAGAAGAAGAGAAGAAAAAAGGGTCGAACAAAATGCGAGAGACATCACACGAAGCTCAAAGCACTCACACACACCGTGCATCACACCGTCAATGGTGCAATGAGCAAGAGAAAATCAGGCACTTCAACTAATTTGGATTGTGTGTGCATCGACACTCATTTTATAATTTGTGTCTTGTTTTGCTCCAATTGCATTGCCAGTCTACGTCAATCGAATACTTTATCGGATCGGCGAATATGTGTGTGTGTGCATCGCACAGCATCACAGCAATCACCCGAGAACCGACAACAACTCAAAACATTCCAAATATACACTGTCAACGGTTTTTCTCGATCCCTACCGATATGATATTGGATACTTTGGCCTTTGAAAATCGTTTACTATGAAAATTAGCACTTTTCTCATTTCACCAAATGAACTAAATACCAATCAACACATTTTCGCTGTTTTGACATTCTTAGAATTGTTTTGAGTACCGGCTGCTGCCGAATTGGCACTCATTCAAAATGTCAAAGGCGCTCAGTATTCTCTGTGCAAACCAATTATCAAAGGTGAAATGTCTACAATCTACATCACTGCACATTCCTTAAGACGGACGATTGATTATTTGTTGTTTGTTGGTTGGTTTGTTTTTTTTTTTTTGTTATTTGTGAACAGTCCCATTTTCACAACGTATTTAACATTTTTTCCGTTGAATTTTGTTGCACATTCAAAATCAGGACAACTAGTTCCGCATGATTAAAATGGTTTCCAATGACGACAGCAACCAATTTCAAACGAACACGAAAATTAACATAAAAACGAAAAGCATATAAATTTAATTATCCAAACTCCCAATTTCGGTATATTCACCGTATCGATTTGCAATTTCATACTCTATGAGTATTCGAGACATTAGAAAATATAATGTTCATTTTGGGAGGGCGAATCGCAAAGAAAAAGTAAACACAGCCAATTTGAGCGGTATTTTTGCTGTCACACACATCTTAAAAGAGAAAAACAGAATCACGGTTGAGGGAAAAATGTGTTGTGTGGAAATGCTTCATGTGTCACGTCACCACGAACGAAATAATAATAAAAATGGAAAATAAAGCACACACTGTTTGTGTGAACAACAAATAAAAAAAAAAAAAAAAAACGATGAAGAATATAGAACTAAAAATATAAAAGAATTCACCATCAGAAAACACAGAGAGTGAGACTCAAACATCAAACTTAAAAATTGAGTTTTAGACAAATATATTTGGGTATTGTTTCGTTCAACCAATTTTCCACCTTGTTTATTTACTGGTGTCGAATGTTGTTGCACGCTGATCACATTACCGATGGCAAATATTTATTTTTGGTGGGCCCAATTTTAAACGAGTAAGACAAACGGAAAAATGAATTTTATGATAATGCTCAACAATTATATGTTGTTTATAGCAAGTACATGACGAGCTTAGTGTCACTGTTAAACATTTGTCTGTTTTCTAATATTCCGATCCATCTTAATTATTCGGCATTTGGAGCTGTCGACGAGCAATTTAAACACATTTTAGTGGTAATTTATTTTAAATATTCTGTCTTTTCTTTCTCTCTCTCTCTCTCTCTCTCTCTCTCTTTCTATTTGTTTTGTTTTTTTCTCAACTTTTTTGTGGACCGTCAATCGTCTACTCCAATCCACTCCGATGCTATGTTTCGTATATGCGTATCGTTTGGCCGGTTGCAAATTGATGCGAAACAACAACAACGACAAAACAAACCCGCGCGCGAACACACACAGCTATTTTTATCCCGATCAGCGAACGATTTTTTCTCTCATCACACACGGGCCTATGGCGATTATGTCGATACGCATTGACACCGATACTGTTGACGAATTCCACATTACCTCAGTTATTAACAAAACTAATCGTAACCAATGCCACGGAAATAACGCGACTGAAAAAAGACATTGCCACCGAACCGTATATCGGTGATTGGCGCACTTTAAATGTACCAATTGCTAATATTACCGGTATTGATAATCGTTTTAAGCAAGCGTTATTTGCAAATTGGGTCCTGAATTCGGGCAATTTTTCCAAAATCAAAGCCAAATATAAAGCGCTCGCCAATCCAACGAATGCATCAACGGGTGGCAAACCAAAGAAAACCACACATTATGTGATAGCAGCCAGCCATAATTTGACATCACTTCAAGAATTAATCGGACTCAGTCCGATTCATGTGGAATTGAATGGCGCTAATGATGCATCAGTGTTTGTACCGCGAAGTTTACAATTGGCATTATTCGATGAATGGCCACAAAAGAAGCATGTCATCTATTTACTGGGAAAATTCGCCAAGGATATGGATCTATCGACGAATATTGTGCTACCAAATGGTACACAGGTCGTACTGAGACCACCAGACCCACCATCGAAAGGTCATCACAATGCTGACTATCGCTATGTAAAATATGGTATGATCAATGTTTTATTCAATAGTTTTTTGGTCGAAATGTTTTTAGTTTTTTTTTTGCCTGCTTTCAAGCTAAGAACAATCGACAACAGAATCGTTGACTTCAGCAGTTGAAATGTTCTAGTTTTTTTTTTTTTTTTTTCATTTTATAGAAAACATATTTGTGTTTGAACTTCATTGCGGTGCATTAGGGTTTGCCAAATATTTTATCGATATCGATCTAAATACAGTTGAATTACAGTTAATTGGTTGTGTTAGCGCTCCATTTCAGATGGATTAGAGCTGCACAGATTCAATTAGTGATAGTCGAATTAACAGCTATGCACACAGTGAAATGGATGCATGGAAAACTTCCCCCACACCATTTAAGAATGAACACGAAGTGTTTTGATGTGTGCATGTTCTTCGATTCGTTACCATAAATTTCGGATTAAACCATGTTTTTTATCACTTACTCACGTCATTGCAAGATAAAACATTCACTACGAGAACCAAAAAAGAAAAAAAAAAAACAAACAAACAAATAGCAATTCCAAAATGTCTGCAATGATGCAAACACAAATCATCGATTCTTTTCTCATTGTTTCTGTCTTAAAACAATTTTTCAGCTATGATCATCGGTTTGAATTGATTGTGTTGTACGGTGACGTGCATAAAACGTATGTGTTATGTGGGGAGTGGTGGCTGGGGAGAAGGTTATGGTAAAATGCATAAAATGTGCAATTTTCATTGGGCACACATAAATCAGACTGTGCATTAAAACTTACCCCCAGCCAATGCCCATTATATAGTGCATACGTTGTTGTTATACGTTTAACTGTACACACTATGTGTTTGTTGTACAATGAATTTTATAAGCGTTTTTCTCTATCTTTTTCTCTTTCTTTCTCTTTTTCGTTCATTGTTTGTGTTTTTTTTTCATCACTTTTCCATTCTCATGACATTTTATTTTTTCCCATTTTTTGTTCGTTCGTTCGTTCGTTCGTTCGTTCATTCGTTCATTTCTCAATCCGGATTTTATTGTAGAAAATTGCAAGTATCACAACTTTTTTCCACTGGTAAATGAAACTGAATACGATCCATCGATAGACGAGATTCTACTAGGTATGTATATAAATGTATGCTGTTCAATGAATTGGAAGCATGATGGTCAACTTATCAAGTTCTATTGCATGTGCACAAAACTTTGCAAAAATGGAATGCGTGTGTGTGTGGGTTGCCGTCTCATGCAACTGCAAGGCGCGCAAAAATACACACACACACACACACACATTCGCCACTTTTGCCTGGGTGCGATATAGGAAGTGAAACACTTTGCCATGTGTTTACCACTTAACCACTGTCATCGCACACACATCAGCCTGGTTCATCCAAATTGTCCGAATTATTCAATTTAATCGCTTTTGTCGTCAGCATTCTGTCTTATACATTGTGATTTTAACGATATTGATACAGCTTCTGTGTCACATCGGATCACTTTCTACTTCTGCATGTGACACTTAAATTGTCTTCTTTTGTGCGATGTGTAACACGTTACTGGTTTGTCGCTACCTCCGTTTTTTTGTTTGTGTGTTGTATCCCTGCAGCCCATTCAATCGGATCGCTTCGATGCTTGTTTTTAATTTTGTTAACCAATCTTTTAAGATGTTGAAACTGTGAACAATTTTTATGCAATAATTTTCATTGAACATTCTTGATGGTCGACATTTATCAAATTGCGACGATTGATTGCATGATATTGACAATGATTCATTGGAGATAAAAATCAAGTCACACAGATAAACAATGTCCAATGAAATAACTGTTTCATGTTTTGTTCATATTTTTCAATGGACATTTTGTATGTGTGTGTGTGTGAATAACATTTTTATGATTGTCTATCGGTTTAAAATGGTTGTTGCATGCTTAACCATATTGATGTGTACGAGATATTCAATAGCATTAAAATCCGATCGCATAAATGTAATAATAATGAATTTCTGTGATGAAGATGTGTTCAGGCAACATTGATGACACATTTTTATGCTATCCAACAACAACAAAAAAAACGAATAAAAAAACAGTTGAATGCACAAAAGCACAGACACACTTATATACGCAACGCTTTAAGTTATTGTGCCGTCAAGATATTGATATCGATACCATTACACCGGCTACATCCATTGGCGATGCAATGGGATCTGATACACACACACACACACACATATATATATATATATATATATATATATATATATATATATAAAATATTATAAAATCATTGGCACAACGGGCCAAACATTGATTTACTGACCCATCGACAATATAAAGTCATATGGAAAAATGCATAACGTTTTTAAAACATGTCATTTTTTTATTTATATATATATATTTTTATGTGAATGGAAAATGCCATTAAAACCATAGAAATAGCCAGCCGATTGGTCACTAGAGAAATAATATAATCATAATTTACTGTTTTGTTGCAATTACGTGCTATCAATTTAATGAGCATGCAAGATTTACACTTGATTGTGTTGGGTTTTATTAGAGCATTAGAGCATTAAAAATGCATTAGAGCTATTGCAGAGCTTTAGTACTGGCTTTAGCTTCAGCAAATGCACATATTCAATTAGAATGAGTAAAATTTGTGATAGACTAGAATAAAGGACAACAGCATTGAGCCATTCGGATGGACAATAAACTGATATGAATGAGCTTTTAAGAAAAAAAAAAAAAAAAAATTAGATTAGATCGCACAAAACATACCAAAAATGCACACACATTCAATATACTACATAATTTTGTGAACTGATAAAATTTGTGAGCAAGCAACAATAAGTCACACTTCGCTCACTCTTATCTCAATTCAGTACAAACCAAACCAACAAAAAACACACACAAACATATTCTCACTCATCTTTTTCCAGGCACGAACGAAACAATTGATGAAAACATACTTAAAATACACACGCAGCATTGGGAGGAAATTCAAGGTAACGAAAAATAACACCAACAACAACAACAACAACTTTGGCAAATAAGATTCGAAACATACGGCACACAAACACACACACACATACACACATTTAGCATTTTGGGCAATCAGTCGGTAATAGGTTTTAATAAGTGAGTTTGTATTTGAATTTTTGATAGAGAATGAATACACAGGGACCTGGAAGCTGATTTAGGCACTTGATCCGGTACATTCGAACTTATTTGTAGATTCACATCAAGTGGGCAAATCCAAGTATTGTTGGGTGAGATAAACACCAAAGTGAGAGTTGAAAATGTTCAAAAATCACTTTCCAACGAGGCTTACGCAAGAGAAATATCCATTAGTACACGTAAGAAATGTACACGATGGGCATCCGAGTCGATGTTGATCAAATACTTGTGCACATTTTGTACTCTAAATTTTCATGCTGAAATTCCTGTCGGTATGGGCGCACGAGACCATCATAAATGGCATTTCCAGTTTGGATAGCAATTATACATCTCAGTTTATTTCCTTTTTTTTTCTCTTCTGCTTAGTGTTCTCAGAGAGTGAGAGAGAGGGATAGAGAGAGAAATTTTGTATTTGTATACAGTACATACGCAAAATGTAAAGCAACATCAAACTCAATGGGTAGTCTTTTACACACTTTCACTCATCATTTTCCGATTTTCGCTCGATTTTGCCGTCAATCTTGCACCGATCTCGATACACCGAGAATATTGATGTGTATACGTGTGTTTGCGTATTTTACGCATTTCTATTTTCATACCATTAATGTAATTTATTTTAAGGAAATCCTGCTTCGGTAGTGGATGTGTTTGGGAAGCTATTTTTGGCTCTTATTTATTTTTTTTTTTTTTTTTCAATACGATTTAAGTCAACCGAACGAATATTGAGCGGTGTGATTTTTGTTTTTTTGATTGTTTCTTTTTTTTAATTGTTTTTTTTTTTTTTTTTTTTTTTTTTTTTTAATTTCAAACAAAAGATCATCAATTCAGATGCAAATGGTTACCGACCGCTGATCAGCAGTCAAACTTTTGATGTGTTTTATTATTTTTCAACCATATGACATGGCTGCGACGAGCATTCCATCATATTACTCCAATGAATGCGTTTAAAAATAAATTCAATTATTTTTCATCTTAAACATACACACACACACACACACACACACACACACACACAGAAAAGAAGAAGAAAAGAAATAGAGACGGCAGAAAAAGAAAGAAGTGGATCGGAATCAGCAAAATATGCTCCGTTATAAATACAATTTTAAGTCTGATTAAAAATGTGTAAATTGTTTCATGATGATGCTAGAAATGGCCGGTTTTTGTTTCGTCTTTTTTTCTTCTCCTTGTTGTTTGTGTGTGTGTGTGTGTGTGTGTGTGTATGTGTGTGTAGAGAGAGAGATATCGAAATGAAATCGTGCATTTTGTTTCGTTCGCATGCCTATCCAATATATGGTTTCTCATCGTCTGTCCATTTTTCATGTGGGGGCTATTTTTAACCCATTTGAATATTGTTTGACAAGTGAAAGCGTATTGTTATTTTAATGGAGTTGTGTATTTTCTCTGCATTTGTAGATCTCTTGCGGACACAAGCGTCATTTGCCTGCATTTGCTTGCTTATCATGACAATGGCCTTTGTCTTCTCCATGTACACATTTTTGAATCCTCGCTACATGTTTAAACGATTGGCGGCTGGTGTTCACTTTATATCAGGTTCTATTTTGTTATTTATTTCCCCCGTTGCCGTCTCTCCCCCGGCTTCCTCGTTACCTCACCTACTTCAATTTTAGCAAAAGCAACACTTTTCAATACTTGTGATTACTATTTTTATTTTGTAGCTTCCATATGTTTTGTCGTACTGCGAATAGTTTCGTATGCTATTCAACATGAACAGTCCCACATGGAATATCTATTTCCTCGAGGTGCTGAATATTCGTAAGTCAACACAACAATTAATAATATACACCACCTTTTTTTCACAACCAACAACAACAAACACGACAAATAATCATCAAAACTAATGGTTTTGTTTACAATTTTTTTTTTGTGTGTGTGTGCATTTTTAGCTATGGTTATGGTGTTTATATGGCGTGGTCGGTGTTTATAGTTAATGCATCGGCATGTTTCCTCTTCTTGTGGTATTCGAAAAAGAAAAAAGGCAACAAAGCACCAACTGAAGAATTGGCTATGGCCGATGAACCCATCAATATGGGACGATGAGTTCCGATTTCGTTTTCATCACGCGTTTTCTATCTGTTTTTTTTTCTCTCTCTCACTCACTCACACACGCAAATAAATATTACAACAACAAAAATACCCAAAAATCGATACCCTTAAACATATTTATTTGTTCTAGGATTAAGGTGGATTTATGCATTAAGAATTATCGATGACAAAAGTGTGCGTACTGGTGTTTTTTTTTTTTAATGAAATTAATTCAAACCTTAAATTGTTGTCTTCTATTTATTGTCTTCTTTGATTTGCTTTAAGGTTTGCTCATTACAATTACCTTTTAAACATTCATTGTTCATTATCTCGTTAATCTATCAAAAATGAATTACCAATAAAGAACAAATCAATAAATAAAACTAAAATTTGCTTGATGAATTCCTATAGAAATGATTTTATTTTGAAAATTACTGGCTATTTTTAATAGAATAACTTTTCAAGTGTGTGAATTTAAAAAAAAAAAAAAAAAAACGTATGGCACCTCCATCTGTATGTGGGCTGGAACAGCGATAGACTTAGTGCAGATTGTTAGCAATTTCAGTGTAAAAGCGACCTCTGTCGCATATTTTTGTCGGCCAATATTTCGTACGACATTGCGATGACAGTTTATCACACATGTGCTTCAAATGCGGAATAAACACACATTGTCCACACAAACACGATACATCTTTTTCAGTTCTCGAACAGGCGAATCTTGTTTCAGGCACCTCAATAATTCCCACTTTTTGGATGAATTATTTCGGTTTGGTTTTTTTCTATTCGATTGTTTTCATTGTCATCAGTCAGAAAAATGGCCAAAAATAAAAATCTAAAACGAAAACCAACACCATTTATCAAAGATAAACCAAAAGAAACGGCACTCGTTGAAGCTGACGAAGGATTAGAATCGGATCAAGAGGTAAATATTGCTGTCTGCCTTTTTTTTGTGGCTGTTGCATGAATTAAGGGAAACTTAAATTGTTCTGTTTTTTTTTTTTTTAAATGAAGGAGTTAAATTTGGCTGAAGTGAATAATGATGTCGACAGTTCAGATTCGGAAAATGAAAATGAGGCAGATGAATTGCAGTCGTCAGACGATGAGCTAAGTTTTGAAAGTGACGACGAAGGAAACTATCAACAAAACTTGAATAAAAAACATCAAATCGCCGCATCGGATGATGATGAAGAGGAACTCGATGATGAAGAAGTCGACGATGAAGAAGAAGACGATTTAGGTGATGAAGAGGAAGACGACGACGACGATGACGACGAAGTAGAAATTGAGCAGAGTGATGAAGAAGAAAGTGCATATAAAAGTGATGACAGTGATGAGCTCTCATTTGAAGAAGACGAAGACAGTGATCTAAGCGATAATGAAGATGCACCAAGCACGAGTAAAGTTGCACTTAAGAAAAAATCAACTGACAAAGAAACGGTGAAACAAAATGGAAGTGCAAAATTAAATAAAAAATCAAATAGTGCAAATGCAAAAGCGTCAAATGAAACAAAACAGCCGATCAAAAAGAAAGAACCGAATGCAGTTGATGCATTTAAAAATGAATTAAATAAATCCAAAGGCACTGCTGCCACTACAAATGGCACTGAAGAGGATGAATACGAAAAACACGATACGGACGATGAAGAAGACATTCGAAACACGGTGGGAAATATTCCATTGCAATGGTATGATGAGTATAAGCACATTGGATATGATTGGGATGCACGGAAAATTATTAAGCCACCGAAACGTGATCAATTGGATGATTTCTTGAAACGAATGGAAGATCCAAACTTCTGGCGAACAGTTAAAGATCCACAAACCGGTCAAGATGTTATTCTCAGTGATGCTGATATCGATTTAATTAAACGTATCAATGCACGACGTATACCAGATGCCAGTTTTGATGATTACACGGTATGTATTGCATCTACTAAGCATTTGATTCGAATTAGCTATTAAAATGGTGTTTTTAAAATTGAAATTTTAAATTGTTATCTTTGCTTCATTTGATTGCATAGCCATGGGTTGATTGGTTTACATCTGAGGTGGAAAAAATGCCAATCAGAAATGTACCGGATCACAAACGTTCATTCATTCCATCAGTGTCGGAAAAGAAAAAAGTGTCAAAACTGGTGCATGCTCTTAAAATGGGTTGGTTAAAATCGTCTGAAGAAATGGAAAAGGAAAAAGCGAAAAAAGGTCCACAATTTTATATGCTGTGGGAAACGGATACAGGTAAAGAGGATATGCGACGTATTCATGATCATGTGTCAGCACCAAAACGTGATCTACCCGGTCATGCTGAGTCATATAATCCACCAGCCGAGTATCTGTTCGATGAGAAAGAGATGCGCGAATGGCATAAATTCAAAGACGAACCATCACGTCGTAAACTACACTTTATACCACAAAAGTTTAAATCATTGCGTGAGGTGCCATCCTATCCACGATACATACGTGAACGATTTTTGCGTTGTCTTGATTTGTATTTGTGTCCACGTGCACGTCGCATGAAGCTGAATATCGATGCTGAGTATTTGATACCAAAATTACCATCACCAAAAGATTTACAACCATTCCCAACGACAGAGGCAATGGTTTACACAGGTCACACCGATTTTATTCGTTCGATTACCGTTGAGCCCAAGGGTGAATACATTGCATCTGGATCCGATGATCATACGGTTAAAAGTAAGTTTTTACTAGAATTTGTTCTGTTTTTTTTTTTTTCAATCGAAATTTAATCCAAAAAATGTTGAATAATTTATTCATATAGTTTGGGAAATTGCAACTGGACGTTGCATTAAAACAATTCAAACGGATGATATTGTACGATCGGTGGCATGGTGTCCAAATCCAAAAATTTCACTCATTGCCATTGCTAGTGGTCAACGATTGATTTTATTAAATCCAAAAGTTGGCGATAAAATGCTAACGAAGAAAACCGACGAAATTCTAATTGAAGCACCAAAAATTGATTTAATCGAAAATGAACGAATCAAAACGGCCGTTCAATGGGCGATCAGTGAAGGTGATGATTATGAAAAAGGATTCCGTTTAGTTGTTACACATTTTAAACCAATTACACAAGTCACATGGCATGGACGAGGTGATTATTTTGCAACTGTTATGCCAGATGGAGCCAATCGTAGTACACTTATTCATCAATTATCGAAACGACGTACACAAATACCATTTTCAAAGAGCAAAGGTTTGGTTCAGTATGTACTGTTTCATCCGGTCAAACCATGTTTGTTTGTGGCTGTAAGTAGTTTGATTCGATATATTCCATTATTAAGACATTTACAGCAACAATTTTAATTGATGTATTTATTTGGTTCTCTGTTTTTTTTTTTTTTTTTTTTGTTTACAGACACAAAAGAACGTTCGCATTTATGATTTATTGAAACAAGAATTATTGAAAAAATTAATAACAAATAGTAAATGGATTTCGGGCATGGCGATACATCCAAAAGGTGATAATCTATTGGTGTCAACGTATGACAAAAAGATGCTTTGGTTCGATTTAGATTTGTCCACAAAACCGTATCAAACGATACGTTTGCATAAAAATGCCGTAAGAAGTGTGGCCTATCATTTACGATATCCGTTGTTCGCATCAGCCAGTGACGATCAATCTGTGATTGTCTCACATGGAATGGTTTATAAGTATGTTCAAATCATAAAACATAAGATATATTTACACAAATTAACTGTTGTTGTGTGTCTGATTTTTTTTGTTGTTGCAGTGATTTATTACAAAATCCGTTGATTGTGCCGCTGAAGAAACTGCAAACACATAAACCACATGATGATTTCGGTGTATTTGATGTTATGTGGCATCCAACACAACCATGGGTTTTCTCATCTGGTGCCGATTCAACCATCCGTCTCTTCACATAAGCTAGCAATTTATCATTTTTTTTTCCACCATAAATGGAATTTTATATCTTTAATTTTCCGAAAAACAAATCCAATAAATAGTTTTGTTTGAATTGAAAAAACAATCACACATTTTTTCATAGAAGTATTTTTGCTCAGGCCAATAGATTGATTTTATCAGGTAAATTTCAACGTATGTCGTATTCAACTAAATTCGTTTATATAAAAAAAATGCAAAGATAAAGAGATCGTAGAAAATAAAAGTTCAGCTTTAATCACTAAATCAACAAAGTGGAGCCCAATTTTGAAAAAATACTTGCATTGAAATGTCATTATAATGGTATTAGAGCACAAAATTTTAAGTGCATTTGAAAAAATGCATATATTCGAGCAAAAATGTGTCAAAAGCACCACAAGTTATACAAATACACATAAATTCTTGTGGTGAAATGACATTTCATTACAGTTTTTTTTCTCTCCAAAACCTGCAAATACTTTATCAGAGAGCATTTTATCCAAATGACGTTCCAGCTGATGGTGTATCCAACACAAGTATTCAAAGATCATAAGCATATACAAACCATTGCTAATTGATTAGTAATTTGAATGTTCATTCGACTTTATGTTCTGACATTTTTATGTGGAGAAGTAAGTCTGACATTGTTTTATACCTCCAAAAGATTTCCAAGCCGCACTATTGCTCACACAATCGTAGACGATTGCATTTAGTTGATTTGAATGAAAGAGATTTATTTATGTTTATATTCGAGAATGTTGTCAGTAAGTTGTAAATTAAGCACGTCAATGATAAAATATAATGTGACAATTCACGTGATTTATAACTTAAAATACTCTACTATTTGCTATATGCACAAACGCTTGAATGACACTTAACCAAACAAGGTGTTTAAAATCCATACACTTTCTGGCTTCGTCATAAAATTTGAGTACACAAGACTTTAATATCTACTTCAAATGAGTTAATAAAGAGTTTAATGGATATTACGGTTTATTTCTATGCGATAGCTTTACTTTCTGCAACAGATTGTGAAAATAGCGAAACTGCGTTCAAAAATTATTCGCAACTTTAACTAACGAGTCATCCATGATTGATATGTGTCTTCACCAAACACAACAATTTATATACACACGACTGCAATCGATTGCCAACCAATTTTTAGCCGATTTTCTCACAGTCGTTTTCCAAACTATCACAAACTATCTGCTCGATCGTTTTGTTTTCACAAGGGATTATGTCCGATTTGTCGTCTATAATTCAGTATAAATTATCGATAAAAATATCTTTGGGTGTTCATCAGTTTCACATTCTCTTTTGACGCACAGAAAGGAACGCTAAAATGTCTCATTTTTGTATTTTTAAAATATTTTCAATAAATTTGAAATCGAAAATATGCAATATTTACAATTGTATTTTGATGACAGTGTATGGGCACTATTTTAATCTCTTTTTTCCGCATTCAACACTCATAGACTTGCATATTGTTTACATGTTTATTGGTAAGACATTCGTCTCTTCGTCTATTGATTTGAGTGGCGTGTAACTGAATTATTGCAAAACCGTACGCACAACACCAAAGAAAGTATGCAGTAGTGTGTGTATGACCGAAGATGACAATGTGAAGAAGGCGTCTAATCGGCCAACATGAAATTCTGATTAAAAACGGTGAATATTTTGAATATGCTGGTCTAAAATATAAAATAATTCCAATACGAAAAAACCGATAATGAGAAATGTGACGAGAGCGTGTCGTTCTCGGACTGTAGAATACGCTTTACAATATAATTTATATTGGTGACCGTTTAACAGTTCTTTCTATAAGATTAACATGGCAATGCAAAATTGCATGATGAAAAAATTGTCCAACAGATGCAAATTTACGTAGATATTTCAATCAAAGATGGACGGATTGAAACGTTGTGAATTTTGGCAAATATTTGAATATAAGTGCATAAGCACAGATCAGGCGGGTCTAATGAATTGATAAATTCTCCTAGTTGTTTGTGTTCATTGTCCAGTACACTGTTGAAGATTAACAAATGTGTTGATCGTTGTTGTTTCAAGATAATAGATTTTTGTTGGCCATTTATCTTGATCTTATCTAGATAGCTGCATTTTTCGATTATCTTATCTGCAATTTTCAGATAATTTTGAGATTAAATTTAATACATGGTTTCGAAATATTCGGAAATGAAAAATTGTGAAAATGTGAATTCGAGCGTTTTTAAACATGCCCGAAAAAAAATCTTGATCGTTGATTGGCATTGCGTTCTCTTTCGACTTCTAATTTAAAACTTTATTGTGCATTTTTATTTTGATAAAATGTTTGTCGTAATTCCTTTCCTTGTGAACAACACTTTGGAAAGTTATTCGATTTTTATGTCAAAACAATATCTTTTTTCAAATATTTGAAAAACTCAAAATAAAGTAGGACTCAATACTTTACGTGAATTTTGATCGATCTGGTATGGAATGGTCTGATGAAGTCGATTATTCAAATCAGTATATTTTTGATCCCCAATCCAATCAACGACCAACTCAATTCAGTTCAAATACAAGCTAGAGCTTGTATTTAAAAAATTTACATTCTCTCACTTATTATTAGTGAAGAAATGAATGCAGTCTTTCTAGTTCTGTTCCCACCATAATACTAATAATAACAATGAATACAGAATTTGTTATTTTGTAGGATTCGATTAAATTAAAAATGTATAATTACTCAATTTGTGTTTCAATATGATTTTCAAATTGTCCCAATGATTCTTCAAAAGACTGAAATGTTTGCAGACTTCGTGATTTATATGAGTTTGTGTATTCTCGTTTAGCGCGAGTTGTTCCTAAATCCGGTGTTTTCTCGCTACCTGATGATTGAATTTACTGTTGTGCAGAATTTGAAGGAGTTGCACACATTTTCGGGTTTTCTCCCACACATACACACACAGAAGCTATCTCTCAAGTTACCAACAAAGATGATGTGCTTGACAAGCTAGATAAATTTTCAGCTTCTTTAACGATCGGTTTGAGTTGCTTCAAAAGTTCCCAAGTACAAGAACTACACTAGTTGTACCACCAATGAACAGTTCATCTTGGTACACAAAATAAAATTGAAGTAAATTTTACTCCAATTTTATTTTGTGTGTTGGAATTTTCAACCAACTGACCCCGGGTTTTTCTTAGTTGCACCTAAACCATGTATAAATTTTTCAAATCCGGGAAGATCGCTGTGAATTTTCATCGATCTAGTATGGAATGCTCTGAAAAAATATTTGCAGGGTTTTCAGTAAAAACTTGTCGTGAAATTTAGTTTTACCACAAGATTCTATATTCATTTAAAAAATGTGTGGGGTTTTATGTGTAGAAACCCATATTTAGCACCACAAGATTTTCAAATGCACATGAAATTTTGTGGTGAAACAACATTTCACTACAAGTTTTACTTAAAAACTCAGCATATGTTTAGTGTTTTTTTTTTTAATCACGTCGTGATTCCCGTGGGCAGCGTCTTTTGTCCTGTCTCCCCGTCCTTTCGTTTATTCGTTTGAATTCGTCAACAGTTTTTATCAGTAAGACAGATGACTATCAGACAGAAATCATACTGTTGATATCTTGTGTCATGTTTGGTATATGCGAAAGAGAAAAGAGTATTGATGAGATGAAACATGTTGAAGTGATTAACAAATAAAAATAGGCTGTTGTACAGACTCTCAAGTTTTATTGCAATGGTTGTTAAAACCATCTATCACATCTTAGAAACATATGTAGTAAAAAAGGTATTAAACATCAAACTCCACCCAAAAATACTTAATTTGTTCAGATCAACGGAACATCTTTTCAAATGAAATTGAATTAAATATATGTAAGGAAATGTCTGATTTGTTTTAAATTGCACATGAAAACATCAGAACAATTCATGCCATCACTTCTCAATGTACAGAACAACACCTAAAAGAGCATTTTCAAATGTAGGTATTGATTATGGTGGGCCAGTTCCGTAGACGATGATGTTAATACTTTTAGTGGCTTAACCGATGAATTGTCAAGTAAACCCTACTGAAATGTATTCTCAAGTAAACAATATATTTTTATTTTAACCATATACATGGTTGAATACGCGAACACTCAAGAAGACCCCACTGAACCACCATAGGATTAAACGAAAATCGTCCTAAAAAAAACCCAGTTCTGTGGCGCTGCGTTAATGATTTGTTAGCAAGTGCTTGCGGGTTGACCGAAAGATAACCATATAAAACTGGAATATTTGTGGTAGTCATTTTACTGTTAATAATTATTCTGTTAAAAAAATATTACTTATTAATTTCATTAACATCGCGTCGTTAAAATGTAATCAGTTTATTTGCCACAAAAATAATGCCACAAATGTTGAGAAATCAAAATGTAACCAAAACTTATGCTATACTAAAAATAGAAAAACAAATAAATCCAAATAAAATTCAACAATAAACGTTGTGCTACTGTGTATAATTCGCCATACGTAAAATATATTCATTTGTTTTCGCAACCAGTACGAAATTAATTTAATAAATTTGCATATTGTTCTAGTGTACTTGTAGTGTCTTAAGTACTAAACATCGGAATTGTATTGCTGCAAAATAAAAACAAACAAAAATTATATATAGTTTTCTTCTTCGGTTTCATTTCTATTTTGGCAATATTCAGCTTTCAAAAATGTGTACGAAAAATATATCTATAATATATCTAAAAACATTTTACTTAAGGCTATTAACTGATTTGAACATTTTATTCCATTGTTAAGTAACCGTTGAATTCAATATCACAAAAAAATCAAATAAAATTCAACACATTTTTTCATCTCGATCAAAACGAAAAAAAAGAAAATGATTTGGGCAAAAGTTCAATGCCATGCAATTTTGATATCAGCACCGGTATTGGAATACGTTCATTCCCGAAAATGTTATCTTCAACAAAAATTCCCATTCAGACCACTCAGCAATTAATATTAACGATTTTTTTTTTTTTTTTTTTTTAAATAAAAACTAATACAAATTTACAATTTAGACGCTTAGCTAGACATTGTCAGCGGATGAGCTTTTAAAATACAGCACCGCATCATGAATGGTTGGAAAAATGGAAAATTTCCCAACCGATAATAGTTCAGCATGTTTGATCGTGTCAAACAGGCGATCATTTAGGCCGCATAAGTACATAACGGTATTTGATAGCAGTAAATCCGTTTGAATTTCAGCAAACACTTTGCAAGCCGCCACATCAATATTTGATACACATGAAAAATCCATGATAACTGAATGTGGCTGTAGTTTTTTCAACACCGAACAGTCACCATCATCATTGCCATTCACTTCGGTGGTATTACAACGAATTTTACCGATTTTTTTATACAATGTACGTTTAAATGAACCAGCTGTTGCAAAATTTATCGCACCAATGTATTGAATTATTTTGATATTCGCTAATTCAGTTGCTTTTTGGTGTGTTTCAATGTTTACATAAACTCCTGTATCACCGATTGCACCAAGTAATGCGCATTGTGACCGCCATCCCTTAATATACATAGCCAACAGTGAGCAGCACAAACCGAAAAACAATCTGAAATACAAGAAAAAACTAACTAAAAACCGGTTTTTGTTGTTGAGAAAAACACATTGTGCAACCTCAAGATGATAAGTTTTAACGTTGAACAATAACAACCAGGCATGTTAAAAAACCTGCTGCCGAAAACAAAACAAAACAAAAATATATATATATTTAACTTACCCGATATCAACATCAACCAAAACAACGGCACTAAACGTCACAATCCATGTCAATGACTCAATGACACTTTCACGATGAAAACGCTTTAGTTCGCCCGCTTGTGTAAACATTCCCTTTAAAGCAACCACAATAATACCCGATAACACACACTGTAAATTAAACAACACAAGTGACAAACAAAACGGTTTAAAAACGTGGTTTTATAAACTGTATTCAATCTGACAACTGATTAATATTGTGTGTGATTTGATGTTCGTGACTTACTCGTGGTAAAACTTCAAAAAATGGTGCGATCCAGAGAAGAATGATTAAAATCAAAAATGATGATACGACCGAAGCGATTTGCGTTCGGCCACCGGTTTGTTCCTGAATTAATGATCGAGATAGTGATGTTGCATTTGGCACACAGGAGAATGCACCGCCAACAATATTCGATAGTCCCTGTACGTGAATTATTGGAAGTCGATTTTGATTTAGACAAATGTAATATTCAATATCATAATGTCGCAATTGAAATTACCATAGCCAGTAGTTCTTGATTGGGCCGTACTTCATAGTTTTGCTTTTTCGCAAAAATCAGAGCCATCGAAATGGTAACGGTATAGCTAACAATAGCAATAGCGATTGAATCGACTGCAACCAGCCACAGCAATTTGATTGGTGGCAATTGAGGCAACGGCAGTCCCATTGGAATCTCATCAACTAAACGCACATGATGCTCTGCACCCAAATTTAAAACATTTGATATCACCGTACCGCCAACCACAGCTATCAGTTCTGCAGGTACTGGAAATTTGCACAGCTTTGAGCAACGTGGCTAATAGAACAAATCAATAGTTGGATCATGTGATTCAAATTTCAAGGTTTCCAATCTGTTGATTTTAGTTTAGCACTTACTTTCAATATTTCATTCATAAACACCATAAATATGATCACACATAAAGACATTATCACGGTTTCTGGATTTGATTTTGGAATTTGTGGAATGCAATCGATTATTGTCTGTAATGGGAAACAATTTTTGCGTTTAGCAAATGTGTGTAGTCGTGAATGGGTGTGTTTGAATTGTGAACTAAAATGTTGGCCGATAATTTATACATAAATAATTTTAAAGGCTCCTTTGTGTCTTGGAATTTGAATACCAAATAAATCTTTTAGTTGACTGACAATCACATGAACAGCAGCACCAGTCGTGAAACCATTTACCAATGGTTCCGAAAGTAAAGCAGCTAGCGAACCCAATCGAAAGAACGACATCAAAATCTGCAAAAAACCAATTTTTGATCATGTTTGAAGGATGAAGAAAAATGTTACTATCGACTATGCTAAAGCTATATGGAGCTCTGAACCCACCTGCCACCCCCCCCCCCCCCCCCCCCCGAGATGAAAATGAATATTTCATTTAACAAAACAAACACAAAACGTCGAAATTACCTGATGTACACCACACATAAAAGCACAAGCCGTTACAACTTGTATCGGTTCAAATCGATCAACTAAATGAATAGCGGATGTGTCCAATGTCGTTGAATTGCCGCTTAAATTGGTAGACACTGTATCACCGTGCGTTGCATATGTTTGAACGACTTTTAATGTCATCAAACTAATAATCGATAATGTACCGACCGAAATATGCCGTGATGTACCGAATACAAAATAAACAAGGGTTGGAAAGAATGCCATGTATAAACCGGAGCTAGGGGTGACTCCGGCTAGTAAACCATATGCCATCCCTACGGGAAGTTGAATATATTCACAAAAATGCCATTTTATTGAAAGCAAATGTTTAAAATATGATTGACATATAATATGGAGCACGTAATCCAAAAAAAAACAAACAAAAACCTGTATTTACCTTGTGGAATGTGCATTACAGCAACCGTAATACCAGCCGAAATATCACCAGGCAAATCATTTTTCAGTGAATATTTTGGTAACCATTTTAATACGGGTATCAAATTCAAAATGAGATGTATCACATTGAAATTATCGCAAGACCTTTTCACATTGCTTATATCTAATAAAAACACAAACGAACAACAACAAAAAAAAATGGTTATTTGTTTGTTATTGACGTCACAGAGGTCAATCTAGAGCAGACATTTCCAGGCTGTCCATGTCCATAATCATAAACACACGACTCACAATTTGGTGACTGTTGCTTTTGATATCCACTTTGTTCCACCAGTTCTTCTTGTCGAAAAACCATCCGATTCACCGAATAAATGGGTAAGTGTGTATAGTCTGGGATTCGTTGAGTCCTTAAAACAGCAGCAGCAGCAACAAGAAATAATCGAAATGAAATAAACAATGAACAGCTGATTTCATGCACTCAGTAAAAACTACGACTCACTTATCATTGTGATTTTCTTCACCCATACTTTACTAGCCTAATAAGTGATTATGACGTTGTTGAAAAAAAAAAAAAAAAAACTAGAAGAAAAAACGGGTTGACGTTGTTTTGATACCGTTGACCGATCCTTGATTTTTGCTCCGTTAATTGTTGTTCTCAATTTCTCAATATTTCGGCAATATTTAGCCTCATTTGATAATTATGGTCTGGTTTTCGTACCGCTCTAACTCCAACCGAATCACACTGAATTTTATACGCTGCTATCGATGCACATTGACAATTTATAACAATTGAACGAAACACGAACGGAGGCAAACGTTGCCTCGTGCTACCCAATCGATTTCGTTGGATTGTCTCCTTGTCTTTAATCTTGTGTTCGGTGTGTGTGCTATCGAGCGTCTTTCGATCACTGTATCATAAAGTAACAGATAACGAATTATCAATGGAAAATGAAACATAGGGAAAAAATGAACATGCCAAAAAAAAAACACACACACACACACACACCAAGCACATCATACACAACGAGACCACAAATTTAGAAAATACGAAATAAATCTAATATTTTTCACAAATCAAATTCAATTTCAAATCGAATGGTGATATGAATGCGTTGATTTGTACAGCAACATCACAGCATCGAATGAATCGATGGACGTACACGTGTTTATGCGGGGTATCAGCGATTCATTTTTACTTCATACTAATTTATTTGTTTGCGTTTTAACGTGCCCCTGGGGATCCGTGTACTGAACACATGAATAAAATCAAACAATTTTTTTTTTTTCAATTTATTTATATTGATGTGCTGTGTGATAGGAATTATATTCTTACAATGTGTTTTTTTTTTGCCATAATTAATCAACAGAAAGATTTCGTTGTGTCAACATACAATTTTCATGTCTTGCACAATGAATGATAAATTACGATAACGTTGCAGAAAATTAAGACCAAACAGGTCAAAAAACCCCGTAACGTTTCCGTAAATGTTATTTGAAAAACTTGTAACCGTCATCGTTTGCACGATGATTGTTTTTGTTTTTTTTTCGGACAATTTCAACTTATTTAGAGTTGTTTTCATAAGGTTTGCACAGATTTATGACAGATATGAATCTGTTCCTTTGAACTTTGAAATCCCGGCTAATATGTGGACACGTTCTTTGAGCCTTTAGACTAATGGAACATTTTTCGTTGAAAAACAGATATTCGTTAGGTTAATAATTCTTTAAATTATGACGTTTTTTTTGACAAGCTTCTGTTTCTTTTAACCACTTGACATTATCTTTCTTTTTATTGACTAATTACATCCGTTTATTTTTGGGTAAAAACCCATTCCAAGGGGCAAATCATTACTGTGAACTTTTCCCAGTGTATTAAAAGGTATTCAAAGGAAGGTAAAAATGAAAAAAAAAACAGTTTAGTATTTGTCAAAAACGTAGATCAACTCGGTGTCAGCACATTGTACTGTAGTAGTATGTTGTCAACATTTTTCAAATATTTAATTCCTCTACAGTTAAATACGAAGAAAACCAGCTGAGTACTGAATGTTACTGAGAATGGCATTTCAGCGATGATTTACTCCTATTTGGTCAATATTTTGTTGATATATTTTGAGTCTTCAAATGTGAAATTATTTTTATCACAAGTTGAAATTGTCCAAGCAATAAATCCGGTTATGGCGCATCTAAAATAGAGGAAGACTTGTTGTGTCTGAATCATTGTAATTAAACAAAATATAGTTTCATTGTAACGTAACGAGAATGTCTTTGTTGTCAATAAATAATTATCTTTACAATCGGTTGTGTGATTTTAATGCATTTTTCCTAACCTAATTTTCAATTTCGTCTAAATAAGTTAAAAAAACAAACAAAAAAACAAAAATTGTGTATTCAATACATTTCGTCAGTTTGTTCAATTGAATTTCCGATTGAAATTTGATTGGCTCATAAATGTAAACAGTCGGTTGAAAACTCATGATTGCGAATCAATCGTTTGACAATTTGTTTTCCTGGTGTTTGCATGCAACGTTTAATTTAAATTGATGGACAATTTTCGAGACTCGTTCAAAAGCAACAATTACAAATCGTGTCATTGAACTGAACATGTTTAGAGCATTCAAAAAATCGGATAAAATCAAATAAAAATTCATATTAATTGCAATTGGTTTGTGGTTATTTAAAGAGATGTAATTGATGATTTGGTTGCAGTAAATCGATCATATGTGGATCGCCTTTGATGTGTGCCAATTGTAACGGGCAAATGCCATGCATCGATTGACTTGGACAATCAAATAGATTTTGCTTTGGTGTTTCCAGTGTCAAATATATTTTAGCAATATCAGTATTCCCTTGGATTGTAGCTGCACACAATGGTGTTAATATGCCGGTTGCATTCAATTCACGGAAATCGATACAGTTGAGTATTGTATAGCACGTTTCAAGATCCCCCGAATATGTAGCCAGTGTCAGAGCATTTTGACCTTGAATGAGGCAATTACAATGTAATTCAAAACGATTTGTTATCGTTGTTGTTGTGGTTTTTTATTTTTTCTTTGCAAATATATCACAAGTGTGTGAGAAAGAGAGAGAGAGAGAGAGAGAGAGAGAGAGAGAGAGAGAGAGAGCTGTATTTACCAAAAATATTTAAGCACCCATGATTAGCACCAAGCGTCAGCAAATAACGAACAATTTGGCTTCGGCCACAGTAGCAAGCGTACAAAAATGGTGTATTTAAACATTTATCCACAAATTCGATAGCATCCGGAATGATTTGCAATGCATTTTTTAGGCCAGCCAAATCATTACGTACAATTGAATCGAATATATGATGATGACAATTTTCCATATTATCCATTATTTGATGAGTATCCAAATTTTCAAACTTATTTCTACGTCTTAATTTGTTTATAATTGAACAGGTTTTTTGTTTGAAATTTCAACAAATTTACCGTTGATTTTTATCGTTAAAATATTCACTTCGTCGAAAGGGGTTGGTTTTACTTAAATTTTACAGTTTAAAATCTTATTTACAGATTATGTCATTTATATATATAAAAAAAAAACAACAACAAACAATTTAAATGCGATAATTTTTGGTGGATTTCATCAAAGAAAAAAAAATCTACCACGAGCGATTAAATGTGCGCGTACATTGAACAATTGATTGACGTTAAGCAAAGTGCAAAAATTGCCAATGAACAAAACGAAACGAAAACGAAAACGAATAATGATATATATATTTCTTGCACTGGTCACACTAATATCTAGACATTGTCATGTCTCATTACACGCTACCTAATGCATCATGCTACGGACATTGTAAATAGGTACGGTGTATGCAAAAGCCGGTGTATACATCATTGCAACATTCCGTTTAACAGTTTCAAACAATTCAACGTTGACGGTTTACATTTAACAATGGAACAATTGTTGTTAATTGCAAGCAAATGGAAATTTTTTGTTGCTGTTTTGCAAGATAACTCTTTTAGTAACAACGAAAGAATCGGATGATCACTGAACTGTAATGACATCGAATTTAATTGAATTTTGATTAAAGCTTAGAATATTCTTGTTTTTTTATCAGCAAAGGTAAAAACAACACAAAATATCAGATAATTGATCATCATCATTGACATGTTAAATTAATCCATTTAAATAATTGACATTTTTTTAGTCGATTTTAAATTATGCGTTATGGCAAGATAGATTATTATTTATTTTAAAATAACAAATTTGTATTTCGATTTACTGTGTGATTTGTTATCAAATCAAACATTTTGCGCGAAAATAAAACTATGTATGACCTTGTTTATGTACTTGACTTTGCAAAGGGTTCACCAAATCCAATTGTTATAGTTGATGTGACGTGCGCACTGCTATAAGTTAATCCCAAATATATCGCACTCTATCAACATTGTTTAATATAAATAAGTTTTTTTGTTTGTTTGTTATGAATCGAATCAAATATCAAAAGTCTACTTCTTCGCAATGCAACAAACAGCTTTTTTGTGTGGTATTGAAAATTGAATTGTATTTATGAAGATTTTTTTTTGTTTTTTAATCGAACCAAATCAGCAAATACTTGCAATGATTTAACGACATTTCAAAATGTCAACAATAACAACAACAAAATGAGCGGTGCACTGCTAGTGCATGCTCTAATTTAAACAAATCGATTTTTAACGCGTTTTTATCGCTATTTCAGTCTGATCGATATGTCCGATGACCAGTATTTGATTAGTGATTATTTGAAATTGAGAAGATTGCGATTCTAATAAAACTAATGGATGGAATGTTTATCATTTACTGTAATTATAACAACTTATTACCATAACAGGGTGTTTATTAAACAAACTCACTGGTAATTATTTATGAGTTTTTTTTTTACAATTGATACAATATTTATCATCGGCAAAAATTAGGCGGGAGTTGAATTCGGGCGGTATTTTGCAAAGATGTGAGATAATCAATGTCAATGAAATGAATAAGAATGGAGAAATTTTGAAAGACATGAATAATATTTCTTTATGACACCTCAATCAACAAGAGACCCTTTGACAAAACAATAGCTCAAGTATTGAAAATGACTACTGACAATTTTTGAAGCAGGACCAATTAAAAAAAATATTCATTTTTACGATATTGAAATCAGAGCAGACACTATGTAAAAACGGAGTATATTTAAAACAAATATATATATATTATTACACATTATAGCCTATGGTTGCAAAATGTTATGACACTTTGGAACGTTATCTGCATGCACGATACCATAGTAAATGGTATGAATTGTTTTGCTCACAACGGCAATTATTGCAAACGTTTAAGTTCGAATATAATTAGCACTAACGATAAACACTACACGTTTCACACTGAAATTGGCATCGGTTTGTAACATAAATGACTGTGCTCTGAATCACAACTGAATAAAATCGACTAAATGTGTGTGTGTTTTTCCCCCCGATCATATGTTTTTAGAGGTTTCTTTTTTGTTCAATTTTGTTTTCGTTTTTTTTTTTTATATATATCGTTATTCTAATATAAGTAACACACACTTCCTGATGCTCGGGCAAGATCATAATGATGAAGGTCGCATAATTAACGAAAATAACCTTCGATCGACAGTTTAAATGAGCAGGACTGCTCTCGAAAAAAGTATGCGCGCATGTGTGGATAATTTTGGATTTCAAGAGAAAAGAATTGAACTGAGTGAAAAACAAAGCCAACGATCTTTGAAAACTCGATATCATTGTGTGTGCTGTTTTTGTTTCAAGCCTATTGATTGAAGAGAGACGTTCATTAGCTCATCCGTATGGGTGATGAATTGACAAAGTACTCGTTTTTGTTTGATGCATTTCCAATTGATTATTGTATTTGATCGATATGTTTCTACAAATTCACACATTTAATTTGATTAATAAACAACAATTTGATTTTCTTTTTGGTTAAAATTCACCGTAGAATGATTTGTATGTTAGAAATGTTGTCTGGACTGAGAATTGTGTGTGCATATCCACTTATATTGATCATTGATGCATTCAACGGTAAATTCGATTGATTGCACTTTTTGTTATGTGTTGTTGAAATGTTCATTCATTCGGTGTCATTACACGGTGTGATCCATGTGATTCCATTTTCGTTGGCAAATTGTGTTCAATTTCAATTGCCACCCAATGACATGGACTTACCCGTTTGATTTTAATTGGTGTGTTGTAGGCACTTGTTGAAATAACAGTTTTTCAAAAATTCACTACCAAAGATTTCGCATTAACAATCTAGCGTTTGGTTTTTGTTTGTGTCCTCATGATCTTATCACCCACAAAACAGTTCATAACATTGGCTACTTTGATTCTGATGCAATTGAAATGTTTAGCATTGAATTCGAATGAATTTTGTTTTTTTTTTCTTGACTATAAAATAAATCAAATTCTATTGCAATTCGTAGATAAATTGATTTGTATTGATCAGCCTTTCAGTGATTTCTTTGATCGAACATTAGTTTAGTGATTATAATTTCGAATAGAAAAATAAACGTTCACACACACACACACTCTATTTAATATTAAAATCAAATGCGATCCGACCACATCAAACTCAACGACTACGTTCATTCAATGAAATTGATTGTTATTGTTTGAAAGTCAATTTGACACTAGACTCTTTCTCAGTGACATGCGCAACATTCATCGAAACATTTGTTGTTGTTTTTTTTTTTTGGTGTGCTTTTTTATTCATTCTTTTCTGTTCCTGTTACAACGAATGTTCCCGCGGTCTGTGTGTCTCACATGTCTGTCAATCTGTTTATTTGTTGCTGTGTGTGTATGTGTGTGTGCGAGTATGTTTGTGCCAAGTGTGTAGACTCCAACTTGTATTTTTCATATGACATAATTATTTGTGTCTTTCTTCTACGAATATTTATTAAAGAAAACGCACATTTTATTTTACGTAAACCAATACTCAGGTCTGTGTCTCTCAGACATGGTTTTTAAAGTCTAATGATTCTCGGTTTTAATATTGCATTTTTTGTTACGGTCGACAACAAGAATCGTATCTCAAAAGAATGGCGGCAATTTGTATTTTGAACTTTTTAATCAATAAAATCAGCTTCTAAATAGACACATCAAAGTACTTTCAATAGAAAATTTATGAGTGTCCAATACATATGCAGTACATTAGCGCTGTTCAATTATTAACACGCCCGATCTGGCGTGTTTGATTCTCTTTTTGCTTTCTTTTCGTACTAACAAGCACTGGTGTTAATCAGCTGTGCGCTCTTTGAATGTGTTGGCGATTTTCAGTTACCAGTTTGGATGCAATCGGTTTTTTTTTTTGGTGTGTGGTTTAAGTTTGACTCACTTACTAGACATTCGTCTGTTTGTGTTGACTCATGCATTCCGGAATTTTTTGGGGCCGGTTTCAATTCAGACAGTTACTAACTAGATCATTTAGATAATATCTGACGTCAACCGTCTACTTACCCCCACTGTCCGTCCAATCAATATCTTTCTTTAAAAAAAAATGCACGGCAACATTGAAAACACTCGGTTAAAAATCAAAATCAACAGTCAATTCATTAAATAAAATTTGATTATTTACTTGTTTGTTTTTATTGTATGTGGATGCACATAATGCCTATATCTTTGCTATACCGAATCCATTAACTAGCATTTGAATCACACCGTGTCACGGTGGCTATATCGAAACGTCATTGTGATTTGTGTATTTTCCTTTTCTATTTCTCTCTTGCTCTCTCTCTCTCTCTCTCTCTCTTTCTCTCTCTCGAACACATTTTTCTTTCGCATTCTCAATTTCGTGAAATTAAATGTTATGATTATTAACTATCTTGCCATATGGAATGGCGTGTGAAAATCTAAGCCGCTGATGAATGAGCGCAATATTTGTAATTGTTTTGTTGCAATTGTTTGGTGTCTTCTAATAGCGATGACGTTGATAGTGCATTGGCGGCATTTGTGGCTGCGATTGTGGTTGTTGCTGATGTGAACCTGACGGCGGTGCACGATTTCTGTACCAACAATTTAATGAATGGAAAATTTTCAGATTTAGTTTGGTTTTTGTGTGTTCGAAAATGATATTCTTCAAAATACATACATTGTATTGTTTGTAGTCATATAGCCTTGTGTGATACTTCCACTGGGTTTCATATTCTGCATTTGCTGCAAATAAAAACCAAAAAAAAAAAAAATGATTGTCATTTCAAATGTTCCTTCAACTGGATTCATTTTTCAGTTAATGATCAAGTCCCGATCAATTCAAATTGTCATTATTGACAATGGACAGAACATACCTGTTGGTTTTGTGGTGAAATTGTAAGCATCCCAGAGGGTAATGACATCGGCATGCGATACATATTTTCAGCAATGTGAGACGACTGTTGAACCGGTGGTGGTTGTTTACTTTCCAAATGATAGCCACGTTCATTTAGCTTTTCCAATGAAATCTGTTGAGCATGTGGCTTATGAGGTGGTGGTGGATGACCCTGTTGACCACCATGACCCTGTTGACCGCCATGACCCTGTTGACCACCATGGCCCTGTTGACCGCCATGACCCTGCTGTTGTTGCGGCATCTTTTGCGACTGTGAATGTTGAGCAATACTGCAACAGAAATATCACAAATGATTGTTTTTATTTTGGTGTGAAGCAAACAATTAAATTCAATTGAAGAGGTTTTTGAGATGGGGATCAAATTTAGATTGTTACCTTTGCAATGGTTTACCCTTATCGTGCGATTGATTTGACGATTGGGATGTTGGTTGCTGATTCGATTGCGATTGATGTTGCTGGTGTTGTTGTTGCTGCTGCTGATATTGTTGCTGGTGTTGCTGTTGATGTTGCTGCTGTTGATGTTGCTGCTGTTGATGTTGCTGCTGTTGATGCTGCTGCTGTTGATGTTGCTGCTGCTGCTGATGCTGCTGTTGTTGATGTTGTTGTTGTTGTTGATGCTGCGACTGATGTTGCGATTGAGATTGTTGGGATGGTTGCTGTTGTGCCTATTCAATAAATCAATTTACAGGTCAACAAAATAAAATTCAATCGATGGCGATCGAAATCATACATGCACGATGAGACTAATTTCAGAGGCCCTCTTATAAAATGTATTGACTGTATGGGGGAAGGGGCGCTTCAATGATGAAAAGCTTTTAAAAACTATAAGAATGAAAGAGCTGTTTTGGGGAAATCGACTGGGTTTGCCCAATCAATTTGAGATGGGCCATCTTGAACTCGTTATATCAAGTCTAAAACTTGACATCTGATGAATAGCTACTCAATTTACAAATATTATGTATGCAATACAATGAATGACAGCCCAGCTCTGAGATTCTCCCGTGCAAAAGTATGGAATTAACTAGCCAAATACTTCCATTTACCTGTTCTGATGATAAAGCTTGTGATTGGGCTTGTTGTTGCGATAATTCTTGATGATACGTTGGAATCATTGGCATATTCATATTTGATGCATATGCTGGATACACGATCGATTGACGTGAGTCTTGTGTATTGGACGGATAATACAGTGTCCCCGGTGGATTTTGATACGTTGGCTCTGCAAAATGGACGAACATTTTTTTTCAAAGGAAAAATATATTTCAATGAAAAAAAAACAACAAATTAATTTGATATATGAGGAGAGAAACGAAAAACCAAATTTAATAAATGATGAAACGAAAGAGTAACGATGAAACAAAGAGCGTTTCAAAATGAATCAATTTGAGAGAAAAAAAAAACTTCGTAAGAATGATCCATACACAATAAAACAAATTACGACAGTTTGCACGTTTTGAAAATGGATGACAATTTTGTGCAGTTAAATCGTGTGTTGGAATTAAGTTGTGCGGAATATGTTGATGAGTTTTGTGTTTTTGTGGATGTTTATGTTGTTGTTTTATTTACATGTGTAAAATCATCCTTACAAAATAAAATGCGTCTAGCAAAAGCATGTACATCGTGGAATTGAAATTTGAAAACATAAAAAAAATGTTGTTGTTTGACGACAATAGAGAAATATAAATGAGAGAGAATAAAAAATAAACGTGTTTTGTTAATGCAAAAAAAAAAACTCACTGTTCCATAAGACAGTACGAGCAATTTCGCCACCTCGTCTGCCATCCTCATGTTCTGTGAAAATAAGCGGTTTTGTTGATTTGTTCAAAAAGTATCATTTAACATTTACATTTTGTGTTGTTGTTGCTTGTTTTGAATACGGAATTTAGAAGTCATGAATTACAATTTTTTTGCAATTTGTTTTTTGTCAAGTTCGAAAAAGTCAAATTTGCCATAAAGAATTGTTGTTTGTGTAATTTGTTCGTGAGAACGCAATTTTTAATGTTAAACCGATTTTTTTTTTTTAAATGCTCATGTTAAAAATATTGAATTTTTTTTGTATTGTAAGCACTTACTTTGGGCAGGTGGATACGGTGGATTATTGGTATTGTAATATTGTGGTGTTGGTGATGGGCTTCGACCTCGCTTATTTGGTGGTGTTGCAATACCACTCATTGGCGGTGGACCACTTTGCAAATACTACACAAAATATCAGACGAACAAAAAAAAATATATGTCATTCACTGGATTTGATTATAACTATTCCAACCTTTGGACCGGTTAACATACTTTTTGCTTCAATTGTTGATGTGGTGTACGGGGTGGTAAAAATATTTGCTGATGAGATCCTTGCTGCGGAACAATACTTTGTAACGCAAACATCTCACTGTCAAAATCATATAAAATTTTCAAAATAAAATTTGATTGACAACCAAATAAACACCCATCCAGATCTAAAACACAAAAAAAATACCTGTCCTTTTGTTGTTGTTGTTTCTTTCGATTTTCATCTTCGTTCAGTACTTTTTTCAATCTCAAAAATAGCTGTTGCTTTTCATTACGCAGCTCTTTGAGTCGTGTGTTAAGGATTTGAATTTGTTCTTTTGTTTCACCGAGCGTCATTGCATCTTGCCGATCACGTTCTTCGCGTTCTTTTCGCAGTCGTTCTTCTTCCACTTCAGCCTCTTGTTCTGCAACAACAACATACAGATACAGACAAACGCATAATGTTATTGATTGATTTATTTATATATTGTGTGGAATTGAATATGATTTCGGTAAAGCAAAAACAAAAATCGATGATTTGTTTTTCGATTGAAATTGATTACCTTCTTTAATTTTTTGTCGTTCCCGCATTACATGCTCTTTGAGAGACTGCCACAGCAGCTCCTCTCGTTCTTTTTTAGCCGCCGGTTGCTCCGTGGCGGCTGGCATCTTTAAATACTTTTTGGCACTAATTATAAAAACGTCTAAAAAACTGGACAAATCAAAATGGGTATCAATCGTTTCCGATTGATATGCACGCGATTTTTTGTTATTTTTCTTTTATTTTTATATTGTTAAGTTGTTTTAATTTGATTTGCGTTCATCAACCAATTGCAATGCACCACAACCACAATTTCCAGAGTCAAAATATCGTGGAATTTCCGTTTAAAATGTTTAAATGTGTTTTTGTTTTTGTGTTGAATTGCGTTTTTTTTTTTTTAAATTGCGGGAGCGTCTATATTCAATGCACCAAAATTAAATGCCACACAATGATGATAGTCGACTTATTTGTTTCTGTCACTTTTTTAATTCATCAATTTTCTTTTTCATACATACACATCGGCACTCCGTCGCCGAAATTGACATTTCGAATTTCGAACATTACCAACGCATCAACGTTGGATGGAGCAATGAGCAATCTGTATTATCGATAATGCAGTTTTCATGCTATTTTACCATCGACGGTGAGTAGGGATTTTTTTTTTTTCGAAATTGGATTCGGTCGTTGTATTTAAGCAAACCATCGATTTGGCACAAAATATATGTATATGTCTCTTCGAGCGGCTGGACAAATCACGGAATATCTGTATTTATTTAAAGCTTTTACACTAAAATTTCACTGTTTACCGTTTCACATTTTGTACTGTGAAGCAAGTACATTTATATAATAAATCAATCGATTGAGTATCGACCTTTATAAATTATGTTTAGAATGCGGCTCGAGAATGATGTCTTTGAGGAGTGTGTATGTATGGTATTGAAATTGCACAACGGGGCTCAGGCTGACATGCACAGCGTTTTGATTAAGTTCAACAACCATATGCACGGAAATGAACGAGCATGTTAAGCAAAACAATCTACCAATCAACATTGTACTGTTATATTCAATGTAATGCTAAAGATGGCAGTAAATGATAAAATTAATGGATTTACGTTATGCTTTAATTGATTTTAATTTGCAGCTTGCAACTATGTAGAAAGGAAACACACGGCAATCCTCCCCCCCCAAAATGTTGATGCGGGTAAATTGGTTTGTGTGTATGTGTGTGTGTGTGAGAAAGAGAGAGAGAGAGAGAGAGAGAGAGAGAGAGAGAGAGAGAGAGAGAGCTGAAACAGTCAAGTTAGCGTTAAATGTGGTTTAGTTTGTTGACTCTGCAATAAATTCATCAATCAATTTAATTAAAAATCAATATGAATTAGATTTCAATTAACAAGTTTCAATTTCGATAAGAAACTTTATAATTAATTGTTTCGTTAAATTCCATAATCTCATCAGTTTGGGAAAATTGCGCATTTTGGCTGACGGTGGCTGGGAGATTGGTGTTTTGCGAGACGATCAAGTACGACGTGAACAATGCCATTTTCTAATTAACGACATTATGGAATTGATTTTTTTGTTGTTCCTTTTTAGATCTGGTACTTAAGTATCGCGAATTCAACATACCTATTGCGTCGTTTGCAGTTTTTTCTGTGGTTTTCAGTTTTTTGTTTTTTTTTTTTTGCTTCACTGGACGAAGTTTAGTTCGATAGCTTAGCAAAATAACAGTATTGAGAATGTTTGAGATAAAAGAAAAAGTATTGAAAAAAAAAATATGTGAAAGAAAATCCAATAGAAAACTTGCCTAATGAGTGACACGCAAACAACAAAACCAGTTTCCCGTTCAGCCAATGTTTTATGCATTGTACTCAGTTAACAGGAATTCCATTTAATGAACCGATAGCGACGAACGACGATTCAGAGAATGTTGAAAATAGAAAATTGCGAGACGCATGAATTTGTGTGGGTTCGAAGGGTGAGTTCGAGAGAGAGTGTATACGTCAATAAAGTGCTTTTATCGGGCACAAAATGAATGAATGTTGTGTGTGTGTGTGTGTGTGTGTGTTTTTTTCTCACAGATTGACGGTAATCAATTATAAGAGTTTTCGTTATTTTCGCATTTCATGCGCGCATTTTCAACACCATCGGCTATCATGCCACCACCATTGTTGCTGTGTTGTGTACCGATACTGTTGCTGTATACACATATGTTGTATGCGATCTATATTTTTTTTTTTATTCCGTTGGCCTGATTTCGAAACGCCTTCCATGTGAAATCAATTTGGTTTCAATGATGCGGTTAAGACTAGCTCTCCTATTCTCTCAAACTTTCACTCTCCCTCATTCGCATTTCGTCAAACAATCGGGCAAACAGTTCTGAACAATGAAAGCACAAACATCGATTAATCTCTTCGTCCAAAAACTTTTGTGCATTGTTTTACTTTTTGCTGCTGTTTCATTGCTCTTTTCGATAAAAGTTCAAACGTAGACGAAAACACATAACGTACATACATTTAGCATTTGAGTGCCGGCAACTACCTTTCGGCAATGTGTATTGGGTGCGATGAGAGTTCACAGCATACTAATCATATTATTATTGTCACCAGAGCTTGAAATAACTTGGATTTATCATCAATAATGAATTTATGTGATGAATTTATGTCATAAATTTGGGGAAACGTAAGCACAAGCACGAGAAGCAACGAGAAAGAGGAGAATCGACTGTTGTGTTCACACACACAACTGACATCGCTATAGCACAGTGCAAAGTAATCGTCTACAGCATGTTCGAAGACAGTGGTGTGAAAATATATATGAATCGTTCCTGTTTCGAATGTGCTGTCTTCGAACGTGTGTGTGAGCACAACAGTCGATTCTCCTCTTTCTCGTTGCTTCTCGTGCTTTTGCCTACGTTTCCCCAAATTTATGACATAAATTCATCACATAAATTCATTATTGATGATAAATCCAAGTTATTTCAAGCTCTGATTGTCACCAATCCCCATTTGACAAAAAAAAAAAAAAAAAAAACAAAATTCATACCGCAAACTATGATATTTTACGAGAAAAAAAAACAAGTGCGGCAACGAAAACAGAAACCGGCACGAAAAATAAAGAATTCACCATCGACGACGCATATCAATTCAATATAGAAGTTCAGTGTTACAGATTATAGAACACCTTACCACCACCATGAATTGATTGAAGAAAATGATTTAGTTTGTCGTTTGTGTTTGAACAGTTTGCATTTGTACAATCGTACAGTGAGTTCAGATGATCAACTACATACCATCTACTTGGCGATGCGATATTCCCATATACTATTTCTATGTTCGATAGAATCGTGCACCCGAATTGAATGGCAGCGGTTTTCCGGTTTGCATTACCAAATGGTGACGATTGTAGTAAAAGTGCCAGAAGTGATTCAATTGAGAATGTACGATTGCCGTGAAAATTTTCCGTTCCGGTGATTCGATGGGATTTCTTGTTATTTGACATGTAAAAGTTGGGCAGGAACAGAAAAAAAGAAATCAAACGGGAAAACAGCCACAAGGGCGTTACATTGGAGGAAAAAGTTCTTTTATTCTTTTCTCTGGTGTTTTTTGTGCTCTCTCTCTCTCTCTCTCTCTCTCTCTCTCTCTCTCTCTCTCTCTCTCTCTCTCTCTCTCTCTCTCTCTCTCTCTCTCTCTCTCTCTCTCTCTCTCTCTCTCTCTCTCTCTCTCTCTCTCTCTCTCTCTCTCTCTCTGTCGCATGTGTTTGCACCGTCAATCATTCAACCATAGTTTCACTTAAACGGTAATAATTTTTTGGGGAGAGAGAAACGAAATCCATTTTTAACACATCAACCGTCATATCAATGCAGTCGTGTGAAATAATTAATAATTTAATTTTCATTATTTCGAGCAATATGCGTGGGGATGTTGCACCGCTGCATCAAAAAGGTGTGTTTGTGTGTGTGTGTGTGTGAGAGAGAGCGAGAAACAAAGGGAAAAGACATCTATGCTCGATGAAATTTGATTACTGCTCTCACATCGCATGCACTCGTATAAAAAACGGTCGCGTATCAACACGTACGCAATGAAATGAAACGCTTCGCAACGTATTGATAATTAATTTTAAATCGCTTCTGTCAAATGGGAAAATATATGCGAAAAAAGCACTTTCCGAAATTAAATCACATGCTGTAATTTTACCACCATAGTGTCAGTACAATACGTTATAAAGCGTACAAATGCTTCGTGAAGCGAATAAATAACTACAAATTGAATGCTGAACCGACACACACTCACACATCACATGAGAGAAAAAAAGGCGAGCGAACGAACGAATGAACGCAAAAGTAAGTGACACATTCACATTTCTCTACGGATTGGAAAATCCTTTGGAAACGACAACATTAAACTATTTTACCGTATGGAATGTCACATATGTGACGCGTTGGTAAGATTAGAAAATAACAAAGGTGAGTCAAGAGGTTTACCATGTAAAAGAAGTGATGTTGAGTGAATAAAAGCAAACGAAAGAAAGAATAAGAGAGAGAGAGAGAGAGAGAAAACCCATCCAACCAAGTCAAGTACCGAGTTTCGTAAGCAAAAGATCCCCTGAATACGACAACTATGCAAATTAAAGTGGAGTAATTTTCGATCCATATCTTCTATAAAATCGCATGATTCCTTTTGCCTTTTGAAAATGGTAAATAAAGAACGCGTCACTCTCTGAGACCAAGATAAAGTTGGTGAAAAATGCGATAGAACCTCGACACGATGGGGAGACACTTGAAATTATTATCATCATTGCGGTGAGCCGAAGTTTTTCCACGCTTTAATAGCATTGTATATATATATATATATATCAAACGGGGGAGAAGGGGCTCTTTTTTGGTTTTTGTTGTCAACATTTTTTTTTTTTTTACTTCGTTAGACGCATGTCTAACTATAAAAATATCTAGAATCTCTGTCAGAGAATAGAGTGTAAATAGAATGGCAAAAAAGCTAGAACTTGAGACCAAAAGCAATAGAAAATGTGAACTGGTGTAATGTCTTCCTACTACATCCCGAATAATGTGAAATTATTTGGCATGTGCAAATTTATTGGGATGCAATACAAGCCATTCTCTGTAGAAAACCTATAAATATTTGCCACAGCGCAGTGCCGCCACCGCTCAATGTAAGTGTGGAGAATTTGCTATTCACTAACACTTATTTGCACACAGACAGACAGACACACACACACACACAAGATTCATATGGTTTGTTCGGTATCGTGGGTGTGAGGAAGCAACACTGCATTTCCATTTAGTGTGTACAAGTGTACTTGAAGTGCTTAAACACATGAATGCCCAACAAAACGTAATGCATGCAATGGAATGGGATAGTAAAGTCTTGGTGTATACTTTGAATCGTATTGAATTTACTCTTCCGAAATCTGATGATGCTAAAATATAACTAAATTCCCAATTTTGTGCACACGGGTAATGCAATTAAAGCATTAGCACTACGGATCGGATCAATGACAATGTTTTATTTAAAACATGTACTGAGAATGCATTGCATCGAAGATCGGTGCTCTGGGTGCTCAATCCACTCAATCAACTCCTCTAAATTCCATATTGAATCATCCCCGAAACACTCATCGAAATGGTGCCCATGGAAATTCGATTGGGCCAGTCACCTTCTGAACATCTTACATTTTTCCACACACACATTCAAATATACACACACACACACACACACACTTGCCAAAAGCCCAGTCATTTTTCCTCTTAAGCATGACTCCTTCCACAAACAAAAGCAAAAGATGCACGGCAGTGAATACAAATTCAATGGTGGCACTTTAAAAAGGAGGCAATAGAAAAACCTTCCATTTACCGTTTAAAATGTATGATAATGCACTTTTGTTGGTTGAATTGTTGGTGTACGAACTTCGTAAAAGAGTCAATCTCTCCTTGGAATCATCGTCATATGTATGAACTATATCTTAAAACAAATCTCCAAAGACACACTGCGACAAGTGAAATTGTGGAAATTTTCTATCGCTCTACTCAACCACCTCTTTCTCTCTGGCTTTCTCTATCATATTTCTTATTTTGAAAGTTTCATTGGATTTTCTCTGTATCTCATTTGTGTTCCATTTGGTACGGAATTCAGTTTATGATCAGACACAGCATTTGTATCGGAAGGATGCGATTCCACTACATTAGTAGCAACAAGAAAACAAAAAGAAGAAGAAGAAGAAGAAGAAGAGAAGTAATGTAGCGCCATGTTTTATTTAAGAGAAGAATAAAAAAATGCTTTGTACATTAAAAAAAATGCCGACTTCATTGAATTGATATCGATTTTCTCGATATTGAAATAGAAACACAAAGTTCACAATTTGCTTGAAATCCGATGAAAATAGAAAATTCTAGTTGCCTGGACTTCGAAGTGGGTGATGCTTGTATGTGAAATCAATTGCCTTTGTTTACTACTGCGAAGAATTCGCATTTGATACTTGGTGATCAGTAGAGAGAGAGAGAGAGAGAGAGAGAGAGAGAGAGAGAGAGATGAGACAAAATGAGGAAAATATGCTTAGACTGATTTGCTCTTGCACCGTGCAACTGAACTTTATCAATTTTTAGACTTATAGCTGAAGTAGACACATGGACAGAGGGAGAAGGAGGGGGAGAAAGGGGAAGCGGGGGAGTTGAGCGGTGAGTGACAGTGCGCGACAGGCTTTCGGTTTCAGTGATATATTGGTTGTAATGTAGTGGCAAGTCAAGCTTTGCATTTGTGGCAACGAATAATATATTTTGATGGAGGCGATGGCACACACTGCCACGAGCTCTAGACATTCTGCACACACACACACACACACAATTTTTTTTTTCCTTTGCTTTACGTTTCATTTCATTTCATATCACATTCAATGCTACTTTCACTCACCCAGTGTTGAGTCTGCTCTTAAAACCGTTAGCATATGCACTTGAGGGAGTATGCGATGTTAAAAAAGAGTAAAGCATCCAAAACGACAAAACATAACAACTTACCATTCATTAAAGAAAAGTAATTTAATTCGACTTGATGCACATCAATCCTGATCGATTCAAGCCAACTCCTATGCAGTCGTCTCTTCGGTATTATTTCCTTTCTCTCTGTCTTTCCGATCTCTTTTTTTTTGTCTTGTTCATTTTCAATAACAGTGCGGAAAGTTTGATGGCGGAAAGTTGGTATTGTATTGGCTATGCTTAAGTACATATTTCAGCTCATTGCACCAAAAATATCTTACTCCTTTACTCAACATTCTCTGGTACTCAAACAAAACCAGTCGAAAGAGAGAGGGAGAGAGAGGGAAAGAGAGGGAAAGAGAGAGAGAGAGAGAGAGAAAGAGGACGAAGACCAAAATCAATTTTCACGATATACACATGTGAGCCGAAGCCACTTGTCTTCCTTAACATTGGAATTGAAATATATTTAAATGAAATAGAAAATATTGAAAGACGTTCATCGAGCACATGCTGCACCGAGCATTGAGTATTACAGCAATGCTATATCGCTTTCAACTGTGTTCCAATTTTCCGTTTTGAATACGACGACAACGTCAACGAGCCCCCTCCCGAAAAAAGAACAGACACGAACCAAATCTAGAACGTTATTGTCGCTGTGTTTTTCTTCGAGACTGAGTGGAATTTGCATATTTATTGGTTGTAAAAAGAAAATTTCCTCACTCTATTACATTACAACAAGGCATCAGTAAGCGATTGATAGAGAAGATTGTCTTGCATAAAGTTTCAATCAAGAGACCATGACAGTTTTCCCTCAATTTAATCGAAGTGCGCTATTTTCATTTCTTTTTTCCCTCACTAACACTCTCTCGCGCTCTCTCTCTCTCTCTCTCTCTCTCTCTCTCTCCATTTTATGATAGAAAAATAACTTTCTTCATTTCGCTTGTTCAGATGTTAGAATTTCGCATTAATTGACACAATGATCGGCATAATTACTATAATTTAAACGATCCAAACAGCTTGTGTCATCGTTAATGTTTAAAAATACCAAGTGTCAATTTGCTCAATTATAATTTATCGCAGCAATTTTTTCTTTTCCAATGTGCATTCGTTACTGGCGAAAGAAAACGATGGAAAAGCTCATGAATACTTCATGATGCTCTTAGATCGATTCATCGAAAGATATGCCTTTCATATTCGAAAGTACTGCCGATGTAACTGCAAAAAAAAAAAATCCTTGAAAAATAGCTTACATTTTATAGTCAAATATTAATAAACTTATAAAATGAAAAAAAAACTTTTTTAATATCATAAGAACAGTTATTGCTTATTCGCTCGCTTTCATGGCGTTTATAAAGGATTTTTCGGTTGGCTCGTATTTGTGCATCATTTCCGTGGACGCAGAAAAAACATGCAGTGGTCAAATTGAGTCAAAATACGATGCATTTGAGACCAGATATGGTCAAGCTGAAATACCAATTCTCTTCTCTTTCGCATCTTTTTCGTTAAATTCTGCTTCTTTTAAAATGTAATTTATTTTACAAAACTGAAATGTGCTTTATTTGTTATGTTAACATGGCTATAAAGATGTTTTTGCAGCATATTTATTTATTGTGCTGTGCATTTTCGTATGAATTGAAAGTTATTCCAATATGTTCCAATTTCACAGTTTTTAGTTGCTCCATTTTCTTTCATTTTTTTCTTTCTTCCTCTTTCTTCCTCTTTCCCACGTCCGGTTTTTTTTCTTTTGGTTACTTATCCTCATTGCACACAAAAAAGCCCAACTACAGAAAGACCATCCAATAACGGACGCTTGGTTTCATAGAATGTTCTAAATACTGATCAAACAAGTCGACCTAACGAAAGAAATGGTCTTGTTTCAATAAAGGAAAGTTTAGCTTTTATCATTGTTTTCGGTCATTTTTTTTTCCTTAATAAAGACTCTTTTTAAAATTCATTTCCATGTTTAGCTCTGAACCTTGATTTCCAATTAATTTTTCTTTTTCACCTTCAATTAACAAAATATTCATTTAAATTCCATTATAAATGGCCCAATAAAATCTCAATTTGAATCAAAATCCATTGGATAAATATCAGTTTTTGTTGTTGTTGTAATCCTATATAAAATCCGCTATTTCGAGGTTTTTCTGTATTTACAACATGAACATGGAAAGTTTCACACACACACACACACACACACACACAAATACAAAGAGAGAGAGAGAGAGAGAGAGAGAAACACGAAAAATAACGGCTCTATGGACAAAGGGTCGTGAAAAAGCTCATTGAAAAGTTATCCACTGCCATAGCTAAAACTCACAAAATACAGCTTACAACACACAGCATACAATATGTACACGTAGCTAGAGAACTAATGGATTTTCTGGTTAATTAAGTTTATTAATGTTATCTCGATGTAAAATCGACTGATGTTGCTGTAGCAGCAGCAGCAGCAGCAGCTGAACGTGTGAATATGCCATGATTTTCCAAATGAAATTGAAACTGAAATGAAAAACGAAACTTTTTGGATCCACCGAAAAACACAACAACATCAACAACCGCCACTTCAATAAATTATAATCCATCTCATGCTCTCTTCTGCCCTTACGGTATAGCCATGTGCACACACAGACACACAGACATACAGATTATGTAATCAAAACCATTCACCGAAAATGGCCCAAAATGAATATTCCAGATGTGATCCGAAAATAATTCAATAGTCACGAGTCATAAGCAGGTAATCGAAAACATTTAATTAAGTTACTATTTTGGTTGTTATGCATTGAACAAGAGGCATTGACGGACTGGATTTATATTCCAACAACCATAATCGATACAGAGGCAAAGAGAGATGGAGCAAACAAAACAAAACAAACAAAAAAAAACTAACATGGAATTAGTTCTATCGATAATAGATCTTATGTAAATCGATGTATTGTTGGATTCAGAGCTGCATATTTTCCATTCATTGCTTAGTTGAGATTTCACCCGTGAATAACAATGATGCAGATGGCTTACCATTTACACCTTAAGTGTGTTTATTTGTGTATCTGTGATCGTTGTTGGGGATTTTGTGTGAATTTCGGCTTCACAAATTCAAACTTACATCAAAATCATCAATTTTCATTTCAAGTGTTTATTATGCATGTTTCGAATTTGAATTCAAATTTTCTGATTAGCTGAAATTTCCATAAAATGTGTTGTTGGAATAGATTTTCGAGCAAGCAAAAGACGAGACAATGTTATTCTGTAATGGACAAGTGGACCGATGTTTGCATGTTCAACGAATGATAAATGACACAAGAAATAAGATAGAGTTGGAGATAGAGAGTTAAGAGCAACAGTGTAATGCCATCGGTTTCGAATACCCAATGACAAAACAATTAACAAGAAAATCAGCATACAATTTCGTCAGGCAATTGATTTTCCCAAAATATTCAGATCTTGAACAACTCGATCGAATTGTAATTGGGTGGTGTGAAATCGAAGCAGACTCAATTTTATTGAAATTGATAAAGTTTGCATGTCTATCATGGTTTCTCTCTGCTCTGGTTGTTTTATTGTTAGGGTATGTGTGCAGATCAGTGTTTTTTTTCTCGTCTTATTTCAATTGTCAGCAAGCACATGCAAATGCAATTAGAACTGGTTCAATTTACTACCGAAATGAATAAAATCCTCCATGCGGTCATTCTGTTATTTTTGTCCATACAATGTTTTCAATCAAGAATTCTTAGAAAAATAGTTTGATTTCTCATTTCTACCACACTACACACAATTAAAATACGGGCTATTTTCAGTAAATCTGTATCGGATTATTTTTAGTAAATCTGTATCGGTTTTTGGCTGTTTTCCAATCAAAAAACCAAATAAACTTATTATTTTAATGTCATTTTTGGATTCGATGTTGATCAATCTGGACATTTGAATTGAATATTCTATAAATATCATTTCAAAGAATTCTAATTTCAATAGAATCAATATATTCGATGGAAACACCATTTGTTCAGGCCAATCATAAAAGCGTCGACATTTCCATAGCTTGTTCCATTGGCATAGCTGTCGTTGGCAATTATGCTGTGTGGCAAAACTCAGCATTTAGTAAATTGTCACTGTTCATTAAAAATCACTGCAAATCATCAGCCAATCATTAAGGAAATCACTTAAAAGCCACACCAAAATATGAACTGTAAATTACCGCCATAAATGTTTATTTATTTATTTTTCTGTTTTTGGTTTGGTGTTGCTTCTCGTTAGCATAAAATCTGAAATTAAGCATTACATAATGGTGAAGCCATTCCCATTTTCCAACGAACTCCAGCTAGTCTTTGTCGACGTTAAAACTGAATAGAACCAACACGAGAGGGAGGGTAGAGGGATAGGGAAGAGGAAGAGGAAGAAACGAGGAACACACGCACATAGACCGGAATGTTTGAACGATAAACAACATCATGACAACAATGAGGCAATAAAGAAAAGCGTAGTCAAGAAACATTAATGCTGACCGCCACAATGAACATCACGAAAGCAATGAGAGGCTATACCTTTGTCCATTTCATCATGCAAAAATTACTGTCATACCAAGTGTTCTTCATTCGCACCACCATTATATCAGTTCAAATCGAATGGTTGTTTCGTGCTTCTGGCGAAAATGTGTTGGCCATCGCTAATCAAAACAAACAATTTTTTCGTTTAGATTATTTTGAAAATAGCGCGATCTAAACAATCATCTGACTGGGCCAAAGCTCTTGGTGTAACCACTGAACTTGATGACCCTGATACAAAAGCAACTCGAACTAGCAAAATGTTGCAAACGAGAAAAAAAAAATAAAACTCACACATACACACACACACACACACACATAATGAGCGATGAGAAAACGAAACCCAGTCAACGTACCGCTATTTACCCTCGCATTAAATTATATCGTTCCGTGATAAAGACGAGAGACGCACATTTTTGGCCAACTGAATAATTTCGTCGCGTTTTCATTTTTGCGTGGAAAATATTCAGTTTGTTTGTGCTATGTTCCGTATGTATCGCGTTCACGTTCGCGTTCCTTTGGTTCGTTTGCTCGTTGCTATCGTTCGCTCTTTCGTCTTTTATTATTAATAATATTTTATCATTCCACATTGCTTGTCGTAAATCGTTGAACGAAGAAATGGAAATAAGGCGCGGGCTGTAATTCATATTGAGTTTGAGTTGCCAGAATGACGGTCCGGAGTGGTTTTTTTTCTCTTCCTCTTCTTCTTCTTCTTCTTCTTCTTCTGCGGAGGTGGAGAAGGAGAGAGAGAGAGAGAGAGAGATGGGAGAAGGAGAGACAGCAAGTTTTCAGCGAATCATTCACATACCATAAAATAAAACATTCGTCGGAAAAGAGAGAGGATGAGCAAGGGCAATGTGTTAGTTTCATTGTAACGGGTGAAAGGGAACCTGCATAATGCGTGTGTATGTTCGAACCGTTTGAATTTCATGCAATCCAGATAACAGCAACCTGAATCTAAGCATTTTATTCACACCCAGGTTTATAGCACATTCTTACAAGTGCCATTCAAACACTCAGTCTAAAAAGGAACAACACCAATTTATGTACTGCTGAAGAATGATTGGCAAACATGAACGACGCTAATGAAAGCAAGTCCAAAACGAAGAATAACAACATTACGGAAATCAATTAAAACAGACACAATGTGGACGATGTGTTGAATGTGGAAAAGAAATGTGATTCAATCACACACACACACACGCACATAATTCCGTTTATCATCACAATTCGAGGCCTCATTGTTTTCATTTAGCGCGTGTGTAAAGTGTTGAAACATTCACGGAAATGCTGTCGCTGTCATAAATTATTTATTTTCCACACGAACATATTCCCATCGACGGGCGAACAAAGTAAGTGTTTTTTCCGTTTATATTTCGATGAACGGTATCTGTGTGATCGAAAAAGTATTATAAAATGAATTTGGTTTTATTTTTGTTGGTTGGGCGAAATACGAAAAAAAAAGTTGTGGCGCGAAAAAATATGAGGCAAACAAGAAGGAGAAAAAAAGAAATAAGTCATTTATCTTTTGCACACTGAATCAGCGTAAAAGATGCAAATATTTTGAAATACGAAGCTATTCAATGGTTTTTTTTTTTAAATTCATTTGCTCGAGACTCCGTATGTTGCCCTGATGGCTCTTGGATTTTATTTTGAGCGTGAACTTTTGCTGACATTCAAAACCAACAAACACACACACACACACACTGTAGCAACTAATTCAATATTCGCTTTTCATTCATCGTTGACGATGTTTTCTTTTCTTTTGCTCTGCGCGAAAAACTTTGTGCACTGCATCATTTGACGATGTTTACATCATTCGCAAGTATGATTTAAATTATGGAGGAAGAAAAAAAAACAAAAGAATCAACAAAAGAGAGACGAAGCGAGAGTGAAATGTACAATCCAATTGTGAAATCGTATACGAGATACCTTAAAAAAAAAGCCAATGCACAAAAAGATCTTGAATATGTTTTGAGGGAGACGAAACCAATACGTTCAGGCAATAAATATAGTACAACAATAACTACAACAACAACAACAACAACAATTATAGCTTTGATGAGGGGAACCAAAATGAAAAAAAGAGCACCGTCCTAATGAGAATTTATCCGAGAAGTGGAAATTTCATTCTGCCAAACAAATCAAATATTCAAAGCTTTGCAATTTAAAAAAAAAAAATATGATCACTGTTTGAAGGGATATCATGCGATATTTTGTGTGTGTGTGTGTGTGTGTCTTTGTTGTAATCTTAACTTGCTCAACAATGCAAGAGGATAGCACAAAAAAGAAATGAAGACCACATAGAGACAAATCGTCATGTAGACGGAAAATTAGAAGAAAAACCAGCCATGCAGTGACATAATCACGTCTTATTCAATTGAGAATGATATTGAGGCACATCGTGGTGCTCTTATTTGCGTTGGCAATGGCATCGCGAGATCCAAAAATACAATTTAAACAATGTGAAGAAAAAAAAAACACCCGAACAATGCTGTCGCTTCGGAACACTCAACCACTCTAGAAGAATGCTTCTACTTGTGATGTTCTTACTAAAACCATACGATTTGCGGGATGTTTTACAAACAATTTTCAATTATTACAGTGTTTTGTCTTTCGGCTTACGCTCACTCACTTGCTCTCTCTCTCTCTGTTGCTCTGCTCACGAAATTTGTTTGTCAAAAAGTTATTTATACGTCTCTTTGCTATTCATTGGGGGTGGCGGCTATTGCTCTCCTTCTCGGTCTTCCATTCTTCTTCTTTGTTTTTCGTGTTCTCTTGTCTCTCGTTCTTCATCATATGGGTGGGGGTAATGTGCTACGATGCGTTAAGCGTCTAGTAAATTCGTTTCCCATCGGTATCGTAAGAGTTGTTGGCAAATCTTTACTACTTTATGCCTCGGAAATGCGATACAAATTTGCAAGCGGGAAAAACTTTTTAATAGCACAAGTGACAAATAATTTTCGTTACCAAAAGAATGAAAGAAAGAGAGAAAGTAAGAGGGTGGACGAACCTTCACTATGCTTATAATATCTGTGTTATCCGGTGTGTGATACAGATTTTAAAGCTAATTCACGTTCATTTTGGTTTTCACAATGGTTTCTCCTCTCGCCCACACTCTGCGTCCGCAAATTTTCACTTTACAACACCATTTTAATGGCACACAAAATACATGCGGGCCGCATCGTAACATTCCATGGTTTTCGGTTCGAGTGACTTTTTGACCAAGTTATTGTGGCATTTCGCTTGCCGATGCAGACAAATTTGTGCAACATTTTAACCTATACACAGTTTTGAACCTTAGATAATGTGCCCATTGTTGCTTCTTCTTTTTTTGTTTTTAGCATATTTAAAGCGCTCGATTCGAGAACCAAGGCAATCACAGCCTATTTGATGTTGATGGTGCGTTGTTATTTACGTGAATGCATGTGTATGTGAGTGTTCAGCTGTTCAGTTCAACGTGAAACACTTCTTAAGTTGATTGTTTGTCCGAACTTTTAGAAAATTGTGCAAAGCACAAAAACGATTTCTCTCGTTTTCCCCTTCATCTCACAAAATGACCGTTCTCTGAAAATTGGCTTTTATGAGAAAAACTTTGATTTGTTCGTAAAGTGACTTAATAGATCCTCATTTTATGAAGACAACAAAAACAACAGAAACAAGCGAGCAAAAAAAATAAACGGAACATAATTGAAAGTTTTACGACATTCACCTCAATAAATTGAAACCACATGCAAAGAAAAAAGAGGAAGAAGATTGAACAGTGTTCTGCAACCAATAATAGTTGCGAGGCTTAACTCTAACTTCAAATAAAATGCATTCAAAACAATTTATACGTCTGAATTGTAGTGAAAAACATTTCATTTTGCTATTGAATTCAATAACTTGAGCAATAAGAATTGAAGTATGTGGTTTTTCTTTTATTGCAAACGAAAATACACGACACACCGACAAAAAAACACCATATTGAAATACACAAAGTATCACTTTTTTTTCGTCAGCAGCTTCCTTTCTACACCTCGATATTCACATAAAAATATCCTTTGATGAAAGAAAATACATAAAATGCGGGCAAAAAACCAATGCAACACCATAAAACAAATTTAACAAAAAAAAAATCAACAACAAAAATGGAAATAATAAATTGAATTACAAACGTAATCCGGACTTATCCGCATTGATATGAAATTTGATTATTCTCTTGAACAATTAACATCGACCAGTCAGGAGAAAATGTATTTTGTCACGAAAACGAGGAAAATGTTCTTTTTTCATTACTTTAGTGCACGTCACTATGAAATTGCTATTGAAATATGGCTAATTTTCAACACAAAACATTCAGTGACACAATAAAACCAATTGGCAATCTTCACTTTGTGATTTTAGACTCTTTTCTTTTTCACAACTGTTTAAAAATGTGTTTCCATGGTAAACTGAGGTTTTGGCACAACATTTGAGCCCGATCGAAGATCATTTACTCAAGCTCGGTATGGTTGAGTTTTCGAGGCAAAACCAATACTTTTCCCCAAGCACACATTTCATATGCGGAAAAGTAATAATGTTCAAACGAGTTGAAAAGAATCTAACCAGTTATACGGAAGGCAGTGTCTCAGACAAAGAGAAATTCCAATGCAACATAAGATTTTCAACTAAGAATAACCACTCAAAAATAGGATTATGCGATGCATTGTTGAGAAGTTTTACAACCGATTCAATAGACCCCTTGAATGCACTTTTCATAGATGCCTGTACATTGCCACACCATTCCCCTTTCGTCCGGCCCAGGCAAAATGGATGCAATACCAACAACAATTCAACTTTTTCAAGAACAGTTTAAAAGCATTTTAAAACAATTTAACCAAAACGGGGGGGAAATGAAAAATAAAATGGAAACTCATTGCACACTGGAAAAACTGTGCAGGAAACAATAAAGTCATGACAACAAAAGAGGAAAACCTCGTCTCAAGAAAAACCTTTTGTACCGATTAACAAACAAAAATGGCATCCAAATTGGATTTGAAATAAGACAGACATCATAGAATCGCTATGAAAGCAAATCACACTGACGATTTATCCCAATAGTGAAAATAATGGCGGAACATTCACGATAACTCGGCATTTCGGTTAAAGTATATAACAACAACAACAGCAGCAGCAGCAGCAACAAAACCGTATGCTTATGCCGGAATCCTCTTCCAAACGAAACAATTTTGAAGTAGCTCGGTAATTGTATTGTGCAATTTTCCACATTCGTTTGACGTGCGTGATGAATCACACATCCTTCTGTAGCGGAAACGTGCACTTGTGTGATAGTTTTTTTTTTTATGTCGGTATTTCTCTGGGTGCTTTTTATCCATGAAAAACGTTGATACCCACCCATTTGAGAGGTCGACGATATTAGTGTCAGATTGGCATTGCCAACTGTTGTATACATTTCGTTCGTCTCGATTTTCTCCCGACCCTCAACAACCGCTGCATCTCCAGTTCCAGCTGCATCGCGACCACTCAAACGAAACACGCTGCAATTTTAATTCATTGCATTTTTGTAGCTCCAACACACAAATTCGGCGATGTCAACTATTTTCTTCCCCGATAGCATAATATTACCACAGTAATATTCGCTCGACTGAATTGCAAATCGGTCAAAATTGAAATATTGCCTGTAAATGTGTGAGCCAAATCTGTTTGGCATTTTTTTGCGAGATTGCGATCTGAAAAGAGGTATACGTGATTCATCGTAAGGGGAAAAATATATCGAATCGCAAACGGCAAACGATAAACGATATTTTATCGAATAGATTTCAGGGTGAATTGTGTGTGTGTGTGTGTGTTTTTTTCGCTTCGATCTTTCGTCTATTTCATAGCTTTCATATTTTGCTACGGCATAGACATCAACTGACGTTCTTATATCCAATCATAATGTCTGTATATTTCGTTTCACTGCAATTTTTCTCGCCACCAATGGGTTTTTTTTTTATTCTTGACTTATTTCACTTCTTTTAACTCGGCTCATGCTCACGAAACATTTTTATTGCACCGATTGCAACATACATTTCAATTTTTTCTCTTATTACATCGATCACACAATTTCATTCTTTTTACTTCGCTCTGGTCGTGAATGATGATGTTTTTTTTTTTTTGTTCACCTCGATGCAATTTTTTTCCTTGGTCCAGCCGTTAATCAATATAGTATTATAGGATTGGGATAAAAAAAAAAACTCAGATAGTCGTACAAACATGAAGATCGCAGTTTCAGCTTATATTCAACGATGTGTAAAGTTCTTGGTGTAAGTTCTTTTGGCATTTTTGGTTCTTCTAAAAGGTTTATGTCGTTGTGCACTATCAATTTTCCAAATTGAAATATGTGCAATCGTCTATAACACAGTCGCTGTCATTTATTTCAAGTGTGACGCGTCGAGCAAACGAACGAACGAATGAGAGAGAGAGAGAGAGAGCGGAGTAGCAATCACAATCGAAAATGGCACTGCAAACATTTGGCTCGGCTAAATGTTACCAATTCAATTGAAACCGCTTAAAAAGTGCTTTTATGCTCTAACGCAGCAACATTATTGGTGTGTGTTTGTGTTTCTTTTTTTTTGTGTGTGGTGAAAATCTAGTGAATCCATTTTTTATGCATTCTTCGATTGCAAGTGTTAAAATTGCTACTCAAATTCTATTTCACAAAATTCAAACATTTGAAATGCTACATTTTGCCATTGAATTGTTGACATCAAATGGTTTTTGATATTTTGAGAAAATTAAGAAACGATTTTTCTTTCGTTTCGATTAAACATTCATTTGGAATGTCGAGTTTGATGTTTTATTTCATCAACCAAAAAGAATTAATGAAAAGTTAAAGAGAACGAAAACACTCTCAATCTAACAAATTAAACTCCATCCATTGATAAATGAATGTTGTTCCAGTCGGTCCAAATTTATTCATTACAAATGAATTTCAAGCCAAATGTTTGCGATAATAAATTATTATGTTCACAACTTTGTCAAACAAAAACTCGGCGAACATTTGCTGGCTTCGATATCTGATGTTCAGGCACACCAACATTTCACTTGGTGTGTAAAATCAAGTCAGCCCACCTCTATTTGTGAAATGGAATGAATAAACAGAATATATCTACAACATGTAAATCAAATGGATGGACCCCCTTTCTTCCCCCTGGGCGATTCGCGGCGAAATAACGGCGAAGAGTTTTAAGTGAATGACGGAAGTTACGAAAATGTATACGATGGTAACAACAACGATGGGCGACAGTCGGTGAAAAGAAGAGAAACAGCCGTCGCCCAGGGTAAATTAGACCGGGAGAGTAAAGTGAACACAGTGATGCTATCCATCAACCTCAATTTTCCAAATCAATGATTTGCACATAATGCTATATATTCGCAACAGTCAAAAAATATAACATCGAAAATACAAAATTTTAGCCTCTTGAAATCTCGAGCTCAACAAGCACAGCGCCAACGTACAAACACTTTCTTACACGATGTCTCACGTTCATGCAATCCAACTCAACGAAAAACACAACACTCAATTGCGAACTACAACAACACGACCAAATGATAAACGGCAAGAAGTGATACGTTAAGTGATTGCATTCTAGTTGTTGTTATGTTGGTGTGGTAATTTCATTAGTGTTACATTGGCCACATCTACCAATGGATTCAAAGCAATCTCATCTTTTCGTGAGACTATACGTGAAAATGATCAATGGCCTCGTGTTAACTTACCGTGAATTTTTCGCTGATTAAGCAAATGGGTATGGCAGTGAAGAGTGGTTCGATGAAACTAGCTTTACGCAGTTTATCGTTTGGTTTTCGCTGTGACTCATACCGCATACGGCAACAAAACAGCCAAGCTCAATTTTCAGCTCATCGTTGATACATCATGATGAAAGAGGATGCAATCATCCATGAAACATGCTAATTTACTGTTAAAGCAGTTAAGTTAACAGGAAAATTTTCATTTTTCTTTTCACATGAATGATGTTTTATCTAATTAAATATCCAGAAAAAAAAAACACCACGACATTCCCTTGGGTGATTCACTTTCATCGAAAATGTCACATCTTTTGAACGTTTTAATTAATTTTTTTTTTTTCTGGATTTGTTTGGGTTCACAATCATTTTTCTGACATAAAATCACTACTATTTTTGTTACTCATTTAATTTGGTTCAACACAAATTTGATGCTCTACCCGAAGTGCAAGTTTTGACAATGACAATCAATGGCATATTGATATCATAAGCTATAGTTTACTATGGACCAGTGTTAATCGGATCTCTTTCGGGCGTTTTTCAGACTTGCCATGAAATTTGGCTTCGGGCTTTTCGGGTCAAAACAAATTGTCGGACTTTCGGTTTCCGAACTGTTTTTTTTGGGGTCCTTAGTCTTGGGTATTTCGGTCCCATTGAACCCTTATTGCTTCCTTTTGGCCCTAAATGCCTGGAACCAAATTTGCATGGCATTCAAAGAGAGTCCGAAAAACGTATAAAAAAGGCCGATTGCGAACACCGCAATGAATAAAAATCTCAACAACAAACCCATCATTTTCGGTTCTACAACACAAAAAAAACTGCCTTCCAAAGATGTCACTAATAATAAGTTTCGACAATTAATTTCGAACACCAAATTATTGTTTCGAAAATGTTGACAACCGTATTTTGGTTTGTAATATCTTTTAAATTGTTGTTCCCAGGTGTCGATTCCGAAAAACTTTTTTGAAATGACTCCATTGAAACCAAAACACGGAACAATTTCCAAATCAAAAGTAAACCGAGCAAACAAAACACTGTTCGCATTTCTATTTGGCGAAGTCAAACCGATTTACATAATTGTCGTTGCCACAGGTGCAATGAATAAATGAGCAGATTTGAGAATCAGCTGCTCATTTTGTGATTTCATTTCATGCCCTCGTTTTTCTTTATAACCAAACTCAGCAATAAATGAATACCGATCAACAACAATTTGGAGAAAAAAAAACCAATCAAATAAAAAACAAAACAAAACAGAAAAAATATCAGTAAACAAGAAAAAACCAACAACTATTTTGTGGATTCTGGTAAATGAATAGAAAAACGTTTCGATTCGATTTGCTAGTCGTTTTTTTTTTTGGCCTGAAAATGGCTCTCTGATTTGAATAACGCTTTAAATGAAGTATTGAGTGGTGAAATGAATTTAATGAACAGATGGATGAATGCGGCATTGGTTAATAGAATACAACATCAACGCTCGAAATTGTGTTATAAACAAGCAAGACAGAAAAAAAATCACGCACCAGATAGCAATCAAAAAGAGTTAAATCAGCCCAAAAGTTGATCAATTGAAAAAAAAAGTTGCCCCATGTTATATCAACATGGTGAAATGTAATTAAAAAAAACACTCAAATTGAAAATTGTCGATGGATAAAAGGCTGCTTAAGGTTCCAATTTGCTGTAGCATTGAAATAAAACATCCAATTTTCACCTGGACACAGAAAATACCAACTTGTTCAATGCACCAAAATCAAATCAAACTCGAAAATTATGAGCATTTATTTAATGGCGAAGTCACAAAAGTTCGTTTGTCAACAACAACAAATGAAGCAATCTTTCGTGCTTATCAAACACGATATAAGGCAAATGGTTTGCTCTCAACTCATTTGATGCGTTTTGTAGACAGAATAAAATACACGAATGAAATTGGTGTATTCATTTTGTGAGCTTCCTCCATAAGAATGTTTGGGTTGTGACTAGATGAAAGCAGCTTAAATGCTACAAAAGTAAGACGCATAATTACAACGGAAAATTGAATCGATCGAAAGGTATGAAATGAAATTCCCTACACAGACAAATTGGTTGACAACATTTCGAGTAGAAATCGGTGGACTCGACTTTTCATCTCTCTCTCTCTCTCTCTCTCTCCATAGAAAATGAGCGATGCTATGTGATGTACGAGTCGCAATCATTTCGGAATAATCACAATATTATTATGGCCAATGCCTGAAGTAAACGCAACTCAAATTGAGTACATAGCAATCTGTTCAAGCAGCAATACATTTTAACTCTCTCTCTCTCTCGCTCGCTCGCTCGCATGCTAGCTCTCACTCTCTTCCACTCCCTCGTACAATAATTGCAGAGACTTTGGAATAAAGCCGTTTTCGGTATCGCTGCCGCAATCATTCAAAGGAGCATAGAAGGAGGACGTGCGCGAGAGCGCGAGCAGGCGAGCGCATTTCAGTAATTGGGTTTTGTATTGTTCAGCTTTTGTTTTGTTGATATTTTACTGCAAATTGCTGCAACTTTGAACTAATAAAAAGCTCAAATTGATTACGTTATGCTTGCTGCAACGACCGAAAATATTTTCTATAGTGTTGTCGATTGTGTGGTGGCCACCATACACAGACAAACATCTAAACGTCTTTGTTGCTCAATTTTTTCATTTTTGTTTTGTTTGTTTTTGTTTTTTTTTACTTGCACCGATTTGAAGAAAATTCTGAAAAATGTGCAACGTGAAAAAAAAAGAACTATGGATAAAGGTACAAAAGCTCAGCAAAGCAGCACATCAACTCAATTGGCATGGATCTGCATCGCACTTTGCTGTTGTCGTTGTAGTTGTTTTTAATTTTTTTTTTATTGTCTTCAAATGTGAAAATGAACCAAAGCACAAATGTATTATTGCATTTTATTATGAGATGAATAAAGGTTTAAAAACAACCCAACGGAATGCTACTTCGCGTTGCGAAATGTTTGCGTGTGCTCTTTTTTTAGCGTGCTAAATTACCACAAACACAGAGAATACACTCGATTCCAGTTGTCGCTTCTGAATCTCAATAGATTGGGGCAAAAAAACCATGAAGGCAATCAAAATATGAAGAAAGAATGAGTGAAAGAGAAGGGGAGAAGGAAGAAGAGGGGGCGAGAGAGAGAGAGAAAGAGAGAGAGAGAGATAGAGAGAAAAAAACATGATATATTTTTGATATTGTTTGTCGGGTGAGACAATCGTTGGGATGCTTCGTTCCGCATGTTGTTCATTGTGAAAGAAAAGTTCCGTTCGCCCCTTGGTTTTTTTCATCATCATCTTCTTCTTTCCACTCAATTCATTTGTCCAATGCATATTTGCATTCATCTCTCTCTGTGTCTCGCTTCTTCTCTGTGTGTGTGTCTATCTGTGTGCTTTGTACTTACTCCTCGAAATCAGCACTGAAATTATGTTTTATTACAGTTTTCATATTGCAATTGTTTGTTCAATTTATTTGACGAGCAATTCATTAAACTCAATCCTTTTCATCATCATCACCAACATTCAACGTCATTTAACTGGAGCTCAGTTTTTGTATTGTTGGTTTTCTTCATTTTCTCTGTCTCTCTCTTTCTCTTTACAGTTGTGTGAGTGTTTTCTTTTTTCCCTTCATCTCTCTGTTGTTTTTCCATTCGCCTTTTCATTTCAAGTATTCTCAATTGAGCAATCCACGACACTTTTCCAACGAAACAATACTAAAATTCTTATGCAATTGCATTGAATTCAGCCGCTGGCATACAAATATTCCCCGATGACAGACCAGGCACTTACACAACACACACACACACACACTGATAGAAATGGGTTGCTCTATTTTTTTTTCAGTAGTCTTTTGTTTTAATGTTGTAGCTCTTTTTATTCTGCTATTGTATGGCATTTGCCAGTAGAAACATTAAATAAATTCAAATAAATGAAGACCTTTGGTTGTGATCCACATAAAGGAAAACTTCCCATTCAATTGCGAAAACGAACTCGAAAATGTGATCAATGAATTCGGACACTTTTGACGTTCATTTCCTTACAGAGTAGACAACAATTCATTCTTGATGAATAATGGTGAACAGTAAACATGGCAACTTTTCAGTCATCTCATCCTCTTCTCGTTTGATCAATGGAACATTTTGGCATCCATGGGAGTGAAATTTTCCCTTGTGCTAGATGCTATCGATTTGATTGTGATATTATGAAAACTGAGGAGTCGAAACCGTCTCAGATGGAGTATTTGATGTGATGTCGAATGTGATGTCGAATGTAATGTCGAATGTCGGGTGTCTAGTGTCCATTGTTCAGTGTCTGGTTTCCAATGGACACTGTCCATTCAAGTCACATGATTTCAATCTTCAATTCCGAAATGCAAACCATAATTCAACTTGAAATCAATCAGCTAAGTGATTTATAAATGGCAATCAGCAGTCCAAAAAATATATATATACATATATTGGTTTGTGTCGTATCGAAATCAGCTAGTAAATGAAATTAAAAATGAAAGCCACAATGTACGGTTAAAGTTCGGGGTTCGGGGATCGGCGGGGTTGGTGAAGATAGCGAAGAAACAGAAAATGTTATTGGGTTGATGAAATTAAGCTATTGGCATTTCGGAGAATCCAATGCGATTTTCATCTCTTGATGCCGTTGCCACCGTCATCAATAGACATTCTGTTCCAATATGTGCATGGATTTATGTGTCTGGTGGTGATATGAGGTTTTTTCTACGATATTATATCGCCATTATTGTGCTATTTTGAACCGCATTGTTCGAGACGTGTGCATACTTGTTACATATATTTCGGTTCACCACTTCCGCATTTCCAATAGAGTCTCATCAAGCATTCCAAATTGCATGAATGTGTGGTTTGGTGGCGACCTGTGAGTATGTGTTAGTGCACATGTGAAGCGCCGAACGCGCTGGTTATGAAGACGACATGGTTGCATTGTATGCGTCTGTTGCAGTAGCTCCACTCTCCAATGAATTTTCCTTTGGTTCGGGGAATGAAATGAAATGAGTTTTCATTTGGTGAAGTGCGCGATATGAGGAAGCTTGAATTTCACTTTTAATTAAACCGGATTTCTTTGTTGTCGTCGTTTTTTTTTTCAAATTCTTCGTTGCCTTTTGTTGAAGCTGCTTCTGGTGTTGTTGATGATGTTATGTTGATCATGCTGTGGATAGAGATGCGAATGATGTTGCCTGATTCCGCAATTTTGTAGGGGAATGTGATGGGAGATGTTCTAAAGCTCGCCGTTTTGATTTGTGTTCCAATACATTGGTTTAATTAACTAATACTAAATGTATTGTGCACAAAATGTGTGATGAACATGTGAAATGGTTGTGACTTGAATGTAATACACGCACTTGAATATTACCGGCAGTGTAAACACTAAACTCACACACACACACATACCCAGATGAGACGAACGTAAATAAAACACAATCGTCGTTGTGCATTCATTTAGCATTCAAAATGTGCAGCAGGCAGCCATGGTGATGCCAATGCCAAATACAAATGCCGACTGAATGTCATTCAATTGAAAACCAACGGTAAAATTGGAAATCTCATGCGTTTTGTTTAATTACCCAAATGAAAAATAGATTGGTTGCGAATAAATACATGCAGTAATGGATTGCAAAAGCAAAACGAACAACAACAATCAAAAGAAAAATACACATACACATAGACAACAACAACAACAACAAAAACAACTAGTCACTTTTTTGTTTCCTGTGAGGTCAACTCGAAATTCGCTTTTGGCCAAGTGCCTTGTTTTATAGCAATAGCAATTTTTCATTTTACAGATTTTTCGGTCAGTTACAGCGTCCGGAATCATGTAGAAAATAATAATAGCGGTGAGAAAAAAAGCTAAAAGCGTGATATTAACGAGTGCTTTGAAAACCGAAAATGCTCAAATAGATGGCGGCATTCGTTTTTTTTTTGTTGTTTTGTTTCGTTTTTCAAGGGGAACCGGGCAAATGCAAATGCAGTGCAACAGAAAAACTGGCTACAGAAATGCAGTCCGAAAAGAAGGAAATATCAAATACAGTTCAAAGCATACATTTTTACCAAAAATCGAATCAGCCAAACAATTGTCGGAGAAAAATGAAAACCAGCAAAATACAAAAGTTGAAATAATGAAAAGCAAATTTTTGCCATGTGAATACAAAAAGTGACGTGCGTGGCTTTTGCCAGAAAAAAAAAATGACAACAACAACAGAATGAAATGTAAAATAAAAAGTGTGTGCATAAAAAAAAAAAAATGATTCGGTACGAAACGTTTTTATTTCGATGAAATGTTGTAGTTGGTGTTATTTTTGTGTGTTTTTCATGTGCGCGCTTCAATGCAGGTCCTGAAAGTAAAAAGAGAAGATTACATAAATATATCCATAAAATATGTTCAATAGAGGTAAAGGTTTGATGACATTCGCAGAACGAATCAGACTCGAGCATCCCGAAGCCAGCATCAGAAAACTATCGATTTTACGAGCAAACTTTCAACGATTTCAAGAAACGAGCGATATTGTCATTATTAATTGAAATAGCTGCGATCATAATGGCAAATAACTAGGGTTTGAATGACTGAATCTAGGACTCGAGTCACTTTCAGTACCGTGTTGTCAGCTCATGTGAGCGTATTCAAATCCGAAAACCGATTTTTTCTTTCTTTCTTTTTTTTTTTAAAATAAAAACTTCATCGAAACTAAATGATTTCAGGCGTAAAAATAAAAAAATTAAAATCGATATGGATATCTCTTTGTTGTCTCTTCATGCTACACACGCACACACACTCACTCACTCATGAATGGTCAATTGAAAAATGAGCACAATTGTTCTGTCGATGTAAGCGGAAAGCGTTTGCTGATTGTAATTGTGATTGGATTCGATTGGATTATTTATGATATTGCTAAGTCCAAAGTGCCTGAAGCTGTTATCAATTTTAGCATTAACATTGGTGCTGATAAAACGAAGCTATATCGAATCGATATTATCGAAAGCGTGTTTTTTTGCGTCTCTTTTTTTTGGCGTCAATTGTTAATGAAGCAGCTAGTTGACCAATAGGCAGATACACAAAATATATCGAGAAAAAAAAATCATCTCAATATTTTATGTGTTCGAATCAAATTAAATGAACAAAAATATTTTTTTTAAAAAAACTGTACAAAAAAACAACAGCGCTGTCCATTGTGATAGCATCAACACATTCAATATTTTAAGCGATGAATTGTGGCCGGGGGAAATAATAATAGGAACAACAACAACAAATGTTCACAATTTACGAACGATGTGAATGCGTGCATGTGACGTAACCACTTTTCACACCTCGATAAAGTGCATAAGGTGCGATGTACACGCATGTTTGTCTAAAATTTAATGGATTTATTGCGGCTTTTGCTTGTAATAACCAAGCATATTTAAAATCGGTTCGTATTATAGACCATTTGTTGTGCCGTCGCTATCATGATCCCATGGTTTAACAATTCGCATGTAGAGAAACGCATGCAGCATAGATGTGGAGAGGTCGGTGGAATGCTAAAAAAATGATAACCATTCGAAATTCCTTGCAGCACCAAGCAACTCCAACAATAGCAACAATATCAGCAAATGCATTTTAACCCGAGAGACATTACTCTGCGGCATAGTTCATTTGTATGTTTTAGTATGCAACAACAACAACAACAACAACAACAACAACAACAAAAAAACTTGCCACCAAACGAGGTTCCCCAAATTAATGTGAACATACACCGAAACTGATGGTCAGTGTGGACAAAAATTATAGCTCAAAACAAATGGCCATTGCGATTTGTAAAGCTTGCTTTCAAACACACAACGACAACAACCGATCCAAATCGTGTGCGCATCGGATCCTTATTTTGGAATTTTACTGTTGTAATATGTATTGTACAATGTGTGGTATGTTTATTTTTGTGTACTGCTCGCGGTTTATGCGATAAAGTTTTAGTTATATCCAATGATTGAAACCGTACGGGGTACACTTTAGCCCGTTAGCATAAATTCAAACCATTTTAAAGCAATCTCAATGCCATTTTTTTTTTTGTTCATTAATCACTTGAATAATGTTCAAGTACCGTTTAACGTATGGAATTGAAATTCATAGAATGTAGTTGATGGAAGTGTAATCGCTAAAAATGTTAAAGTTTTTATACTTTTACATAGCTTCTTTTCACTGTTCGAATCATTGTGTCAAATATATTATCGTCATGCCTATATTCTGTGGACGGAAAAGCTCATTCACTGGCAAATAGCACACGCTGAACACAAAAACCGTATAGCACTGATTTTAGCCTCCCCCCCCCAAGTAATTTGCATGTGAAATTCAAAAATTGTTAAGGCTGACTTCCGCCATGAAATTTAAAGATTGCAACGAACATTGAATGTAAATATTACAAAAAGGATTTTCGTTCGAACAAATGTTCAAATAAATCAAATATAAATTTAAGTATGTAGACAAAGCGTTTTCAATCAAAACCCATTATGTGCTCAACAGAATCATGTTTAATCTTCACATGTTTCATTACAATATTTATTGGAATTAAAATAAAAATATATATATTACAATTTACACATAATATATAGATACCGCGAAAATGTTTGCAAAACTTACACAAAGACTTATTTAATTAGACGGTTTCAACCATAAATGATACACTTTGTCAGCGGAAATGCATATTATGAAAGCAATGCGAATAGCGAGCTTTGAAACACAACGAATAAAATTGGTGACTATGTTGACGATGTGTGATGTCCTCTTTGATTCCTAGAATGAAATGTCCACCTGGATGTCGGATGTGGTTGATAGAACGAGAGTATTGACAGAACAAAAAAAAAAGCAACGCACAGTTGTTATGTTGAATAGTTGCATGCTGTCATCGAGAACCATCGAATTTTGATTATTCCATACATGGTGCACTTTGTCTGCGTCGCATATTGATACATGATTTCTGTTGACTGGAAAGCAAATCGATTCTCGCAATCTCAATGTCTTTGTGTGATCACATCGTACCATTTGTTGTTGGTGTTTTATTCTCTTTTTTTTTTTGGTTGCTGTTGCTCGTCGTTTCTCAGCATGAAATTTCGCCGCAATAAAACAATCGATTTATTTGAGCGCGAGATTCAGCCTCATACACATATGTCACACATGCTCCTGGGACTTGTAAATGCCGAAATATTTGCATATTACAATTCACGGAATCTGTTCGCGTATGAATATTGACGCGCACAAAACGATCATTTATCTACGTGTATTTTTTTCGCTGCTGTTGTTTGAAAAAAAAAAAAAAAATGTGAAGCAAATTGGTGAACGACTCCCAGAGGTGATTTGGTGTGTGATGCCATTGAACGTGTTTCTGGCCCATGGTAGATGCTCAAAAATAGACACAAATACACATATGCGAACCATCGGTTTATTAACGAGTCGAATCAAAGTTATGCAAAAATAATGCGAGGAAAAAAAATCAATAATTGCAAATGTGTTTGGATTGATAGACGAAGGTGAATTACTCGCTCAATGCTGATGTCTCTGTACAAGTTTTGTGTTTTTTTTTCGTTGTATGCGCACACGAGACTATTTTTTTCCATTTCCAAACACATGTTGTTTATCTGTTTGTTCAACATGAATAGCCAGATGCTTTTGTATACCTCAAAATCAGCAGCTCTTTTTCTTGTTATTTTATTTTCGTAACCTATGCGATGTTGTTCATTTTACCGAGGGCTGTTTTTCCAACAACACCAAAAAAAAACGGAAGAAGAGAAACAAAAAAAAATGGAATGAAGAATCGTTCCAAAAATTTCACATCAAAATCGAATTTACATGAACAATATTGATGTTGATAGATGCTGATAATAACTTTTGATTCGATTGTGTTGCCATTTTGGTAGCGATCAATTTTGCAATCGATTTTTTGTTGTTGTTGTTGATTCGTGTGCATGGATTTATCACCCGTGTGGAGCTGCGTTAAAATCCACATCGATCGAATTAACGCTCGTCTGAGCCACATTTTTCATCAATAATTCAATGATAATAATTTTTCAACTCGTTTTTTTTTCTTGTTAGTTTATAAAAAAAAAAAAAAAATCATGAGGTTGTCAAACAACACATTGACCATATATTTTTTCGGTTTATTTTATAATGATTTTATGTATGAATCTGTCAAGTACATGCAATTTTGTCATAGCCTGAGTTCATTGCGAAACCAATTTCCGATGTTACGATGTTCAAGCTGATAACGGATTCAAGTTCCATATCAAGTGAAAGAATGGATTTAACAAAAAAAAAATCACCTCTCTCTCAGTGTCTTTACAAATTACACAGTGAAAAGCAAATAATGGTCAAAAAAAATATGAGAGGAAAAAAGGTCAACAATAACAAGCAAATCAACATGCAGGAAGAGATCATTATTTTTGTGAAAAGAATCCCAGTTTACTTTTCCAATGAATGATTATTCGTTGAAAATTTGCAAGTAATGCAATATGGTAGCTGGTCAATTGTTAGCTATGGCCAGGCTTCCGTTTCTGTTCCCATTTTAAATATGATGAAGAGCAATTTCAAAATTTGCTCGTGTTTTCAGTGAACGATGTGTGCGAATGAACGCAGATGTGACCGCATCGATGTGTGCCCATAATGTGAGTGAGTGTGTGTGTATGTTGTTTTTTCCTTGTTGTTGTTGTTGCTCTTGCCCACACGTCATTTTGCCAACGGATAATTCATTCGGAAGATACCTTAGAGTGAATCATTATTCTTTTCATCGTGCAAAATGACCTTATCCATTTTTATAGAACATACTGCATATGGTGGCAAAATTTGCATCGCCTAATGCCATCATCGACATCGTTTCGTGTGTGTTATTTTTTTTTTGCGTTCATTCTTTTCCTCTCTTCTTGGCTCGCTACTAACACATTTCTTAGTTTCTGGCACAGCGTATGAAAATATCATTTAAACGTTATTGCTGTTACGATTCGAATCTATTCATTACAGCAGAAAAAAAACACAACCAAACCCGTCTGCGAATTCAAAACTAAAATGAAGCGGAAAAAAAATGCAACATGCTCCTCTCCAACACATGGTGCATTCATAAATGTGGAAAAGTGATAGTAATGCAAAAAAAAAAAACAAAATGCGCACAAGAAACCAAACCAAGAGAGCGAGATATTGCGAACGCAGTCCAATAACAAACGCGATGATGACGATCAAGGTGAACAAAAAAAAAAACATTTATTTTATATATGGTTTCATAGAAAATCCATTTTTATATGAGCGTTAATAAAATGCAAAAGTAACCAACTGAATGGAAACTAGCCCATGATATGACGAGAATATTTATTTATGGATCGCTGGTCAATTTGAAATATAAAGCGTTGTTTGCAACTTTTTTTCTCTCTGTGTTCGAATAATTTTTTTTTTTTTTTTTGATGCTCTGTGCCTCTCTTGCTCTTTGTCCTATTTCCTGTTTGTGTTTCATTGCATTTGCTATTCTTTGGATGAAATGAATGGACAAAATGATAAAATAGGAAAAATGGTAACAAAGCAAAATTGCAGCATGAATTTTGAAGAAAAAAAAAACAAATATGTGTGCGTACCTTCTTCGAGTGCACGTTAATCCATTTTTCAAAAGCAGATCGAATTGAGGGTGTGGATGCGGGTGCCTTGCAGAATATATGACAACAATATTAAAAACGGTCAGTTATAGTGGCTGCTCTTTTCATTTGATTCGCCTGTGTCGCAATTAAATTGGAGAAACCAGCACTCAGTTGATTGAATTTTGACCGAAAAAAAAGGCCAACTATATTAAATGAGTAAATTCAGTCATTGAAGACAGCAACAAAAAAAAAGTTTTTGGCGGAAATAAAAACCTATCAATTTCGAATGAGCATTCATTGTTCGCGTGCACATTGATTCTACACAATTGAAAATTGAATTCAAGTTGAAACTGTAGATATATATCTATTCGCCATAAAACACCGCGTTCATATAGTGCAAGAGCGCGCTATCGCATCTGATTCATTCAAACAATGGGATTTCTGTTGCTTCCATACTTGTTAATCTCCGATCCCCGGATGGAAAACTTTCATTTGTTTTTGCAACCGGTTACTCATCAAAATTATTGTTTTGATATCGGAGCTATTCATTCGGTTGGTCATAATAACGAGGGTCGCTTGAAAAACCGAACTCCCATCAAAAATGATTTAGTTTGATTCGAAAATTATAGACTAAGCTCTTTCGATTTATTCGTCTACGCATATGAAAACCATTCATCAAATATTTTTGGTCATATTAAATTTGATGAACAGAAAAATCTTTGTATCGATAAATGCATTCGATTGCCACTGAATATTAATTAAACAATTCATTTGCCATTTGCTGTCTACCCTCTATACAGCCATTGTTCACATTTCATTGCATTTTAAATGCTTGTCCATTGATTGATTGCTTGATTTTTATTTATTTTTGTATTTGACGGATTTATTTTCATCGAGTTCCGTCTGAGTTGGCTCAAACTCATTAAACATTGAGTTTGAAACTGAAAATGTCAAATGGCACACATCAAAACAGTACATTGTTAACTGATCGATGGACATTTATGGTGTGACGTGTCTTATTGAATATACAGACGAGATTTTGTAAGGCACATGAATATCGGTGATATCGTGTTGTTGCGATGTGATGTGAAACTCAGTGGTGCGGCGAACCATGACCAAAAAAAAAAAACAAAAAATCAAAATACCGAATGGCAGATGTTCTCGCGTGAACTGACCATCGATGTGTGTTATTTTGATGTGTGTTGCACGCCGATAGCCTTTGAAAATTTGCTATTTGAACACGTGTAATTTTCTTTCGCATCCGTATGCATTTGTTTTAAGCCTTTGAGGGTTTTGATTGTTTGGCATTGCTGTTACTGGTTGATGTGTAGTGTGTGTGTGTGTCTTTGTTGTTGGTGTTGCTGCTGCTGCTGCTGCCAATGGTTTATCCTGCCGTTGGCTATTTGCCAATCTTTTTGGCTTCTATATAGTGGCCACTCGCTTATCTTATTTATTCATTTCAGCGAACAACAACAACAACTAAACAGAGCACAGCACCAACGGGAGAAAACACCGACAGAAGAAAAGAAAAAAGAATTGAGAAAAGGAAAGAAAACCAAAGCATTGTAGATGGTTAAATAAAAGCAAAGTTACGAGAACTTAACGTGTGTTCAGGAAGCGTTAATTTTGTTATTTTTTTGTTCTTTGTATTCCGGTTTGTGTATACATTAGCCTATAGTGTGTGTGTGTGTCTGTGTGTGAGTTGGTTGTTTTGTTTTATATTTTGAAGTGTGCCCACGAAGCGAAAAAAAAGGTTAGACATCGTTGATTCGGTGAAAAAGAGCACGAACGTGGTTTGAGGTGATCGAAGTATATAGATTTTATAAAATTAGGATTGCATCGATGACATGAAATCCATTCGTTTCAGTTTATACACCAAATGTTTTAGATGATGCCACATCGAACAGATGGTCGCTACTTAATTTCGATGGGCCGATTCTACCATTTTTATGATACATTTTCTAATTCAACAAAAAAAAAATGTCTTTCACTTCAACTGTATCCATAGGGATTCTTTTCAGGAGCAAAGACTAGTATATGTTTTGGGTTTATATCGAGGGGCAAATGACTACCAATACTACTAAACAAACGTCAAATGTACCGGATAGTACTGGAACAAAATCTGCATCTACTGATGCGCAACTAGAAGGCATGCGAAACTGAATAGATAGAGAGAATCGCATCTCGCACATCGGTATGTGCAGATATTGATTCAGTTCTTGTCGGTACTTTTGACGTTTGTTTAGTAGTATTGGTAGTTGTTCGCCCCTTGGTTTATATGCCCTTTAAGTATTATTGGCCTTCCAGGAGATAATTTTTTTTTTTTTTTGCTTCATGCAAAGTCTTGATAAAAAGTGTTGGCAAAATTCATTTCTTGATATTGAGCCATTGAAAGAGAGCGTCTTGTAATGTGTTTTAATGTCGAGAAATGGAGCCGAAACATTTACTAACATTTCATTCTAACCCGAGTTGGCATTTAGGCGCCCCCACAGCCTAGGCGCTCATCTAGGCGCTTGATACAAAATCATTATATTAATAAGGGGCGAAAGCCTAGGCGCTCATTAAAAACAACACGAGTGTATAGAAGTTCTAGTGAATTGCGAGCGCCTAAGCTCTTTGTTGTGTGATAACGCATTGTATTTGGATGAGCGCTTAAATTAGCGTCCTATATTAATACACTGATTTTATACGGAGCGCCTAAATGAGCGCCTGTAGGCGCTTTCAAGCGCTCAAAATGCAAACTCGGGAATATACTACTATAATTGCGTTGGAATACAATTACATCACATAATCACAGATTATATTATCATTTGGTTTCGAGAGCCTTGTGGTGAACTATACAGAGAATAACAGATACAGAAGTGGTAAAAAGTCCAAACATTAGCAGTTCAGTGTACCACATCGAAATCCAAATAATAAATTCATTTATTTAGGCACATGGTAAATCTCAACCAAAAACTTGTTATGTAGATCTCAAGAGCATCCACACACACAGTCACGAATGATGTGCATATTTAATAATCTAACTTACATTAAATATTGCTCATTCATAGACTTCTTTTTGTGGGTTGATTTGGTGTGTAGAATATACACTGTTACACCAGAACATCGTATGTGGCTCAACATTGGCAAACGTTTTCCATAAATATGTGTGTCTATGATTCTCGATGGCAATGGAATTTTGTTTGGTGATTCATAACCCATGAGCGAATCAGATCAAGTTGACAGACGACAAAGACACTTTTCACAGCATTGCGAACACGCGCTTGTTTGGTTGTGCTTCGTGAGTGAGTGTGTGACATCGAAAACCCAGCCATGTATCGTAAAAATCCGTTTCGAAAGCAATCACGCTCGTTTGCATCGCGAACATTTTGTCGTCGCGTATTCCAAAACATGACATTTTGTTTTGACTTGAAGTGTGCGACATGCACATAACTACTCAATGTGTGTGTGTGTGTGTGTGTGTGTGTGTGTATTTATGTGAGATTTTGTATGTATGTTCAGAATCGTTTTAAAATTATTTACAGCATTTCATTTGAGTGCATTTCGGGCGAAAGTTTGCCATTTCCATACCACTTCAGACACTCACATATGCATTTTGTATGCAATTTCATCTGGATGATAAAATGGCAAAACGCGCGCACACACACACACACATCGAGAAAAATAAATAATTTATATATCAACATGCACAACAGTTCTTAAATAAATAATGAGAGTGCTCATGAGGGCTGAAATTGTTCACGCGGTTGACTTGAATATGACACAAATATTTGGAAAATGCTTTTGATTTGGGCACATTGCAGTTAACTGATGTGCATGTGTGCTTGGCCGAAACGACATAAAGCCAGAAATAAAATTATCCACAACAACAACAAAAAAAACACAAACAAACATAAACAGCGGCGCACGAAAGAACAATTCACATTCGTTCAGAGAGAAAATACCGAAACATTGGCAAATTTATATGAGTTGTTTTATTTTTCTTTTGACAAAAGAGGGGAGCAAAACAACTTTCTGATTCAGAATGTGTGCATGGAAATGGAATAGCATTGAGCACAAAATAGTATCTCTCAGTTAACATTCCAATGGATCCAGTTATGTAACACAATTATGCACAGCTATGCGATGCAAGGTGTGTACTACTCGATCAAAATACCAACAATGAAATCGCATGGCTTTTGAGTTATGTCATTGTTGTCGAATAGTTAAATCCAATTAACGGAATATTTGCAAACGAAAATGAACCGACAGCGTGGCATTTAACGCACACACATTTATCGCCATTGGCATTAACATTGGGCCCAGCAATAGTAGCATTATTGAAATTATCGTATTGCCAATTTGCTGATTGGGCCAGCCTCACACACTCTGGCCTCTGCTATTCCGCATTTCGTTTGAATCGTTTGATTGGCATTCAAAACAATAACTTCAAATAAATGTTGCAGATGTTCAAATGTGGTACAGTTTCGGGCATATCCTAGGCATTCAACATAAGCCACACTCATTGCTGCATAACAAAATGCCAACTACAAAACCCAGATGATATCCATTAAACGGGGTGTACGATAAAAATGACCAACATTTGATGCCATAATGATCGCGTCAAGTATACTTTCTGCCAAAAACACTCACTGCAATAAATTAATAGGCATATGTGCTGACCTACATGCATTTTAGCGCCGAACGCTTCAACAATCGAATCATTTACATTAATTGCGTGCGCCGTTTATTTTGTATTTTTAAATACTCGTTCTCGTTTTTTTTTTTTTTTTCTTCTGTCTGAAAAAAACTGATTTCGATGCATTAAATGAAACGACAAAAAGAGAACATCGGATACTATGTCATCGAACGCTATCATTAAATTTCTTCTCATTTAAACATTTAGACATTTTAATTTATTTTGTTTTTTTTTTTCATTTTTTGATAAACCCGGTAAATGATTCATGGTTACAATGCCGTAAAATATCGGTACTTTGTTTACTTGCTAAAGTATTCACTGAACACATTAATTATTATTTCCATTTCGTCTGGGTTACAAAGCGCAATTGTGATGATAGCTTCGAGAAATGAACGGAGCTATCAACGGAAATTTCAAGGAATCTCAATAACTGGGCTCTTCTGGTGTAGAGTGAATGAGGAGGAACCATTTGACTTGGTTTTGAATTGATTTGGTTGGGATTCAGTTGAAAAGATGTTTGGTGTGAAGTGAAAATGTGAATTGACATCAAGCTGAACTAGTAATTATCGTTTCGCAACGGATCAAGTTAATTTATGTTACAAATTAGCTCCATTTTACCAAGAAATTCATGATGACAAAAACACCTTTTAAATGAATTTCCATCGTCTTAGACTTTGGTTAAGTTTTGAGGAATCTACGTTTTACCTCGCATTTCATAAAACCCACACTCATACACACACACACACACACACACACACACACACACACACACACACACACACACTGAAAATACACCTCATGCATTTTCATCCGCAAAATAGCTACCGGCAAACGGTATCATTGCTTGAACTCTGTATTTCTGTCTCTCTGTCTATGTCGTTTCGGTGTTTGTTTTATGTGCTGATTTTGTAATCGAGATAAAGTCGATTAAATTCGGTTTATGATTTACATTTTCGGGGTGTTTTATGTGCTAACTACATTGGAATGAGAGACAAAGAGCGAGAGAAAGAGAGAGAGAGAGAGAGGGAGCAAGAGTGTATGTGGTATACGGTGTGCGTGCTTTTGTGCCAAGTGCACAAACTGAAGGAGTGGAAGCGATGGAATTTCAAACAATAAAGGCACAGGCGATGATATCACCTACACCAGCACATTGTGATCAACTTTCTCAATCGGGAGTGATACAGACAGACTGAGAGCTAATGCCACGAGCAGAGAGCACAGTGTGTGTGTGTGTATTAGCAATTAGTGTTTTACGTTAAAATGCTAAGCATTTTGAAGCATGAACATTTTGTAACACGAAAATTAACCCGTTCGGATGTCGTAAGTCAGCTTATATATAAATTATTAGCTATAAAAGTGTTTACTATCAGCACGGTTATTATGAGACCAAAAAGAGCTCGGTTTGAATAAATCGCTGGCTGCCATATTTCAATGTAAAATTATAAAATGAAACAGGAGGCCGTCTCGATAAACTCAATGAGCGAATGAAATGAAAAAAGGAATTTCCGATTTTGCAACAGCCAACACACAACACACAACGCACACACTTCCGGTCTTCGCCGAATTTTATATGCCAAGCATATTTTTGACGGTTCTCATTCTTTCGCCGTATTGTTATACGGCTGTTGAATGCCCCATAAAATATGTGTGTGTGTGTGTGTGCTATCTGCACTGAAGATTCGTTAAAATCGTATCGGAAAATCTCACCAAATCCCGTCGAACAATTTTCAATGTTAAGTGTCAGTTGTAAATTCGAATGGCATCTGCGTTTCGGAAATTAATCGCATTTGATATCCAAATTCCGGGACAATCTAACAGCAATCGCACTTAAATGAATGTTTATCATCTTTTAAAGTAGTAAAAATGTTCCAACCAAAATCCAAACAATGTCAATATCCGTTCGAATGTTCAAATTCACAATAAATGGCAAAGAGGAGCACTTATAATATCAAACAGAAGTGTGCCATTTGAATTTAAACGTTTTGGTTGGGATGAGAGAATTTAAAAAAAATAATAATAATAAGAGAATCAAGAGAAAGGAATATGATGGGCCCCGCATATAAACCAAACCTTATTTTAATAATGTTCTCAATTTTTTTTTTTTAATGTTCGTTGCTGCTCTTAAACACACTTAAATGAAGCAAGCACATCTCAATCAGGCATCTGCTGTTTGCTATCGAATTCAAGCCAGGTGAACAGCATTAATCTCGAAGATCAACACAAACATCTATTTACACATACAATCACTTTTTTTTCTGCGACTGAATACTGGGGCTCTTTTGCACACGCAATGCCTTGATCTTTCGTTTAGCTAACAGCGTCACTGCAAACAACGTCACTGCCAACTTCAAGGTGCTGGAGGATTGATTTGGTTGTTGTTTTTTTTTTTCGTTATTGATGTTGTTATACGAGATTTTTACGACCCATATCAATCGACAATCAACAATTGGCGCTTTTGATATTATCAAATCACATTAGTTATGACAATGTTATTATTCAAATCGCAGCAGATGCATTTACACATTGATTATCCATTTTATAGACCCATTTTTTTATCGAGATTTTATCATTTATCAATATTTTGCTGCATGAAAACTCTTCATGAAATTATTCAGGCAAATCAAAATGCACCTGACCTATTGAGATGTCAATTCGGTTTAAAATATATATATGTCAAACTTTTTAACGCTGATGATGATGTGGATCAATAAATAAGTATAGGAAATAAGAAAACAGTCAATCAATTTATTTTCCGTCTTTACTTTCACTTTATGCTCTAGTTCATCGTTTTTTTTCACCGTTCTAATGGGATAATTTCCGTATTCACATCAGTGAACAACTGTTCTAAAAACTTAAGCAGCTATATATATATATATAGTTTTACACCGGAACACTGTGGTCGGGCTACCCACTCAGAGGTAGTCAAGACTTGAGAAAAACCACTGAATCGAGCGGCATTCATTCTGAATACTTGCCAAAAATTAATATGTTCTAAACCAAAATTGGCAAACTTTTTCGAGAAAAAAAAACAAATGCATAAATATTTCATTCATAAGTTTTTCTAGAGTTTCCATGTACCGTTACGTTTATTATTCCAAAATTATATTTTTTAAAGTCATAAAGTCACAAACATGGTCGCGACAATCACTGAACTGTACTGAAATCTATGTATTAACTTTATGGAAAAGAGAGAGAGAGAGAGAGAGAGAGAGAGAGAGAGAAAATTGTATTAACGAAATAATTCCAATGCAGTGTGGCATTAGTTTGGTTGCAATTTGTCTTTCTCCTGGAGCCCCATTTACTATAAAACTTTTTCCAATTGCAATCAAATAAAAAAAAAAAAATAAGAATTCTACAGGAGCATGTTTATCGAAGTTTATCAGTTCATGTTTTCATTGTTGTTGTGTTTTCTTCTTTAAATTGCAATAACGACATTTGAATGACTTTGTCATTCAGAATGTTGCTCATTTTTGTTGACAAATATATTTCTTCAAAACCGGAAACCATACATTTGAAATTTTTGTTTCGGCATACCGAATTAATTTAAGTGAATTGGCAATTCAGATTTCCGGCAATCGATTTCCTGTTTTCATAAATGATTTTTGTTTTCGATGTATTTTCGATGAAACTGTTCAATTTCTAGCTCAATTTGAACTTTTGTCTAATCGGGTGAACGGGGTTTAATAGTTTACAAAGTTCAAAGTTTTAATCAAAATGATAATTTAGCATAAAATTAGTCTCATAAGCGTTCAATGAGCGCACAATCTAGTTTGTGTGTGTGTGTGTGTGTGTGTGTGTGTGTGTGTGTGTGTGTGTGTGTGTGTGTGTGTGTGTGTGTGTGTGTGTGTGTGTGTGTGTGTGTGTGTGTGAGTGTTTCGGTTACATGAAAACACAAAATGATCACATTGTGATTGCATATCAATTATTCACCTCGTCTCGTTCGATTCAATTTTCAAGTAAAACCGGTGAAAAACAAATAGCAAATTTGTTTCACTTGAATTGGATTATAAAATCGTGAATCGTTCGGATGTGATAAAAGTCACGTAACTCTGTGTCCAACGATCGAATACAATGTCGATGTTGCCAAAATTCCGGATACTAAATATATGCGGAACTTGCAATATGAACGGTGAATGGCCAACGAAACTGTAATTGTCTCACATTCTATTTGCCTAATTATTTTATGGTGAGACAAAAGGCAACCTGTAGCTTTCGATTAAATGTTAAATTACTACTGTTTTTTGCCGGGGCATTTTCATTAAACATGTCGCAATTGAATGACATGTTACACGGTTCCATTGCAAATTAGCATCAAAGCGAACTTGGAGTTTGGGATGATGCTGGGTCTTTTACCAATGTGGGTATTTGTTGAGCGCATTTTATTTGACTTGACTGGTTTTTTTTTCCTGTGTGTTTGTTTTCGTTTGTTTTCGTGTGGATTTTTCAATTTCCAAATTGGATTGAAAAGTAATTTGCAAATATATAAAATTCAATCTGTGCATTGCCATTTGCCATTTCATTGTTCATGAATTCACACACAATCGATGGATATAAAATGATGGTAAATAAATATGGAGCATCGCATCAAATATGGAACATCAATCCCTGAAATGCATTTCAAAAGATGTTAATTCACTTTAAATCACATTCGAAAACGCGAATCGATTGTTTATACGTTCGATTCGATAAGCTTAAATATATAACCGGTAAAAATAAATGTGTTGTGTGTTTGTTTGGAAATCGATCATTGTGATAGAATACTTAGCAACGGAAGCTCAATCTCAATCGCATCCACACGCACATAAAACAACCACATGATGCCCAGATTAGAAGGTGGATTTGGCAAAATGCCCATCAAATAGAGTGGAACTCACACAACATCATATTGGATCTGCGTGCCACACCGAACAAAACAAGAACAAAAAAAAAAAAAAAATTGAGATTGAAATGAAAGTGGTCACGTGTCTACCATCAGCATAATACAAACGGCAGCATCACGGTATCGGCCACATAAATTAAATCCAGCGTAAAAACGAATGAGTTCACAGCACGCAAGCAACAATTCATTTGTGGTTTGGCTGCTTTTCACTTACCTCATATTCATTATGAATGCTTGTGGATTATGTATATGTGTTGGGCTTGAGTTGTAAATGAAAAAAAAAAAACAAAAAACAAAAAATTGTATTGGACCAAAAACTTATACAAAAGAAGAAGCGAAAACACATACGACAACAACAAGAAAAATCAAAACCAAAAGATGACAGTGGCCCTTGCGTCATCAGGCAACATTTCGTTGATTCTGATCTGAATACACCATCCAATCGAGATAATGACACGATCCAGATGCAAAACGATCGAAATTACTTGAACAATATATTTTTAATTTGTTTGGTTTTTGGCTCCGTTCCGTTCCCGTTCATTTGAGTTTGATTAATTTTTGTTTGTTATAAAAATGTCTGTACGGCCACATCAATATTGTGTTTGTTTCATAATTGTTTCGTTTCTCCGCTCAATTTCTCTTTTCGCTATTCAAATCCGGCATTTGTTTTTAATCCATGGCAAGCTTTTTGATGGTGTTTTTTCTGTTCGTTCACATGTTTTGGTCTGATTTACATAAACAAAAACGCCAACCTGAAGAGAAAAAAAAAACTTACTAAATCCAGATGCACCTTTGATCGGCATCAGTTTGCACAGCAAAAGTTGCTCAGCTCCGAGACAACTGTTCTTATTTAAACTGTCAAAATTTGGTTCGTGATTCATCACAATGGGTCGGCTGTGTTTTTTTTTGTGCTGCTGTTGTTGCTGCTGCTTGATTAGACTCCATTAAATCCATCCAAAAATACGTAATCATTTTTAAGTGGAGAAAATCCTTGCACATTGCGCAATCTATACAAACCACTTAAAAGTTTAAGATTGAAACTGTTCAGTTGACTCTGCCATGTTGTTTACAGGGGAACAAAAAATTAAAGAAAGAAATGTATTTACCAGCGCCAGCAAACAAGATGAAAGACATCGATTTGTAAATATGTTGTCCGTATATGATTGCATACAAAAGATTATACGTTTTTTGGCCATTGTAAAAGAGTACACCCAATTTAAACGGTTATTGTAACAAAGCAGCACTCCAATGCAAAAGAGTCGAATTTATCCGAAAACATATTCCCCAAACACACACACACACACACACACTTGAAGTGCATATGGCAGATTTTCGATGTTGTTGTCTGTTCACTGATTTTTTTTTTCCCTCTCGGATTGTTGTTGCTTTTATTTTATGTTGGCCGACATATGTGTTTATCGATTGTTTGTTTACTGGTGCAATATACAAAATCTACAATCAATAGCACCTTTCGTTGTCGTTGTTTCATTGTTCGTACTTTGTTTCGATGTTGTTTTTTATAAGACACCTCGTCGATGCTAGTCGATGTATTGAGGGAGTTTTTTTTTTTAAATAGATCTCTCTGCGAAACGTGTACGTAATACAACTCGATGCTGTTTTTGAAGAGCAGCCGTCGTGAATATCTATCAAATTCTTTACACAAAGAATCTGTTTAATGCATTGCAATGCGTCACCTTTTTTTTAGATTCCCTTTATGGGTGCGAGGAAATTTTTGGGGTTTAATCCATAAATTTCTTGATTCACTTGTTTCAACATTTGGAAAAAAAAGTCAAACTGACAAGTTGTAAGTGACAATAAAACTGCATACAATTATCAATATTTCCAGTCGTTTGAATTGGATGTGGCTGTTTGATAAAATTTTGATTTACGATTATCAATTTTAACTGTAAGTAGCAAAACAAAAACCATGCATTTTGAATGTAAATCACGTAATCAGAAATTATACGTTTAAAGTTATACGTTTAAAGTTATACGTTTAAAGTTATACGTTGGCACAAATGAGATTCGACTGTGAAAAAAAAAACGTCCATACAACAAGAAATTGTATTTTTTTTTTCATGGCATTATGACCTGAAGTCAGAATATTTGCATTATAGGCACGTACAGTTCATTGGTACTCATTTAATTTGTGAATATATGCGTGTGTGTGTGTGTGTGTGTCAATAACCAAATTAAACTAACAAAGGTGAAAAAAGCAGCGTATTTTTTGCATGTTTTTTGTTTCTTCTTTTGTTGAATATTCGGTTTGAATGTGACTGTTATTAATGTTGAATGCCTTCCATCTGAGTGAATTCCTTTGTTCGATCTAGCATGTTAATGTTGTTGCACATTCGGTTCAAAATACACCGTAGTTATCACATCTGCGGCAGGTGCTACTACCAGTAATTTTGAGCAATTCTTTACGCCGGTTTCTTCAGTTCTCGGACGGTATACATTGTCTAGATCTCCTCTTGCTCTCTTTCGTTGTCCTCTTCTTCTTCTTCTTCTTCTTCTGAATTTTTTCTCTCTCCGCCACTTTTGCCCGTATTCTGTGCCTTTGTGTGATAGGTTTGCTTTTCTGCGTGCAAACTGCAAACAACAACAACAACAACAAAAAAACACATCATCAACAACAACAGAACCAGAATCATTTAAGTATTATGCGAAATTAATGTAATCATATATTAATGAATAAATTTTGAACCAAAAGAAAGCGCTCATTGAAAAGCGCGAACCAAAATGACCGTAGAGATTGAAACTGTGCATGAATCACATTTGTATAACGTATACACAGCCGATAATGCGAATTTAATGAATGACGACAATACGAAAATGAAAAATCCATTTTTCTTTTTTCGATCCAGGCTCTCAATTTAAAGAGATATTTTAAATTCAGAACGAAGATTCCCACTTAATATGATTGATAACGGTTTGAACGGTGAGAAATCTTAATTTGTTTTTGGTTTTTTTGAGCCTTTTAAAAAATGAGATGTACGCCAAATGTATTGGGGCCATTTGATGTGGATACGTGTTTATATGAGTGCGTCCGGATATTGATGGGCCTTTAAAAAGCAAAAAATAAAATGTTTCAACATTAATTTCAACAACAAAAAAACAAAAAAAAAAAAAAACAAAATTCACCGATACCTCGGAATATTTAAATTTTTAACAAAGCATAAATTTGGTTTCATCAACCTTTGGCCATTTTAACACTGGATATACAGTAAACAGGACCAATATAAATATAAATATTTATATTTCATTTATTAAATAATCCATTTGAAATATAAACATACGCATCGCATTGCAAAGTATTTTTACCTAGTTTTGCTAATTTGCGTTTGCTCTCTGCTCACCATTTAACGGTCTCATTTTTTCACTCTCTCTCTCTCTCTCTCTCTCTCTCTCTCTCTCTCTCTCTCTCTCTCTCTTTCATTTTGTTGCGTATAATAATAAATGAACGCACCGAAACTCATTTCAAAGCTTGTTCATTATTCAAATTAAATACAAACTTATCGAATAATAAACATAATTCACGTGATTGCAATTAAAAATTAATTATTAATTTGAATTGAAACAACTGCCCGGTTCGTCTGTCCGAAATCGATCGCAAGTGATAAATGATTTGGTGTGCGGGTGAGAAGGAAGAGCGAATGAGGATGGAGCGGATGGCAGAAAAGTGGTTTTCACAAACATAATTTGGCATGCACCACCATTTACTTGAAAATAGAGGCGAAATCGAAAATCAACAATAGTCAATACAGTTGCAAATCAAATGTCCACAATGCAAACGCCATTAATCTAATGGTTTTGTTTACATATGGATGCAGCTGATGATGCAGTTGCAAATGTGATCTGAACGCTGATGCAATACGAACACACACACACACACGAAAAAAAACTGTCGATATGGATATTTGTTAATGATTGTGCTTCGTTTAGTTTTTTTATGCGAAAAAATGTGCAATTTTTGCTGCCGACAGTCAAAATCTAATCATTATATATGTTTTATGGGTAATTAGGTATTCTGTTTTTGTTTCGATACTGGTCACAGCATTTGTTAGCTGGTGTTAGAGTTTGGCCGTGGCAATAAGCATGGGATCAAGATAATTACAATTGGTATTGTTGTTTCTTCTCTTGGCTATTTCGATAGACAATCATTCGAGAAAAAAATACATCAGTAAAAAAGAATTCAATGCAAACGATGAACTATGGCATCCTGGCTGGCATACTTTAAATATTTAACTGAATCCGGGGGGGAGGGGGGATCAATTTCATTTGAAATTGAAATACAGGATAAATATCCTTAAAATGCAATTATCGTTTGATTCGTGCGATGCTGTGTTGCTGTGCTATGCGTTTTTGAATTTGGTTTTTGTGTTTGACGGCGTGTGTGAGCGTTTTTATTTTCTCCACCTGGTATTCCATCCATCCATTTTACGGTGAATAAAATCGCATTCTCTGGATTGTACTACTGATATTAAATGCATTATGAATATTTGATGTGTCTGCGTTATATCGATGGTTATTTCCATTACAACTACTGTTTTGTTTGATATGACTGCAAGCAACGCATCGAGGTTGGTTGTTATTTGGCGAAAATTCGATGGAGTGCACATTTTATTGTAGCAATTTTGTGTTTTGAATGCACGAAAATTTGTTTAGTTACGATATTAGGGTCACATTCATTTGTAATTAATTTAATGCGCTCGTGTGTTTTTGCTGTGAGAGTGTTTGCGGGTGTGTGTTTGTGTGTGCATGTGTGTGTGTGTGTGCACATCAACATGAGCTCTTCCTGTGTATTTTGATACGGTATAATGCGATTACTGGCGATTGGCTATTCTGTTGTTGTGAAAACCAAGGTATCTGTAAATGAATACAGGAGCTACGTGCGAAACAGGAGCATTTTGAGTTTATGTTCAAGCCCAATGGATATACGAATCTACCTTTTGCCATTGATATTTGCCACCCTCCAACACACATTTTTAGCATCATTTCAAAAAGCACAACACGGCGGCTCACTATCAAATTCATCAGTTTTCAGTGTGTTTTTCTACGAACAGTGATCGGCTGATTTTTGGCACTTGTAATATCGGCATATTCAACCATTTTTAGCCATTTCGAAATATACGTGAATCATCGAGTGAGTCTACCGAGTGGTATTGCACGTTTTTCAATAGGAAATTTAGCAAGCACGACGTGTCAAATGATAAAAGCCAAAAAAAAATGAATGAAAGAGAGAGGGAAAGAGAGAGAGAGAGAAAGAGAAACGTTGATTTTCACCTCGGCAAAAATGTGAAAAAAAAAAAATGATATGAAATGTGAATGTGAACGTAGATCGTGAATTGAACACTTCCAATCAATAGCACTAATGAGTATTTGTTTCGGTACTTTTTGCCATCATATTCGGCATTCGATTTATGCCTGTGCTGCAAATGAATTCCAAGTTTCCAAGTTTACGATATGACTTTATTAGAATTCATCGATTTACCGGGCCGTAAAATCATTTATGCATTCGATTTTTGACACAATTCAAAAATCAACACGAACCATAAACACACAGTGAACATAGAGAGAGTGTTTCAGTTTGTTATACATTTGATCCGATTTCCATTTCAAGCGAAATGTTTATTAGTCAACAAACTGTATTAAATGAGTTTGAAAAAGTATTTTGTTGAGTTATTTTTTTTTTCTTCTTCTTCTAATAATGTTAAAAATTGAATAAAAATTATGTGAATCGAAAAACACGGGACTTCATTAGCCTTATCGTTTGTTATAATGTGATGTTAGCAAGAGATGAGAATTAGATAAATTCTAGGCAAATGACGAGTGAAGGGGATTTAGGAGGAGGCCAAGGGAAATGCAATAAGTTGTTCAAAATCCATATACATAATCCTTGCCTCAAGGCATTTTTCAAACAAAACTACATAATCAACTTTCAATGGAAATGGACAGCATTTTAACGTTGAACATACACAAAACTTACATTGTTATTTACTTCATTTAAAAATGATTTTCGATTCGAAATTTTGGTCTGCAATTTTGTCGATTTTCTGAGTCTCTTTCACACACACATCTCACCCCATTCAGGCTAGAATTTTGCTTAAATTTGGTTTACTTTACTCGGCTTGGTATGTATCTAAGATCATTGTACATTTATTCGAAGAATTGCACACTAACACATACACACTCACACTCAAGTATATTTGTACAAATTACACGTGATATAATCCATATGGATTTTGTGATAGTTTTCAACAAAATTCAAGCCAAAACAAAGAACGTCATAATCACTCTCGCCATTTGAATTGAACAACACTTTTCAGCAATGTTCTCAATTTTATATATAGTATAAGAGCTTTCCAATGTTCTTTGTGAAGCGTACACAACAGAATCCGTGCTATTAAGAATGCATGAATTAAAAGCATTTTGCCGTAAATGGACGAGAATAAATTGAAGGAATTAGAATTTGGCCATTGCATGAATGTTTGTGTGTGTGTGTGTGTGTGTGTTATGTTGAAAAGGTGTGCCATTTAAGTCAGCCCCGGTTCTTGCAGCATTTGCTGGCAAATATGTTCTGGTATGAAAGAAAGGTGCAATGTAAATCCAATAAAAGAAATCGCATCAATTATTTCCAAAGTGCTTTAAATCATGGGCTTAAAACAGTAAATTGCATCCAAAAGTTTCAATCTATTTTTGGGCTCCCATTTTAAAAATAACCACATTAAATAACAGCTAACATCATGTTGAATGTTGCATGTATCTAATCATACGTGACAAATACAATTGTTAAATTTATCTCGTTATGAATTTTATTAAATGTTGTTTGTTCACACACCGTTCATTTAATTTTCAAAGTTGAAAATATTTACAAACACTTTTTAAAAAGTGACAACAATCAAAAGAGCAACAGAGCAATAGATGTTTTGACTACTAATTTGTTAGTGACTTTCAAGAATTAAAGTTGTAACGTAAGCTATTTTACACATATTCCCCTTCTTCGCAAATATAGTTGTTATATCTGGCTCATGTTATAATTGCCAACATTAAAAATAAAAGAGCATAATTAGTTGAAAAATAAATGTATGTAAGCATAACATAAACAGAAAATTCTGCGGTATACACAAAAAATGAAACAGAGCGAGAGAGAGAGAGAGAGAGAGAGAGAGAGAGAGAGAGAGAGAGAGAGAGAGAGAGAAACGGTTGCCAAATTCTATGATCAGCATTAAACTATAGTTGAACAAACAAAACGGATAAAGTCCTATTCGTTTGTGTTCTCGGTCTGTCAGCTGTGAAATGAACAGGAAACATCAACTATTTGTCGAGAATGAATGCAAAATGAGCACCGTTGGTTGTTGGTTTCTATTATAAATACAACAACAACACCAACAAAAAGCAAAAGCAGAGGCAACAACAACAAATGAAACGGTTGCGGGAGTGGCAGTCAGGCCATTTATGTGAATTGAACCCAATCAGACCTTTTCGACCGATTATCAACGAAAATTGTAATATATATTTTTTCCCCCGTCCAACGCTTTTGTAATTTTCGACTGGCATGCCAGACTGAGTATTTCTGGTATATTTTTCATTTATGAATATGCATATTGCTTGAAAATTTATGCCAAAATAAGCATTTTACCACACCACATTCCATGCATTAATCGAACCACTTCGACCCAATATAGGAAAGTTCGTAAAATATTTTTGTATAGCGGTTTCCGGAGATTGTTTTTTTTCTACCTCCTCCTCCCCCCCTTCTCTCTCTCTCTCTCTCTCTCTCTCTCTCCCTCTCTCTCAATCTCTCGCTGTTTTCGCAGAAATATTTGAAGCTGACTGCTAGGACGACTAGTGCTATTGATGAGAAAAAAAAAATCATTATATTAACCTAAAGAATGGATTGCAGCACGTTCTCTCCATTTTAAATGTTCTTTTATTTAAATATGCGTTCCAGGCATTAGTTGATGTTTTATCAGTTACTATGTTTTTATATAGTCTCCTTATTGATAGTCATCTTGAACGGCAATTCGGTATATTTATGATCTATTCCGGTCATACTCATATCATATTATTATTTATTGAGAATGTTCATTGATTTTCTATTAAACAAAAAAGCAACAAGCAATAAATGCATGATCAAAAAACTAATGGTGTTGAAGCAGAGGTGCGCAAGGGGGAGGGTATTTTGGGGTTTTCCCTCCTCTGACACGTCCACTTTCGTTTGCCCCAGTCTGCAAGACCCCGAGATCACCAAGGACCCCCCCCCCACACCACATCACACTTCACAACCATTACCATCTTTCGAATGACAATCGTGATGAAAGATGTCATTGAAGAGTAAGAATTCAACAACTATTTCAATAATAATAAAAATTGTTATTGATTTCTCCCGGTAATCGAATTATTACAGAGACCCCCCCCCCTCGGTCATCACAGTTTGCCCCCTCTGCAATTCCATACCATGCGCACTTCTGGTGTTGAAGCATGACCATAATTTTATCGGAGTTTTTTTTCAACAATTTCACATTCAACAATGAACTGTTGACATTCTTGAACAAAAATTCAATTCATTTCTATTTTCAAAAGAGTTAAAATTTGTTGAAAAAAAAAATAAATAATAAAATTTATGTATGACAACAAAAAAGTATCCCAGAGAATCCAATGCCACAAACTTTATGATGATATTGATCTCAGCAGAGGAAAAAATTGTTTAAAAAAAAAAACTTGTTTCGCCATTCTTCTACTTTTTTCACGTTCAAAACTTATTAATAGGGGAAAAAAAAGGGAAAATTTCGCCAAATTTTATGCAAAACACGGCAGTTGGTCATCCGTTTAAGTAAAATACTCTCATGAAATAAAAAAGTGCGATATGCGTTTTCATTTTACCTGAATTTAATGCTGGTACTGGTGCGTCAGTTTTGTTCGTTTCGTACATTTTTGCATGCAACAACACCATCAGTTGATGATATTTGTTTTAAATTCAAGACGTTATTAGAACCTTAAGTACAAACTAATTAAAAGTATGGCGTCAGCCCTTTGGATATTGTCGGTGGGAAAAAAAAAATATATCGCAGATATATTCGGTGTAAATATGCGAAAAGGAAACAAAAAAGTGTAAGAGAAATGCGGCAAAGAATGAGAAACAAAAAAAGATGAAAACGTGGAAAATGGAAAAAGAATTATGCCAGTTCAAAATGAACATGTATAATATACATATATACGCACACACACACACACAACCACACACACACAAGAGATATTGGAATACCAATGTAATATTTGCTGACGCTCGTACCCAATATCATAAATTATGAATATGTATATATGGGTCGCAATTTGGAGGCTGTTTTAGCTAAGTTTTCCAAGATAATAAGACATGGCTGAATACATCGACAGTTTGCTCTCGGCAAGTTTATTTTATAAGGAACAAGAGCGCTCCACTTGTTGTTTTTTTTTTCATCATCGTCATCATTGTAGCGCTTGTTTTCTTACTCTGTCTATCTTTCTCTCTTGCTCTATCTCTATCGCTCTTTTCTTAGTATAGAAAACGGATGCGCTTGATTGGGTTGTCTATAATGCATACGCATTTGAAGAAATTGGAAGAAATATAGCCAAGAATAGAAGACAAAAAGCACGATGAATCGAGTCAATTAGTTTAGCTTTACTCAAATGAGGACAAATTTATTTGCAAAAAATGGTGAAAATCTTTACTGCTCGAGAAAATTGCGCTGTTTCGCTGAACCTCTCTCTTTCTTTCTGTTCGTCTCTCTCTCTCTTCCTCTCTTTCTGCAGGCGACACATTTCCCAGATTATTTAAACAATTGATCAATGTGAAACCAAGCTTTAAACAAGCAAGTCCAATACATAACACAGTTTTGATCGTAATATGCAGCCACATCTAATAGATGAACTAAACCCTGACTATAAAAACAGTAAGTACAATTGCAGTGAAATTTTCATGAAACATTAAAACTATAGAAAACAACAAAATGATACACCAATATAGCCGCTCATCGAATACACAAAGTAAATGAACGAAAAAAAAATAAAATACCCAAAGACCGAGACATGTAGAGCAAATGAATGAGAACGAGAGAGTAAAAGAGGAGGGAAAAAAAGCCACAAGTCAGCCTCTTGCCACTAGATTAGAGCTGGTGTGATAGCTACAAATAGCAACTTCGCTCCGGAAATGAAACGAGTAAAGTATTTCCCAAAATAATTTTTCAAAACAGAAAAGTGTTTATAAGTTGAAAATTGCATTTCCACCAAAGATACACAGAGAGAGAGAGAGAGAGAGTGAAAGAACAAAAAAAAAAAAAAAAAAAAACCGAACAAGGAAAATAGCTAAAAACTGAATAGAAAAGATTGAGCATACAATGATCTGTGAGAGAAAGAGGTAGAAAGAGAGAGAGAGTGAGTGAGTACCCAAGAGAGAAAAATAGTACATAGGAGCAGTGGACAAAAGAATGAAAGAGAATGATTGTGCAGCGTAACTGCTCTCGTATTTGCGGTTGAATGGAAAAGCAAAAACCCAACCTCTGTGGTGTTGGGAATCAAGTAATTGAGAGAAACGAAACACAAAGTCAAAATGCAAGAACATAAAACCAACTCAACTCAATTCAACAGCTCTTGTACGGCCGAAACTTATTACGAACGCCAGACACTGACTCAAGCAAAAGGATATAACGGACTAAAATGAAGAGATAATAGAAATAAATGATATTTTTCTGTGGAAAATTCAACATTTTTGTTGGGTGTTTTTTTTTGGTTCATGTGTGGAAGACGTAGGGTAGTTGAAGTACCAACTATTTTTCTACTCTCACTGTTTCTCTCTCTCTCTCTCTCTCTCTCTCTCTCTCTCTCTCTCTGATACATACACAATACACTGTCTTAGCGTGTCACATGCAAGTTAAAAGTTTTCAAAGTATCATGACCAAGGCGGAATGAGAATCGAATGAGAATAAAAAGAAAAAACATTTCACGGGAAAATTCAATGAACAAAACAAAGCAAAAAAAGCGGCTAAACAAAGAAAAGCCGAAGACATGTTTTCGATGTCGACTCTGTAGTAGGTCAGTATAAACATTTACAGGCAAACTCAAGAGACTCACATCAAACACAACATTCAATTCGAAACTGAGCAAGTGAAAAAGATTGGAAAACATCCCAAGAAGTGACACACTCGCTCACACACACAGACACACACACTCACATGTGTATGCACAGTGCACATATACCAACAAAATATTTCTCTCGAGAAGTGCTTGAAAGTTAAGTGCAAAAAGAGTTTTGCTTGTTGCCAACGATGTGACCCTTTTCTCTCTCTCTCTCTCTCTCTCTCTCTCTCTCTCTACTCTTTGATATGTGCTTTTCTCCATCTCTCCATCTCCATATCAATCACTCTGCCTCTCTCTCTCTCATTGAGTTTATTCGAAATAAACATTATGACATCATTACCGGCATTGCCGTCACTCTGGCGTACACAACATTTAAGTCGAACATTACGACTACAATCCAGGCCAAATCCCTGTCATTTTCACAGTGTCCAATTGCATTTGGTTTTAGCTGCACAATTGCAAAACCTATTTGCTGTTTCGTAGGCAGGATCAATGTGTCTCTTTAGCAATGCTATAATTGTAAATGTTAAAAACCATTGTGTGCTGTATTCTCTGTGTTTGTTTTTTTTTGGTTCAATTGCAATATGAGTCAACATTATTTGGTCATTATCGCACTCAATCGACGAGCACAGTCATATACACTGCAAACAAGTTGTAAAAGACGTTTGAATCGACGACGACGTTTACAATAGCGACGAATTGTATGTTATTGTCATTTTCAATGAGGGGCCCTCACAGTTAGAGATCCTGTTGAAAATGTTTCATTTGTTTTTCAATTTCGAAGTGAAAAATCTGTAGAAAATCATATCAAAATGTGAAAGCTAAGAAAACTGACAGACAATTCAAGAAGCACAAGAAAAAAGAGCTCATTTTTTCTTAGCTTGTCTCTTTCTTTTCTCATTTCTATTTCGTTGAATGAATGAAAAACCATGCAAGTCAAGTCAAAAGAGAGAGAGAGAGATAGAGAGAGATAGAGAGAGAGAGAGGAGGAGAAAAAAAGAAACAGCTGCGAAACAATTGAATGCCAATTTCAGAGCTGTTGAAACGGAAAACTATTGACGCTACATTAAATAGAAAAATGCTTGGGTACATGTTTATCTTCATGACGGGGGTACGGAGGTGTGAGTGCAAAACCCGAATGTGAATTGGTGATTTCTTGCCTTTGAAATAGTTTAAATCGGTCGAAACGAAATAAAAAAATATAAAAATAAAATAAACAAACAAATCGCCCACATAATATCTCTCTCTTTCTAGAAAATAGTTCTTGACGGAATAATGATACATCTGAGTTTGTATATATGTTTTTTCTTTGTAGGGATGTTGTTTTTTTTTATTATTTGAAAACTTTGTATTTGGATATATGTTTGATTACAGCTATTGCACAAATCCGTGCAGAAAATCAACTTCCACTCGAATGTTACGTACTGGATATGTCCATTGAGAAAACGAGAGCGAGAGAGAGAACCTAACAAATAAACAGCAAATCTTTAGTTTTTTATTTTTATGTTAGTTTGGTTCGTTTGGTTCGTTTTTCTTGAATGGTTTATTCGTTTCCGCTTCGTCAACTGATTGACTCTCAAAAATATATTCGACCGATTGAGTTGAAGCAACGATTTATTCTTTTTTTTGTGTTGAAAAACGGTTTTGATTTATTTGTGGATTGATACGCGATATGTAGGCCACGTGGATTTATCCGGCAGCAGATGCAACAAATGAATGAGCCCACTCACTGTGAAACGACTCAATCCTCAAAATTAAATGTTTTGAATTGAAATCGCTCAACAAAATGGCATTTAATCATTTAACAATATTATCTCTTTATATTCTCGTTGAATGTCGTCTTCGTATCTGGTGTTCCTTGTAACATGCATAAAAAAAACACACACGCCAAAGCTACAGCAATACATCGAATTGCATATACATTTACCCCCCGCCCGTTGTGTATACATTCGATATTGTTATTTGTAGCATGCAATCTCTTTCAATGGTCAAACAAAAATGGATCTATTTTCTATCTACTGACCGAAACCATTCACAGCAAATACCAACAAATATGAAAACTTTGTTCATGCACTCAATTCACTCAACTAAACTAATTTTCTGCTCTTTTTTTTCATCCTCTATTCAGTTTTTCTGTCCCTCTTTCCCTCGCTCTCTCTCTTTTATATTTTTAAAACATTCTGTTTTGTACGTTCGTTGAAGTTTTCGAAAAAATGAAAAATATGATATGAATTAAGCCACTTGCGTAGATACACGCAATAATTGTACATTTTTATGTTTGTAGAAAGGCAAAGTTGCTTATTTTGTATAGTTTACCTATGAGTTCGTTCGCAATCGACCGTTAAAATACTCTTTTATTTTGCTCTTTTGATCGACATTTATCTCTTCTTCTTCTTCTTTTTTTTAAACTCTGTCTTTCCCCGTTCTTTTTGTGGCTCAAACCACTCACAGTGGGTTCCATACACATTTAAAAGATAAACGACGAATAACGAACATTCGGATCGTTGAACCGAATTACCAATAATAACTCTTTATGGTGATAATAACGAGACACATTCAAAAAGAGTTTTGCTTTTGCTTGTGGTGCTTATCAACAATAAAGATGCGAATTTAATGGTTCAACTCACTTTCGAGTATTGTCTTTATTATATCCATTGAAAGAACACTGTAAGCAGTTTATAGTTAGTTTTCGCAATACTACTAGCTGCTGTTATTTGTTGGCACTGGGTGCTGTTGTTGTTGTTGTTGTTGTTGTTGTTGTTGTTAGTATTGCTGCTGCTGCTACTTCGGTACTTTTACCGTCTGCCTCTCGAAAGTATTTCAAGTGAAAACGAATTCGAAACATATCGTTGTGCCAACTGATTTTCAACAAAGAACAGATGACACATCCGAAATTCTTTTTCCATTGCACACACAACACTCTTGCACTTCTACACTCATTCCTGTATCTCCGGTTCAAATGGTTGGATTTTATTATGGTTTTCTGAAACTCTCGAGGACCACGAGTGACAACTGGAAAATTCCAACTAAACACAACAATTTAACGCATTAAAGTTTTTGTTGTTGTTGTTGTTAGTGTTGCTGTTGGTGCAGTCATACCGTACCGAACAATTTTCAAGCAACTGTTTTAAGTTTGAATGTGCATTCAATTTCTGGTATTTGGCCTTCGATAAAAGATAATCTCGTTCAATTGCATTGAGCAGACGGTTATATAGTCTGAGTAAAAGCAGAGCAGACGTTATATGGTATATTGAATTCAACTGAAAACCGCATTTCACTTCTTCTTTTTTTTTAAACTTTGGTGTGTGCAAACCAGCAAACACCAAATCATTGAAATGAAGAGACATTGGGGCGAGAAAAAAAAATGGATGCGCATATTGACACCGATGTCAGATGTTATGACATTCACATTTCAATAGACATGTGCCGATATCGTTGTTGCTATACATTAAAATATCAATGTATTAAAATCTTTTGTTCAAACTCACATTTATTTAGAGCGCATTTTCTGTACGGTATTTTGCCAAAAGGAAAAAAAAAATACTGAAAATAACTTTCATATCAATTTACCACTGTGAGCGTTTTCGGTTGGTTTCAGAAATAAGCAGATGTTAAATTTGCACGAATTTGATTGTGAATCATATTTACCATAAAGAGGTTTTGATCAATTGAAATGTGTCAATAGCAGAGGTCGTCAGGTAGAGTTCGGGCCAAACTCAGACTTTCGAGATTTGGGCTCAAATTTTGGATCCTATTTGGCTAAAAAGAATGAAATTAATGTTTAGAGTTTCTGAGTTTTCGTGTCCTGATTTTTCTTTTCTCTTGCCACCCAAAGTTTCCACATCAACAATTTCAGGCCAATTCTTTGCAAAGGACCATGGTCAATACTGATCGGCGGGAACTAGTTTCAATAAAGAATTCCGGAATAAGACTGAGTGATGATTCATCTGATGTATGATTAAAATTACATAAAATTAATTGAGCAAAAAATAGTTTGGGTTCTATTTAAAAGTCGAATGAACATGTTAACGTGTGTCATCGACATTTGTACAGAAACACCAATCGAAAGAAGATGATCCAAAAAGATGAATGTTGTCAGCTGTGTGAAACAACAACAAAAAAAACACGTATAGCCTTTCGAATCCATATGACTGCATGTGCAACAATTAAGATTGAAAACTCAAAACACAATCGAAAATGTCCATTTGACCAAAAATAAAAGCAAAATAAAAACGAACTAAAAAAAAAAAATAGCAAATGCCAAACCAGAACCCGAATCAAAACCTCCAGCACAAGAGACTGACAAACAAAGGAATTCAATACAACGAACGCATCGACAAAAAAAAACCTCAATCCACCAACTACCAGATAACGTAAGACTTATGATGTTGTTGCTGTTTTGCTTCTTTTTTTTTTCATTTTACACAAAAATTATGGAATAAACGGCTGGCTGCCGCAACACCTGTCATTTGTTTGTATGCATTCATGCTGTTGTATTGTTAACTCTATCGGCTCTGCTCTCCTTCTTTTCTTCTCTCCACTCTATTCTTTATCACCTCTTCATTTTGTTGCCTCTCTTTTTTATATGTATATATATTTTTGTTTTTCTACCTCTTTATACTCGTACGCACACATGCACTCAATTTTCAGTGCATTATGTGTTTGATTATATGTGGTATTTGTTAGTTCAATGGAATCGAATTTCAAGTATATAACCAACTCAAGGAGCCGACATTTCTTCGTATTTAATTTAACATTTCATTTCAAGAGTACACAACAAATTGAAATTGCATTCGTTTATTGCGCTCTATAAAATGAATTGACAATATTTGTTGTGTGTTGTTGAGGCTCGACAGCTATTTTATTTCGATTCCAAACAAAAAAAAAACCGTTTACGTTTATTTCAATTGTTAATCATTTTTGTATAGGTATAGAATTTTCATGTTGAATTTTCGAATTTCAATTCTATTTTGGAATCTTTTATATTGCAAACTTTGTGTCATGAAAAATGAATAGATGTCATTTCAATGGAAACATTTGGCCAATAAATTTGGTTTGTCAACATTTCGAGACTGAAATTGTTCCAAATATCAAACACAATTCAAAATAAAATAAACTATTAAAAATTCGAATTGAAAAAAAAAAACCAAAGCTGGTTAAACTCTCATTTTCATCATTCCGGCAAGTTACATTAATTCGCTTGATGCTTGCTCTACAATATCTATTCAGCATACTCGATCTATAAAAAGTTTTTTTTTTTTATTAAAAACCACTTGAAAAATATTTTGTTCAAAACTCTCACTTTTGATTTTTTTTTTTTTTTTTTTATAATGATGGCCGGCGATAAGAATAACACGGTTTATTATGATACACTTGTACAATTTTATTGATCAAAAATCTCACTTGTGAAAACACCAAAAACCCCACAATTATTGAAATTAAATATTTAATGAACGCATAAATGGAGTTGAATTGCTTGCTCATATCGAGTATTAGCGATAGTCAATAGTCAATGGCCAAATGCACAATGGAAAACCGCTTTGGCCGCAGCACATACAGTGCGTTGTAAAATGATGATTTGTTTATTTATTTTATTTGTTAGAGTGGATAGTTTCCCGTTTGGAATTTTCATAAATCAATAGAAACCAATCGTTGTAACACATCAAATATGGTTTCGCATTCGCAATGCAATGTTATTCATTGGAATAGCCCGCGGAAAACAATGTGGAGCTCATATGCTGGCTTATCAATTGATTGAATGGTGTGGCTCTCATTCATAAAAATTTCCGCCCATTTCCGAACAAAACGCAAAATTCCAAAACAATTAAAAGTGCAAACAATACACCAATGGCCATCCCCCTGCCCCATCCGCATTCTCATCCAAAATTGATTAAGTGGATTTTAGTGCATGAAACGTGGATTTTAACGTATTTTGGTTGATACTCATTTAATGCAAACCTTTTAATCTGTTTGCTTTGTTTGAGCAACGATATTCCCGATATTTTTGATATTTTTTTGTGAATTTGGGTAAACACACACCACGCACACGTGCTACTCGTTTTTTCTCTTATTATCTTGCGTATTTCAATGGCATTGGCCAAAAAAAAAAAAAACAACAACAACAACGGGATGATGATGAACAAAAAGAACTAGCCCGCCTTCGATACGATACGATGTGATTTGATTAATCACATGGATTTAATGGCCGGATAGGGGTTTTTAAACAATAATTATACCGAAATGTGTGAATGTCATGCAAAATGCATATGCAACGAAAAATGATCAAGTTCAAGGCACATTTATTTTTTCAAAACAACAACAACAACAACAACAACAACAACAGCAACAAAATGGCAAAAGAAGACGGAGAAAAAAGTGTGCGCGTAGTGCATTTGTAATTGTTTGCATCTGTTCCATTGTTTTGTGCACGCAATCAGCACACAATACAAGTTGTTGGTTATGTTTTAAACGAAAATCCGTCGAATGGGTTAAGGCATTTGCTTTTAAAAGCATTGAAAATAAATAAAAATATATATAAATATCTTAAATGTAGTCACATATGACCCGTGTGCATACAAAGTTATCAACGACTGGGCCGAGAAAAAAAAAACTGCACATGGCAACTCATTAACAAGCTCATCGTATCGAATAGGATTTTCAGACACTTTTATTCCTTTATTTTCATCACGTTTAGCAAGATTACCATCGTGTTGTGTGTGTGTATGTGTTTATGCTTATTTTTTCATTTTTCCTTTCATCTTGTGTTTGTGTGTTCGACTGAATGATTGCATGTGCAAATGTCCCTTTTCAGCGACTTATTATATTCCTTTATTTATTTATATATTTATTTATTTCTTCTTGTTTTTTTTTTATTATTTCTCTCTCGTGTATCTCAATGTAATCAGCACTGACTTCAGCTCACAGTATATGCGTTATTCCATTCCACCATTCCATTTCGATGAAATGAGAGAATGAGAGGAAAAAAAAAGGGTTGACCCATCGCCATTTGGACAAAGTTTTAATGACTGAACTCATGCTTCCATATGCATTATGTTGCATTTATCAAGGGATGATGTGTGTGTGTGTGTGTTGCATTTACTTGGCATAAAAACACATTCCTGGATTCATTTGGTTTCGCGTGTTTGTTCGTTGCATTTCGTTGCTATTTACTTGCATTTCTTGAGCTTCTGCCTTCTGTTTGGGTTTCAAATTAGTCAAATAAACATGCGATGACAAAGTGTACGCGCTTAGAAATGTACTCAGTCACATTTTGCGCATCGAATCACATTCAAAATGTGCAGATGTTGCTTAATCATTGTGGAAAAAAGCACAGAGACACATTGAGAAAGAGAGAGAGAGAGAGAGAGCAGTATGTGAATTGAAGCTCCGCATCGAGTCGCGTTTCCATTCCTAAGATTATTTCGGTTGTTTGAGTCAATATTTTTCGAAAGGGAGAAACAATGCACGCATTGTGACGGAACCGACCAAAGGAAGTACGGGGCTGACAGATAAAGAGAACAAGTAAAAGAGTGAACATTTGATGTGATTTGTCATTTATAATAGTTGTTTGCATTGTGCGTAGCGTGGTGAAAGATCAAGAGGCACCGGTACGGTAAACCAATGCTCGTGTATCAAAATCTCAACCAAATCACTAAAAACACAAACTAGAAAGCATAGCTAACGTTTTATGGTAATGTCACAATTGTTGTATGCAACAGTGTCTCGAAAATAGTCCATAAGCCAAACATAGACTGGAGTACTGACACACACACACACCAAATTTTCCAACTGTAGGCAAATTTTGGGAACGGATGATATCACACAAATGCATACATATCCCACGTTGATTCAGCAGAGCCTTTAGGCTCCGATACAATGCAAACGGCAAACCGAATGAGAGCGAAAAATACAAGCAGAAGCAGTAGAAAGAGCTTCCGAAAATAGAAAATCATAAATAAAACAAATCTTATGGGTAATAAATGCATTATTTGTTGTATTGTGGTTACTCGAGGTACAGGTTTTATGCAAATTCAAATTGCAAAAATGGCATGGATGACGTTCATATAATTGTGGTACACGCTGTTGTTGTTTTTCGACGTTCACATTATCGTTTGATAAGTGGTTATTTCGGTGTGGTTGTTCAATTGTGTTTTTTTTGGGGGGGGGGGGGGGGGGGATGTTGAGAAAGAGCAATCGTAGACGATTACGCACCATCGATAAATTCAACCCCGATGTAAGAGTGAAACTCGTGCTACACACCATCCGGTAATGGCATGTTTTTTTCATATTCGCCACATCTCAATGCCGTACAGTGTTGAAATACCGTGAATGAGAAATATCTGTGTAGAAGCACATGCGTGAATGAAAACCGTCCGACCAAACGACCGGACCAATTCATGCTACACACTCCGGTGTGCTCGTTGTTTCGGTGGCGTTCCTGTGTGTGTTTTCCTTTATCGTTGCCTGCTTTCTGCTCAGTGTATTGTTGCGGCACGGTTTGTTATCGTTGTTGTCATCCTGTTTTATGTTCGTCAGTTTTCGATGTTTGCGCTTCTCATCGTACTGTGCGTTTTACTGTTGTTGTTGTTGCTGTTGGATTGTCTTCATCCATCGTTTTACTTCGTACCAACGTACTGTGTGTATGTTATTCCCTGTGCTAGTTGGTTGTGCCACACAGTAAAACATTGTGTGTTGCTTCCCTTTATCGGTTGTTCGTCGGTTGTGCTCCATGCTCGTCGTCGTCGTCGTCGTCGCATGTTTGTACGTGTGTATGCTGCCACACAGTGCTGACTGCTCTCTGTATGGCCCTGTGTGTATTGGCATGCACATTCAGTTTCAGGCGCGTTTCCATTGGTTTCGTTGTTCGCGTCTGGCTATCATGTGTCTGATGCTATTGCCGTGGCACACACAGCATACACAAGTGATGAAGAGAGCGAGAACGTTTCAACAACGAAACGATATTTCGTTCGCCGCTACACAACAAACTCCACAATTCATACACACAGTGTTTGTGTATAAAATATTTATGCAGCCGTTACGATTCAGTTAGTTTAGAATGATCGGCCGACAGTGACGGATGCCATTTACCATTGCATACAAAACCAAATGTGTATCACGATTTTTGTACGTTACAAAATAAAATACGTAACAATTTTGCTTTACGCCACGGAATTTCACTGCAAATTTCAGAACAATTCTTGATAATTTTTTTTGTTTTTAGAACTGAAAATTAGACATTTGGCAACTGTGTGAACTCATTAAGTTCGAGAGATAAAAATAATTTAAAAGTTACACAGATTTATTGAAAAAAAAAAAAAATTGATGTTTTAAAGTTGTGCGCAACGATCAATATCAACGTCAAATTGAACGATTGTGCATGAACCAAAAAAAAAAAACCAAAAGGCAGAAAACTAAGCAGTTCACCTTGTTAACGAATAACGAACCAATCAAAATAAAAACATACAGAAAAAGAAACAAAATAAACAATAACAATCGAACTGATCGAACACCGAGTTCACATCGTTTATAGACAAAGTGCGTGTGCATGTGCGAACACATCGAACCAAACAAAAAAAAAAAGCCACATTTAGCAAAGGATCAATCGATGGATGCATGATACTTGATGGGCGATCAAGTGGTCAAAAAGACATATGCAACGGATCAATTTGTTTTTCAAATTGATTGTACACAAGAAACGGGCAAATGAAGCGAAACGGTATTTTTCGGTGGGATGCTATTATACTGTATTGTGTGTGAATCGCTCTCTGCAATTGTTGAGTAACGACTTACTATAACCCAGCATCAACGAACTTTTGTTTTATATTATTGCATTGTTGGTTCTGAGTAGTTTTTGGTGTGTGTCAGTTTCTCAGTGGGTTTTTTTTTCAGCCCGATTTTAACTCGATCGTTGGCACATTCACGTGTGCGTGCGCGTTCGCCTCCCAAACTCATCCATTTCACGTTATGCTTCGACATTGTTTATTGTACATTTATTCTTCCTGATTTTGTTCGGTGGATTTGTGTTTTCTTTTTTTTTTTTTTGTTTAATTCTCGTTCGGTTCCGCTTTATGTTGTGTGTTTGTGTATCTGTGCTGTAAATCCATTGTTTCCCGAATTGTTAGTGCTCACTTCACGTTCACATTCAATTCGCATTTCGCCAATCGAAATATCGTTTTGTATATTTATATTTATTGGACATGTGCATTGATGCTCCATTCAAGCCAGTGTTATGAAAACAGAGCGCGCAAAATACAAATAAAAACTGAAGACGAGAAACGAGTAAAAGAGTGCCGATTCAACTGAAGAAGTAATTGGAAGCCAAATACAGCGCCAAGTGAAACTGAGTGAGAACGAGAATAATCGAGGAAATCGAAAAAGTTACAAACAAGACAATTCAAAAAGCTTGCCGAGCAGTGTAAGAGTGCGAGAGCGAGCGAGAGAGCAGAAAAAAGGAAGAAAACAAAGTGGCCAGCGAACGAGGCTAACGAACATGAAAATAATTGAACCAAAGGACGGATAATAATACGTGTGCATTGGCTCTATACAGAGTCGAACAGCCGAAACAGTTAAACAGTTGAAGTACGTGAGAAAATAACTCTTGTGTTCTAGTTTTGTCGTGGCAAGCTCGACCTCGAGTGTTAAGTGAATCGCTAAAACCGATATTTTTGTTGTTCCGACAACAATATCTTGGGCGCGCTTTTCTACCCTTTACCCGCTCCTCGAGCGCAACATTCGTGCATTTTCCTTATCCCGACACGAATTAAGCACTGCTGAGTGATTCGATTCATGATTCGATGACCCAATCAAATAACGTGCAAACCATTTCACAACTATTTTGATAACAATTTTGGCGGTTGGCATTTGCCAATAAATGTAAACAATCAAAACTCATCACCCGCCACTCTTCAAATCGTTCATTTCGAACAAACAGACAATTTTGCTCTTCACACGTTTTACCAACACCGAATTGAATTTGAGTTTGAACCATAACACGAAATGGTTCGCATTTAGATGTTATGATAGTGGCTAAGCTTCGCATAAACTGAATATACGATTACAAAATCTGTCAACCAGAACCAGCAGAGCACCAGTTTCAGCTGACTGAAGAAAAAAAAAATATATATATATAGCCAAACAAAACAAAAAAGCTCATGTTCCCAATTGTCTTGACATATACGTGGCGCGTGAGTGTAAAATAATGCTATACTTATTCAATTTCTATACGCCAGTTACACGTACAAACATTATATAATCGGATTTTTGTGACACGAAGCCTTCTTGCGAGCAAAATCCAAAACAAAAACAATTGAAACTAACAAATGAAACAATAATAAAAAGAATAAAAGTAAAACATTACCAACAACACCAACGGCGACGACGACAAAAACAACGAAGACGAAGCAACACACATTTCTCTGGCTCGAAGACTATATTTAAACAAATAAATTACATGAGTGTTGACGGATCAAATTGCGTGTGCTAGTAAAAAGTTTGTTGTCATCAAACAAAACGAGGCATTTTATTAAATGGTTTCAATGTTTTAAAGTGGACCAACAACAACAACAACAACAACAACAAAAACCAAAGGAAATTTGCACATTTGTTGGTGTTGTGTCTTGAGTCTTAGATTACAATTTGAAACTGTGTAAACAAATTGTATGAAACTAGCGCACGAACCGTTGCGATTAGTGAATTCAATTTAAAGTCACAAATTTTGAAAAGCGACAATAAAAACAAACAATATCCATGCCGGATAGCTGGCGTGGCTCAAAATCAACTAATTAAAACTGATTCCATTGATTTCCAAGCGAAACAGTGAAAACAAACCATAAGTTTCAGTAATTAGTAAAATATATTGCAGTAGAGAGATTAAACAAACAAACAAAAAAAAACGAAGAAAAGTGCGCGTTCAGTGTTTTAGTACGCGAAACGATACACTGTAAATTGGAAGCTCAGGCACCCAAAATTCCAATATAAAATTATATAAAATAGATAAATTATAATAGTAAAAAAAAAAAAAAAAACAAACGACAAAGACAATTGTAGTAAAAATGACGTCGTCAAAAATCCATACCAAAGAAACGATCTGCTGTGTAATTTTAATCGTAGTCGGATGTTTGACAGCATTCAGCCATTCAACGGCAATTAGCGCCACAAGCAGGAACAGTAGGAATGGTAACGGTAATAATAGCAACAAAGCGAATTTCAACGGTAACGGTATTTTACGGGACGGTGATGCCGCCAACCAAGATGTTGGTTTTGCCACAGCACCAGCATCACCACCACCAACGGTAAAACGTCATAAAACCCAAATAAATGGCAATGATGATGGTTTTAATGCGAATGGACCAAATGATAATGATGCCTATTCCACGGATGGTACGGCAAATGATCCAAATAATTTCCATGCATTTGATGGTAATGTGGACAATGATGAGAGTAGCGATTTCATTTCAATCGAAATTGATGATCAACTGTCGCTTAAGGATCAAATGCGAATGCTCACCGAACAAATGACCAAACGTTTTCAGCGTGAGCTTAAAGCAGCCGTACGAAAAACAACAAAAGATCTCTTCAAAGCCGATTTTCAATCGCAACTGGAACAATTGAGGTAAACGTTATTTTTTATTTTTTTTTTTTTTTTACTAAATTGATTATTAATTACTTTGAGTTGTTAGTGTGGCTGGTTAGCACAAGGCCGCACAAGATACACAATCCAATTCATATTTAATGAGATTTTGTAATTGAAATCAATGATCAAAAACCATTTGAATGCAGACATTCATGGACACGGTGAACTCTTGCACACAACTGGCCGCCGCTATTTTAATAAAAATTCAATAATAGAGACACTTGGAATTCATCCAAATGTACAATTCAGTGAATTTGATTCGTGCCAACTTCTGTTAGCTGTCACGTGCCATTGCACACATAAAATATCAGTTGTTTTTTTTGCCATGGAATTCGTTTTGGGTTAAAGAAGCGAGCCCATTTCAACGTCATCGTCTCTCGCTGTCTCATTTTTTTTTGTTTTTGTGTGCGCGCTTCTTATCCACATCTTCATGATGCGAATTCATCGTTATCAATTTTAATGCACATTAATAATTTTCGATTTTGCCACCATTTCAACGGTTATTGTTGCTGTTGTTTTTTTTTCTATTATTATTCGTTTGGCGTGGGGGGGGGAGAAGTCTATTAATCTTCTTACAAGCATCGAGACTCAAGATATCAGTCTTATTTCTCAATTCGATTCGATTTTTGTTGTTGTTGTTGTTCCATTTCTCGGTTTCATTGAATTTGTTCAGTAAATTTTTGCCGTCAAGTGTACGACGAACGTAGAAGCTTTTGCAGAGATAAAAGACGATTGAATTACTTATAAGCGGATAAAGTTAGTTTCATATATTTTTTTTTGTTGGTTTTTCTTCTATTTGACCAAATGAACGAGAGAAGGAAAAAAAAAACCAAAATAAGTGGAAACGATCCGATGTTGAAAAAAAAAATCGCATTCCATCAGTGTGTACTGTATCATGTTCAATTTATCCCGGTGCGATCTTGAAAACCGAATTTATCAGAAATGTTATTCGATTAAAATGGCATATACGATGCATGGGTCTAGTGCATATTTTAGCATCCATTGAAACTCACGTTGGCTTACAATTGTCTGGCTGCAATAACGGTAATAATCATTTTCAGTGAGTAAACTTCAATGCATACTCAACTCATATTTCTTTTTCGAGTTTGTCTTTTTTTTGTGTATTTTTGCTTCTTTACCCTCCACCAAAACCGATTACGCTATAATCTCTTTGCACACAATGCAATCCAAAAGAAAAAGAATACTGTCTCAGCATTATCATCATGTCAAGCATTGTGCTAGAATACTCGATATCTTTCTCTCTGCCCCTGTGTGTGTGTGTATGCGTCCCGGTAGTTGATGCAACACACCTTAACTTTCGCCTCTCGTCATTTTGCATTGCAGCCGTGTGTTACGGTTTTTCTTCTTTTTCGTTCATCTAGCCAAGTCTCTTAAATTGTATTTACCTAGTACGTTTTTTCTTTGCCATCTCATTTTTCCCTGTTATCAAATCTATTGTGATAAAACATTTGTATAGTTTGAATGTGGAAGAAAGAAAACCTCATTGTGTTTATTTCATTGATTTTTTTTTCTTCGTTGCCCTCGCTTCATCTTGTTTGTAAATTTATTACAAAAAAAAAATTGCGTCTGTTTCATTATAATTTTTGTTGTTGCAGATTTTTTTATTCGTTTTGTCTAAACGAGTTGAGACTGCAACATAAAAATGCGATTCTTTGTTTTTCTCTCTGTCTCTCTATAGTCACTAATCCCTTTGGATGTGACAGTGAAAAAAATAATATGATGAGTTTTATTCACGATAAGAAAATTTTACGCTGAATATTCGGACGCTCGGATAGAACAAAACGGAACACATTGCGAGTAAAGCGATGAAAGGGCAAATGAACTCGTAAATAAAACAGTGGACTTAATAAATTAATATGCGGTCATGCCATACACACACATTGAGTGTCGACTCATCATATGTGGATTGGGGTGGAACGAATTGGGTTGTCGTACAATATTAAGAACATATTGAGAATTGTCTCCCCCATTCCATCAGAGGAGCAAATACCGTGCGCTTATTGCTAAATTGCATTTCAAGTTCGATCCAATTTTCACAGAATTATGATTTGTTTGTGTGGAAATAAAATATACTTGATAATTTTTTTTTTCTTTAAATAACACAATAAATCATATGCAAATGACAATAGTACGAGTGACTTTAAAGTGACTCGTCAGATGATTTAATGGCAAACCGTCTCATTTCGCCGTGAAAGGAATGAGATACAGACACAGAGAGAGGCAGAAAAAGACGAAGATAGAGAGAGAGAGAGAGAGAGAGAGAGAGAGAGAGAATTGACGCATTCGCATTTCGATGCTGTTCCACTGTTAGATAAGCAACAATAATAGAGTTCGAGCAATGACAATAGAAGCAACAATAGCTTTTGTATCACATGAATTGTATGGTGTGTATGACTTTCGCTATCCGCATAGCACCGCTTGATGATTCGATTTACACAACGTTAACAGTACAATAAGCTGAAATAGAAGTTGTACACAGATTTATCTCTGGTACCTTTTGTAGCGTCGGCTCTCGTTTATTCATTTTATAAATTTCGCATATTATAAATAATTCATGTCAAAAAGAATGAAATAAATTTGTTACCTATGGTTGGGTAGGTGTCGTGAACGACAATGATTCCTTTATTGGGCTGCTTATATTGTAGTTTTTTTTTTGTGTATATGACAGGATTTTTTTCCGGGAGATTTTGGTTATTTTCTTCATTTTACATCTCGAAAAGGCACTCGATTGCCATCAGTGATGGCTCATCACCGTATAACACACACACACACACGCACACTCTTCTTCCGTTGTGCCTGTGTTTTTGTTTCCTTTCTTCTTCCTCGAAAAACGTTTTCACATTTACGCATATATTCACCTTTTCTTACATTTCACGGTCGCGTCTGTTGTGTGTTCACGGGCCATTCCAGCTATAGGTGCCAAAGCAGCACCAGATACAGCAATCAACAATTTATTGTGCTGTGTACAATGTTACAAAGCACATAATAATGCAAAGCCATACGCATTTTAAAATCAAACAAACATGTTCACATACGCAAAACCATTCGATGTGCGAGGCAACGTGAACAAACAAACGAAAACGGTGAAGAGCGAGAAATGTTAAACGGATAAAAACGACGAAATATGTGTAAAATATGTTTGATATTTTCACAAAATGAAGAAAACGAAAGTAAGAAAAAAAAAAACAATTGTGCCCGCGACACGATATATACGTGCCATCAAGTGAGAGGGAGAGAGTGTGTAGAGAGCACATGGGTAACAATCCAAAGTGGATTCATCAAACGAGCAAAAAAAAAATCAGCAGCAGCAACAACAACAAAAATACAAAAAGACACCAAAAGCAACCATAAAACGAAGGGAAAAAAAAGCAGTGCCCAATAAAGATCCAGCCAAACTTTGGCTCTTAAAATGTTTGTTGAATTCCAGCTCTTCAAAGAAAATGGTATTCATTTCGTTGCGTTTGAATTTCTCTCATTCTCAGTGTGCCATTTCATCTGCATTCCTTTTTTTTTTTCTTTTGCCATTTGCTCGTTACGCTTCACTATCTGGCGCTGCCTTTTCACTTCTGGTTATTTTCGTGTGTATGTGTGTGAATCATTTCGAGGCGAAAGAATGTTTACCAACAACGAAGCGTTGAATACAATTTTTTTTTTGACATACGTCGCGTGAAATGTATCGCATTCTTTTCACGAGTTTTTTTTTTTATTCTCAGCTTCGCATCTTTTAAGCTTTTTTTTCCCGTCGTTTTTCATGCTCGATCTTTTGTGTATATGAACAGGCTTAGAAAATCAACAAACATGTAGAGACAGAGTGAAAGACGGAGGAGCAGAAAGCCAAGAAATTCGTCTTATCTCGTTGATGGTCTTTGGATATTAAATATTGACACTAGCACATTGTCAAGTAACAAAATTTCGCTTTTACTTATTCCAACACTGGGTGTCATTACATGCCGTTTTATGTCTGTGTTGATATTCCCGCTTGTTGTTTTTTTTGTGTGTGTGCTGCTGCTGTTGTTGCTGCTGCTGCTTGTTGTTGTTATGCCTTGCAACGTGTGTATACATGTCAAGCTCGTTCACTTTTATCTTGACTGCAACGCGATGTTGTGATTGAAAACTGAATTGCTAAAGTGATTTAAAAGCTGTTTTTTGTGTGTGTGTGTGTGTGTGTGCCATTTAGACGATTGTAAAATGTAATGGCATGGGGAGTTTGTGTGCGTGTATAGAATATTCATCACTGGGCGATAATAAATTAAGGATTTTGCGGACACAAAAATAACACTTACGAAAATGTTAAGACGGTTTTTTTTGCATTGGCAAAGCTGGCCAAAGAACATTTGGTTGGGCTTGTGAGCGGGTGTTTACGCGCCATGCAACCCGTTTCTATCCCCATACTCTATCATTTTATTTACTTAATAAATTGTGTAATGTATCGTTTGAATTTATGCTAAGTAAGAGTGCAAAAAAAAAACAACAACAACAATAACAACAACAAAATCAAAAGTCTGTTGGATGATGGAACGGTTTTGCCCAATCTCTCTCATCACATCAATGTTACCAAATAATTTGCATACATTCTGCCACATTGATGCGATATATGGAGGGCGATACGGCAAAAAAACGTATATTTACTAAAAAAAAACCAATTCACAGATTTCTGCTTTTTTTTTCTTCTTTCATTCTTTTATTCTTGTAACCTCTATAATCACCTTGTGAATGTTCTTTAAGTATATGCATACGAATTTTCGCATAGCTTTTGATGAAATCCAATATTTCAAGTGAAAATGAAATTCGTCGAAATTCATTTGTCAGTGGCAAAACACACATACACAAACATTGAACAAACAAACCAAAAAAAAAAAAAAGAAAAACGAAAATCAAATGACACACGCCACAGGAACAGATTTGCCGTGCAATAAAAGCCGGGCAAACCTTTTATTCAATGGCTTTGAGAAAAACCTCGAGAATCTATTTTTGTCTACGGATACAAATGAAAGTTTTGTCGACATTGAATGACAAACATTTCCATTCATATGACAACCACCGACTATTAATCATAATGAAATTTTTGCATTTTTCCCACTTTCTTTGTTTCTCTTTTCCAGCCGGATTTGTCGTGTGGTGTGTGCACGGGTGCTATTCAACCCGAAACAGAAATGGTGGCGTTCATATCACATGGCTAAAATATATTCCGTTGTAGTTTTTCATTGCGCTCCAATTCAATTTCACAATTTTCATTTGATAAATTTCTTATAAATCGTTTTGTTTTCATTGGCCATAATATTTCAACTGCGATAGATGCGATGGATGCGATATAATCAACGTCAAATGCCAATTACTTTATCCTGCTCATGAAATCAATCCAAAAAATAATAATAAAAATGCACATTCCATCAAAAATAACGGCAATTGCTTGTGCGTACATTTTGCACTAATGCGCACAGCTTAACCTATTTCATTGAATTTTTTTTTTTTTGTCCCGTGCTTATTTTGTCGTCGTTCATATGACACATAAAAGAATGATTTCTCTTCATCATGCGTTCCACTGTGGTATCGGGATCCATTGAAGTCTCTCACTTTTATTAATGCATCTGCAACAAAAAATCCAATCGTATTTGACTGAATTGAGATTGATGAGAGTCAAAACATTAAACAAATATAAAATTTGCGATTTCTATATAGAATTCGGTGATGACATGCGAACGTTGACGGGGGGAGACGATGAAGAAAAAAATAACGTGAAACTAGAAAATCGTAATTGAAATCAAATTGAAGCGTTCGTTAAAAAAAAAAAAAAACTATGCCATTTCAAAGAATTTCTCGATTTTTCAATAATATTTTATAGTTTGAAAGCATATTTTGTTGGATTCACTACACAAAAAATTCTTTTCTAACATTTTTGTGCCGTTTTTTTTTTCTCCAAATAATAAATTTTCCGAGTTGAATGCAATGATAGCGTAACATTTTAGTGGTTTTGACCGAGTGGTGGTCATTTGACAGGTGGACATTGGTATGTCGTTCAATGTGATCCAATGGCCCAACGTGGATGTTATTTGATGCATGGTTTATTGAAATGATTGTACAAATTGAAAATCGATTTCAATCAAGTAAATGGAATTCGTTTTGTTTCAGTCATTAATGGGCATGTATGTCGGTTGACTGGTTCTGATGTTATTTTGCGGCTTTATACGTTATATTCAATCGAAATTTTGCTTTCAGCTGTCAAAATATTGAAATACAAGGAGCAAAACACGGACAACGTGAAATGATAATTGTATTTATTTTATACGATATAAATGCATATATTTGACGTCTGCACAGCAAATGGTGTGAACAATTTTGATGCGTACAGAAAAAAAAAAACAACAACAACAGAGAAATTGGAGCAAGTTTTAAGTAAATGTGGCAGCTTTTCAAATTGCCAACAATATGCCAAAATTGATGGAAAACAATTCGCCAAAAAAGCAATGTTCACCTTCACCAGAAACTTTGATGTTGAAATCGTGAGATTTGAAAATTGTTTTATCTCCAATTATTTTCAAATTTATTATTGCCAAACGAAACTTTGTGTGTGTGTGTTTGTCGTTTATTCCGATAAAATGCCAAATATTCTTGATACTTTTACTTTTTGATTGTCGTTTATTGTTAATGGAAATATATAAAAAAAAAAAAACAATGAACAACTCACACGGAAAACTTGAAAGTTTATGTTTAACAGCTTTCAGAACAGCAACAAAACAAATCGATTTTGATAATAACGATCGAATAAACGAAAATACCATTGAGACGGAAAGGAGAAAAAAAACAAAAGAAATATTTTTTTTTTGCGATTTAGGTTTAATTTCTTCGATTCTATTATTTGGCTTGTGAATTGTGGTTAGTAACCATTGGTTACGCTGCATAGACACGCAAACCCAACCATCTCATACATCAAGAGGAATTCAAGTGAGCTAAAACACTCATGCGATGAAATGGATCGTATTTTAGTTTGGCCAGTATAAATACCAAAATAAATAAGAAAAAAAGGGTACTTCGGCGTTCAACCCCTCTCTCTCTCTCGCTCCCACATTCGATACGGCCAAAAACAAGTTCAAAGTCAGAATTTACTTAAACGTTTTAATTATGTACGATCCCTGCATGCGAGAGGGCATGCTTAAAGGTAGCACAAAATTGCTCCTCATTGAGTTCATTATGTGGACAACCGCGTGAATGAAGTGGAAATCAAGTATGAACGAATACGCAAACCAAGCGTCTCATACATAAACCATAAACAAGGTTCCATCGTTAAAAAAAAAGAAACTTTTTCTAAAGCCAAAGTTTTTCGCCTTTTAATTGAATTCCTTTTATATTTCTTGTCAATGTTTTTTCTTCGCTTTTTGCTTCTTCTCTGTCTCTCTATCGCCCTCTTTATCCATCAACTTCTGCTTTAGATCAGAGCAAAAGACGATGAAAGTGTGTGTGTGTGTGTGTATGTTTTTTCCCTTCATTTTTGTTGTCTTTGATGCAAACTATCCACTCGTATTTAGTAAGTTTCTCTTTTTTTTCCATGAATCCTTCTTTTTGAACATTTTCATTTTACTCTCGTGCGTCGTTTAATTATTTTGATTTTATCGTTGGTTCTTTTCATCTTTGTGCCGCGTTGTTCATCACATCGAAATCGTTTTTACTGTTGCTTAATCTACGAGCGCACGATGTTGATTGAGTTTATAAGCGACAGCAAGTGCAGGATACGACACACACACACACACAAAACGAAACAAAACTGTATGAAGCATGATGTACGTAACAAAGCTCACAAATAAGGTGAAAAAACGGCACATTCAACGAGACCAGCATCTAAATTTTAAAAAAAAAAAAGTATATGAAAAACATGAAAATCATTTTCATTAAGAAATTTTGATGAAATTAAGTTTTTGAGCGTGAAATGCTAGCATTTCAAAGGATCTTGCCGAAATGAAGCGAAACGAATCAAAAACAGTGCACACAGCACACCTTAAATGCACCGAAACAGTTCGGTGATGCGGTAAATCTGTGCTAACACATACACCGGATACGCCATAATCAAGCCCGAAATATATATTCAAGCAGACAACAAAACAAGTGCTCGATGGAAAGAGGCAGAAGAAGACACAAAAAAAAACAGAAAAAGAACAGAAAAAAAAGACATACACTTCCAATCGTGGCGCGCACACACACACACACACACACAATTTATAATCAAGATTGAGAGAAATAATGTCGTGCAATTTGCATAAATATTTTGAATAATTTAAAGCAACAGAAGAGAGAATGAGCGTACGCTAAAAACATCAAGATTGGTTGACATTTTACGGATTCGCACAATAAGCGAGCGCACTGATAAAAATATGGATCATAAGAAACCACATTATAGCGCTCGTTCACTGTGGACGTGCGCGGCTGTGTGACGAAGAAAAGCAGATTACAAATGCTCGAAACCAAAAAAGAATCATCACATCGTTGCAAGTGATTTTGGGTTGTCGGTTGTCGGCATTAAATGTGCATATATTCAACCAATGCAACATTGTATATACACATCGTACGAAGTACGCATTAACATACACTAAAACTGAACTTTGCCAAAACCCAAAAGCGATTGAATCTATTATTGATACATAATTAAATCGTGATTTACGTTGGTTTATCCATCTCTTGTACCTTCACATCCATCTAAATTGTCTCGTACCTAATTTTTTTGCTGTTATTGTTGTTATTCGCAATAATTTATTTTCATGACCTAATTATGGCAATAGCATGCATCTGGTATGCACATTTGCACATATACTCACATTACCGATGCATCTATAACATCTATATTGGATTTTTGATTGGCATAACGGCAAGAGAGAGAGAGAGAGAGAGAGAGAGAGAGAGAGAGAGAGAGAGAGAGTAAAAAAAGGACACACGAACATTTTACATGAAATCAAGCTCTAGCAGCACGCGCGATTTCATAAATGTTCACTTACTCACACAACCAATAAATTCATGTCTACTGTTCTAGTTACGTCAAAGTATTCGTACTTTCTTACCCTGAAAAAGAACTGAGCAACAACTTTTTTTTTGTTTGCTGTGTTTTTCGTTTCATTTTGCTGCCATCACTCAAGTCCAGAAGACTTGCAGAAGACTTTTCTCGTATAACATCCGGTGATCAATTTGAATCCGTTTCAAAATCATATTTGTTTTTTTCTTTATTCATCTTCATCGTTTTCCATCCATGAAGGCTATCAAAGTTTTGTGGAATTAAGTTCAAAGACGTTGAATGTTTTGGTGCTATGACATGCAAATGAATGGATTCATGTCGCCGGATTTTGTTCCATCAAAAGAGACTCGACTTCAAGTGAACCATCAACAACAACAACAACACACACACACACACAAAGAAACGAAGACGACTCTCATTTATGCGGTAATATCACATCCGGATAGTTTGAAAGCAAACAGGCAAAAGCACAAAAGCTGTGTGATGAACAAAACAACGACACAAAAAAAAACGAACAAAATGAATCGTTTGAAAGCTTCGCAACGTTGCACATTTCGGTGAATGAGAATGAGAGAGAGAGAGGAGGTGAGGGCGGGAGAAAGGGACAAAATGAGTGTAGATAAAATGATAAATGGTCGAGCCGTTTTAATGTTGACTGGAATGAAACAAATAACGCTTATCTTTTGGGTTGGTTTTGTACTTGAAGCAACATTTTTCAGTATCAAGCTTTTCAACGAACTAGTTAAAATCATTGCGTGTAGTATTCATATTCGACCGTTTGCCGGCCTCAATCCCATTCCATGGCGTTATACATTTGTTGTTGTTGTTGTTGTTGTTGTTGTTTTTCTTCGGCCATTTTCAACCTCCAAAAACTGTCTGTGTATACATAAATCCCGGTGTATGTTATCATTTATACAAATTTATATGCGCATTGGGACACATTTAGATGTTGGTTAAGCGTTTTCACACAAATTTCGATAGGCGACTTTAAGCGTTTATCGTGCCTCAAGCTAATTGCAAATGTTTGCCGGAAATTTCAATTACATTTCATTTCGATCGTAAAATACACGGTCTCATTCCATATTTATCGAGTGAACAGTATTCAAGCGTGTTTATTTTTTCTCTATATATTTGTACACATACCATATTTCATGCCATTCGATCGATTGTGCGTCATATTCATTTACGCATTTAATCGCTACTTTAATCGAAACATGATTCTTTGCCATTTAATTTCAACAAACTTTTCATCATTTGTTACCACTTTCAGCATCGATTGCATGTTCACGTAACTCCATCCCAGTTTGATGCAAAAAGTTTTGCGTAAAATGAGAGAAAACAATGAGAACGAGATAGAGAAAAGGCAACAAACAAACCATACTTGGTTCGTCTAAACTTCGAACGAAGTAAATAAGGTAGTGATGGCACAAGGCCTGAACGATGCAATCGCTATACCGTTCGATGGCATGATGAAAAATGCATAGACATTTCCTTGTTGCAATGGCTATTAATGGCATCAATATCGAGTGCCCATATAATGCTGTACATCTCTCATTAGTACATGTTCTTCGTTGCAACGATATGAGAGTCCGAGAGTCATCATCCACTTCACACAATTTATCTCCACCTGAATAGACCCACATTGCACATTATACACATGACATGTCTATAGATGTATAAATAGATATCAAAATATATATATTAATAAATCAACGAAACAGTGAATGTTGTGTTGCTGAAGTCCCTGTTATTCACATTCAACGTAAAAAAACAAAAACTTTTATTGAACGCACAAGTTTTGTTTCATAAACTGTCTTTTAATTCGAGTTTTTCCTCAAGGCTCTTCGGACTTTACCATGTTCATTGTTCATCTCTGGCCCCCGTGAACTGATGTCCGGCCAGTTGTATGCTCAGATGCTCACCATCCACCAGCATCATTCTCTTCATCTCTCTAATACAACACAAAAAATCATTTTCCATTTGGGCCAATTATGTGTAGAGAGAATGCGCCTTGTGACGCGAACGTACTAATTTCAATTATTTTGCGAAAAGCATGCAAAACAATCTTTTCGATCACATTTCATTTGATTAAGTTGAAAATATAATTTGATTACAGCATACATAAACAAGGGAGAGTGAGTAAGAGAGAGAGAACGATAGATCTCAAACAAGGGGAGCGAGGGCAAAGCGTATAAAATGATTTGGTTGAAAGAAAACGAGAGAGAGAGAGAGAGAGAGAGAGAGAGAAACAGGAGGCGTACACTCGCACACATTCATTTCGCTGCAGATGCACAAGAATGAAGAATGCAAAAAGTCAGTTTGTTATTGAATTTACGAAGTTGGTTACTTATAAGTTTCTTGCAAACTATCTAAAGTTTCGACCCAATCAAATTTCAATGATTGGGTTCAATTCGCCGGAACGTAGCCTAGCGAAAGAAGGATGGAGAATGAAATTGGCAAGTGAGGGAATTCAGAGAGCATCACGACGAACAGAGGGTGAGAGAGAGAAAGAGAGAGAGAAAGAGAAAGAAAGAAAGAGAGCAAAGCGTTATAAAGTGCATCAACGAACGCAAACAAATAAACTAACTGCAAAATGCTGCAATAAAACTGCTGCATTTCCCACATATTCTGATGTATTTGCATCCGAATATTGTGGGATCCAAATCTCGAAATGAGAGAAAAGTTCCACTCTTTCGTCTCTCTTGGCTCTCCCATCTTCCATCTTCTGTCATTCCATATATATACCCATTCACCATTCAGTATGCATTTTAAATGAAGTCGTTTACATACTTTCTGAAATTGTTGAATTAAAGTAAAACCTTCAGCAAAAAAGCTGTTCTCGGAATTCAGATGAAAAAAAAACACATACACACACTCACATACACATTTATACACAAGGATGAAAGAAAAAAAAAATGAAACGAAAATTTCTCCCCATTCAAATTCTTGAATTGCTTGGGAATATATAAATATATATATATATGTGTGTATACGTTGTTGAAATGAATTCCAAAATGAAAAAGCCAAGAGTGAACAATTTTAAGAGGACGTAGGGAAAGAGAGAAAGTGTCTCTTGGTTTTCGAATTCACTGGCAAACGGTATAGACAGACTATTCGGTAAATAAAGTGAAAATAGGTTTTGTAAATTCACACACAAGTCCGAAAATTTGACAAGATTACATTCTCCCTCTCCCTCGTTCTCACTCTATCGAATATAAACACTCTATTAGTGATTCTGTTAAACATTCAATCAGTGAACAAGTTGGCAGCTCATTCTATCATTTGAACGGAGATACGTAATCAAACATCATGATAAAATTCTCCCATTCCCCAAATATGGGAATGGTGTTGCTGTGTCTCTCTCCCTCTCTCCCTCTCTCTGTGTGTGTGTTTATGTGTAAATCGCATGCATGTTATTCACCCAGGCGTGTATAAAAGAGAAAATGAAGATGGTATAAATGGTTGAAGTAGAGGTGGATGGCAAAGTAAAAAGCTTTATTTGCATGTGTTATTGGGTGTAATCGAAATAATTGCGATTGAAGAATCTTCTTTTTTACGCTCCAAAAAATCACCAAGTTGTGAGTTCCTTTTCAACGAAATATCTACTACATACAAAACGCAATCATGAGAAATTCACTGGAATTGTGCCCACACATTACAGACCTACAGAATAGCTTTCAAAGGAATAGTAAGATGAAACTGTTGAAGAGCTAGTAAAACAAAAAAAAAACTCTATTTCTCTCTCCCACACACACACACACACACACAACCCGCAAAAGAAAAAAACTCAACCCGCACACAAAATCAGAAAATAGATATAGAGAAGTAAGTAATGTGTTCCCTTTCCGATGTGGAATCCTTCATTTCCATACCGTTCGATAATTTCTGTCTTTTTCCTCGGCAACCGAAACACATTCACTTACGTTTCAGTACACATCAATGTTATATCAGTGATGCAGTCGGCACTTTGCCACAAACACATCCGAGTGCGTTTTACACTCATTCACATTGAATGAATGAATCTCACAACAGAGACCAAAATAACTCTTTTTCTGTGCTGCTACTCGCACATCTATCAAAGATAAAGTGAGAAAATAGCGACTCGAATAGCAACAAAAAACACTAGTGGAGAGAGAGACCGAGCAAACAGAAGAAGAATAAAAAAACAAAAACAACAATGTACGGCATCAGCGAATATCCAACGGTGACGGGTGGATAGGACGCACGATGAGAGTTAAAATGGCAAACATACACATACACTCTAACACACACGATTCAGGTCAAATGTGAGTTAATCCATTGGAGATGTGAAATGTGCGAATGCAATGGGTCTATCTATCTCTTTACACTATGTATAAATGTGTACATGTCAAAAGATGGATTGCACGGTTATCTGCATCATCAACGATGATGCCGAAGATCGTACATTAACTAGTCGACACGGTGAAGGAATCACAAGATGAGCAGTGAGAAAAAAAAAGAGAGGAATGCAACTGCATTGAACACACTAAATGCAAGAGACGGAGACACACACACACAGAGAGAGAGAGAGAGAGAGAGAGAGAGAGAGAAATGGAGCGTGTGAGAAATGGCCAAGTTACGAATATTTCAATCTTGTGCGCTAGCTCTGGTATGTATAAATATGTGCATGTCGACATTGTTTGCTCAAATTCAGCATTCGTTAACAGTCATTATGGTGGAAATGCATGCACTGCATATCGATACATACATTGTGCCATATCCCGATTGAGATGGGAATCAGAGAGCTTTTTCGCGACATCAGCGCAAAATGACGTTGTTCGGCATCGAACGAATTGAGTGGTTGCGAACGACTTGAAACCGGGGGAAAGAGACACACCGTGAACAAACAAAAATGCTAAGCTGCACAACAACACAAAAACGATCCAAAAAAAAAACGGGAAAGATCGACATGGAAAATGTTCAATATTGTTAGACCTCTGTTGGATACTATCATACCACTCGTATTGTGTGATTGCATGCCATCGTCTATTGTATCCGCTTCTTTTTTTTCTCAGTCTCTCTCTCTCTCTCTCTCTCTCTCTCTCTCTCTCTCTCTCTCTCTCTCTCTCTCTCTCCCTCTCCATTCGAACAATTCTCATCATTTCTTGGTATTCATTCGGGTTGTACACAACTACAACGCAAATATGGCGTTCTTAAGGTTTCTTGTAATTAAAATTGATGCATTCTTTGGAAATTACACCTTAAACTCTTGACTGTATGGTATGGTATGGCATAGCAATTTGCAAAATTGTATATCCTAAACACTCATTGAAAAGGTGTGAATTGTTCAAGATAAATGGAAGCTTTCATCTGGCAAAAATACTGGCTTCTAGTCTAATATAGCGCAATTTCATTTAAAACACACGGAATTACTGTGTCAGTAGTTCCCAATTGTTTCGAATGAAATGAATAGAAACGCACAATTTTTTCTACCTATCTGAGTTTTAGTCCTAATTAAAATGAATGATTTTAATTATTTCGATTAGTGAATTCAATGTATTAATGTTGGCCATTTGGACCGAGAATAATATAAGCCTATTGGCATGAAATTATCTCTCAATTAATGTATAAACGAAATTCGGAATGGAAAATATGGTCCAAATTTAATTTGCAATTTATTCAAATGATTGATTTGTTGCGGTTTATAACGCAACCGTTGAAATTTTTGTTGTTGTTGTTGATTGAAGCACAACTGAGGGTTGCACCAAACTAGGCTTCTATGCAAATCGGACGGGCTTAATTATGAAAATAAATATAATCAATTTAAAATATGACTGCAGATAATTGGAGTGAAGGTCCTTTTTATGTATGTGTGTCTACCACCAACAACAAAAAATCCTTTTTTTTCATGGCTGAAAAATGGAATTTAACAAAAGTTGCAAATTTTTTTGCGAAACAGTCGAAAAGAAAGACAAATGAGAAAAAAAAAATGGACCAAACGAAACGAATAGGAAAAAAAAATGTTGTGTCTGCTCATTGAGATTAGCTTAAATTAATAGACTTGGAGTCCGAATATACCAAATACACACACACACAAAAAACTGCACCATATTTTATATTTGGTGTGTTTGTGAATGCGTGTACATTTTTTTGGTTGTGTGTGTGTTCGCACATCTTCTTTGTGCTTTTTGGAATTCATTTGTCGTTATCCGCCTGAAACATTATAACGAATCGAGAAAATCCCCCAGAGAATGAATACAAAGTAGTACCCGAAAAAAAGAGCGTACAAATTTGAGACAGAACGATTCACCATACACACACACACACACACATTGGCACACTCGCTCACAACAACCCGTAAAAGCTAATTATATTCATCTAAAAGAATGTGTAGCGATAGAGAAAAACGAAGGTAGTATGGTTTTGTATCCAAATGAGAATAGCCACCATCCGATGGTATTCGTTTTCACATGTGATGAAAATGGCCAAATTCACGTATACTTCATTTAATGGATTCTTGTTATTTTTTTTTTTTTTTTTTTTTTTGGTTCGTTGTTGTTGCGCCTGTTTGATGCTGCCGTTGAACCGTGGCATAGAAACATACAAAACATACCGAAAAACCACTTGGAACATTCACAAAACGGGACAGCAGCCGGGGCAAAAACAGAGGGAAATTAAGACTAATTATCATTAACGTTAAGTTCATAAAATACTTTTAGCGCTTAATTTACGAACGAAAGATTCGGTTTGGCAATGAAGATATATCAGTGTTTGCCTGAATCGCATACACCGTATGCACATGTGTGTTAAAATGTTTATTACGTTATGTTTGACGAGGCGCACTCTTTTTATCTTTCTTTTTTCTCGGTTTGTACGAGTGTGTGTGTGTGTGTGTGTGTGTGTGCGATGGGCTTGCATTAAATTCCATTTGGTCAATATTTTAGTTGAGTGTATTTTGTTATGATTTTTGGTGTTTGGGTGATTTGAAGGCATCAGCCAAATGTCGAATGCGATTTGCCTGAACTTTCATTTGCAAATTCTCACATTTCACTTGATGAAACACACAAGAAAAAAACAAATGCACACAAATCGAATTACAAAAGCTTCGGCACAGCCACACCAACATTCCCCGAGTATTGTATGCTATTAACTGAAATGATAGTTTTTACTTCTGTTTGGTTGTATTGCTTTGCCCAAAAACTTTTGCCCATTTTTGCCCATGATATGGCATATGACAAATTTTCATTGGCAAAGCACCACACTTATAACACGGATGATAGCTACCAAACCAAAACAACGATACACATATATAGTTGTTGGTTACGAGTAAAAAAAAAACATAAAAAACAAAACAAAAATATGAGAAAACCCAAACTTGGTAATTGCCATGAATACAATTCAAACATGCTCAGTACACAGCCAGGAGAATAAACACTAGTTGAATTTCGTATTGTTTTGTATTGTACGTATTATTGGTGTACTGTGTGATTGTGTGCTGTGAGTTGATTTTTTATTTCTCGTTTATTTGTTGTTGTTGTTGTTGTTGTCGTTGTTTTATTCGCTCTGTTCGAGTGTCACCACATAATATGGAAATATATGTGGACGATGTGTATACATTGGTACTGTTTACACAACCGTATGCCCACGCCAATTATATTAACTGTCAAACTTTATGTTAACACCACATGACTTTATCGCATCCAAATAGAACATATGCATACAAAGAGGCCTTAATGGTTTAGTAAATGACAGTAGCGCTGATAACTGTTTGGGATATTCAACTGTGTCAATTATATTTGGTTTTGTTTGGATTCAATGGATGGTATAGCATGGAGGGCGCCGATGTTCATCCAGTCATGGGCTTCCATTGTCATCATTTTCTGGCAATGTAACAAAACTGAATGTTATGAAATGCAAATTCAAATGGCTTGATTCATTTATGCGTCTATCAAACGTGTCATCGGATTCGAATATGAGCAGGTTTTTATTTAGTTTGTTCTGTTATTTGTTTGTTCTCACTTCAAAGGGGTTAAAATTTTGATTATTGTGCTATTGAAAACATTTTTTTTTTACTTTTTTTTGTTGAAATGGTTGAATTTGAGTATTTTAATCGGAATTAATGGAATTCTCGGTTCGTCAGTTCAGTTCAAGATTCAATTCGTAATTATGTACAAATGCTTAATTGTTGATTCTCTGTTTTTGTTGTACATTTGCAGACATGAAGTACGAACGCTAAAGAAAATGCGCAACAATCAATCGAATGCAGCACATACGATCGTTAGCAATAAGGAGCGTTTGACCGTTGATTGGTTTTCGAAAGTTATCACCGAATTTCGTGCTGAATTGACGGAATTACAAGAGGCACAAAATAACACAACACGACGCTTACAGCAACGCAATTGTGGCGAAGAATTGGTGGAGTTGCGTGACGATTTCGATAAATTGAAATTGGAATGGAATGCAATCCGATTGCGGCAGGACAATATTGAGCTAGCGATAAAGGAGCTACAAGATGAAGCAATTCAACGTGACGATGATTTCCGACGTAGCCAAATCCAAGTAAGTACTACACATGTGTGTACATCAACCAACCTACACAATTATAGAATTTTATGTGTAAGCAGGATAAATATGTGTTTTTTTTTTCTTTGTGTAATCTTAAATCCAAAAACGAGATCTCGGAATACCATCTGATTTGATTTGATTCGATGCGATTATCGGAAAACAGTTGCTCATTTTTTTTTTTTTTTTGTTGTTGTTGTTGGAGCATTTGGAACGCGACGGAGTGCGGGAACATTGACGAAGCAATCATCAAGAGAAACATAAAAATAAAAATCAAAATAAAATCGAAATCCATAAACACCTGGCGGATTTTTTTCCGTTTCGGCTGCAACAAGTACGATTAATGAACAGTTTTAGACATAGAGAGAGAGAGAGAGAGAAAGAGAGAGAGAGAATGACGATGAAAACATAGCCCATGGCAAATGTAACCAGCATATGCGTCAATTCAACGAAAATTTGTTGGAACGATGAAACGTGCCCAAATATAACAACGCACAATTCATTCTCGTTGGTGTGTGTGTGTGTTTTTTATTCTACTGTTGTTTTACGTTCATTCGTTTGTGTGTTTGTGTCTCGACACAAATTTACCGATCGCCTCTGAATCACAAGGCTCTGATATATTCACGCAAATCGATGTGTATTTGACTGCCGAAGGTAGATCGAAGAAATCACTGATAATGCATTTTTTTGTTTTGTTCGCTGTTCGTCTTTCTTTTATTTCTGACCAATCACGAACTGGTCAAATGATTCAGTAAAAAAGCAGATGTTTTGCATCGCTTCTCTTTTTCGGTTGTTTCGTGTGTCGTTTAATGTTCGTTGTTGATGTTGCTGTTAATGCTGCTGCTGTTGCTGCCGCTGGTGATGTTGTTATCGTTGCCATTGTTGCTGTAGAATCAATTCTTGTTTCTACTTTTGTTTCGCGTTACTTTAACGACGATATATACAATCTTTTTACGCTCTTGCTCTCTCTCTCTCTCTCTCTCTCTCTCTCTCTCTCTCTTTCCCTCTCTGGTCCGACACAGGTTTCGGTCATTGTGACGGGTTGATGGGGATAGATGTGCATGTAACGGTCCACTGAACGCATACATTTTGCTCTGTGTTCGAGCCGTCTCTTTTTGATTCGAACCGATTTTCTTCTCTCGTTTCGCTGTAATTTGATTACGATCCTTTTCGCATAAAACCGAATAACATTATGTTATATCTGTTTGAATGGAAAACGGTGTTATTTTTTTGTTTATTTGTTTTGTTTGTTCAGCAGCAAATCTTCAATGATAGATCCCATTCAATGTCATTCAATGTGTTAACTGTAATATCTAATCACATTGAAACTAATTCCAATTATTTTGATGCGATAAAAACGATGACGATCGAAAAAAGAGCGTAGTCACGAGTAGTGTGTGTGTGTGCTGTTTAGCACCTTCAATTATGCTCCACATTTGATTGAAGTGAGTTTGAGTTGAGATAAGTTTTTCTTTGTAGTTTTTATCACAAAGAATCAAATTAGTTTCTTCAATGCCTTAATTATTGGCTTGCTCCTGAAATGCGGCAAAAGAAATGAAAAGTATTTCAATTCTATCGTATTGGGTTCTCAGTATCCAGTGAGTCTTTGTGTGTGTGTGTGTTTGTGAGTTTGCGTCATTATGTCGTTCAATAAACTATCAGTATGAACGAATTTGATTGAATTGGCCACCAAAGTGCTGGTGCCATGCACTTTTTTTTTCTACCTTCATCGCTCGGATCGATCTCATTTCATTATGTCCAACTTTGTTCGTTTCTTTCACAAATTTCTGCTCGTTTTTTTTTTATCTTTACAAAGACATTTTTTTCCACATTCTTGTTCCATTTCCCTTTGATGTCTTTTCGCCTGTAATTTTTATTCACATACAAGAATATCAAATCAAACAAATTTCGGTGCAAAGCATTTCAAACTCGCACAGGTAGTTTTTAATTTGGTTCAAATGCACACAAACATACTCACTCACGCTCTCTCACATCCACACACGCACACACAAAATACGTGCACATGACTGATTCGAATATCCAACTTTTTCTCCACCTTTACATGCATTACAAAGTAGCAACAGCAGTTGTTCTCAGTTCATCTGCTTTATTTAATTCGGTTTTTTTCTTTCTCTCTTTGATGAGCGCTCGTTTGCCTTCTCTTTGTTGCAATTTCGTTCTATATTCGACGTTTCATATGGTTCGTGTGTGTTATTTTTTCTTTTTTTTTTTTGGTTGGATTTTCTCTGTCCACATTTTTCGTTTTGTTGAATTGCCAATTGTAGCCCATTAAATAATAAACTTTGATTTGATCGATCGAAATTTCGAAGAAGTAACATATTTGAACGTTAAGCTATCAAATGAATTTTGTTCCGATAAGACTCGATGTGCGGGGAATTTGATTGAATTAGTTATGATTTGATTGTGACATTTGTATGAAATGCTAACATTAATATTCCACAAAACACTCACCATTCGGTCACCACCCACATATCAATGGCGAATTTTCCCATTGCAAATTTTACAACATCAAAGCGAATACATATAATAATCAATCAGATATCTAAATGCTACGATATACTATATATGTATGTATATGTTGATGACGTTGCCATGAAGTGATAAACTTTGAAAATCACATTAAATAACAAATCGAATAGTATTCGAAGAAACCTTTATCCATCATTATAAAATGCCGAATTTTATGCTTTCGATTATTTTAGATTTTTACATTTACAATGTTTGATTTCCAAAATCAAAGCCAATGCCACCACAGTAATAACATTTTCCGAATTTATTATCAATGGAATGCAATAACCTAAATTCAAAATTGTGAACCACACATTTGGTCATAGCTGTTAAAGTGCGTCATTTTGGTGTGTACACACACCCGAGAAATGCACACACAGACAAATGGCGAGAATGGAATTTTAGTTCGATATTATATAAAATGATAACGTCAACGATAAATCCTGTTGGAAGCGTTCAGTGCAACTGATGAAGTTCAATGTGCCAAAGGGTGTTTCAGCTGTGGTGATTTGTTGTTGTTACTGCTGCTGTTCGCATTTCAACGCAAGTTGTTCAGCTTCATTTCATTCTACAACGATCCTAACGAATTTCCTGACAATGTATTTTGAGACGAGCTGCTGCTGCTGCTATTTTTCTTTATCCTCTGCGCAAAAGCGTTTGTCGGTGTGTCGGAAACACGAAATGAGCATTTCAACAAAAAAAAAAAAAAGAAAAAAGAAAGAAAATATAACGAATTGGTTGTATCGCAATCACAGTGAAGCATTTTGACCGATTTTATGGTGTTGCACCTGCTTGTGCTCGCATCTTTTGGCGGTATTTTGATTGCTTGTGTCAGATCGCCAATTGCATTTGCTTACGCATTTCTCTTTCATCAGTAATTTTCATAATTAATTTTATGAAATCGTGTAAAGTGAAGGTTTTGCTCGGGATTTTTTATTCCGCGTTGTTGTTGGTTGGTTGGTTGTTGCCGCAATAAAAATGTAATCACACGAATATCTTTGATCGAGTTGTAGCGAAATTTTGGTGTTCAACTTGGTGTTTAAATGGAATAATTTGTCTCTGTTTGGGTAATTTCGCTCGAACCAGAGTGATTCAATCATCTTAAAATAACTTGCAGCACAACATGAATTTGGACCAGTATTTTAGCAATTTCTTTGCTGTTCCCCTTCACCTGTTTTGCACCACTGGAATTCAAAATGTGTGTACGAGTGTGTGAGTATAGTGAAAGTAGTTTGCTTGTCAACATAAGTCTCGTTGACAATCTTAAAATCCGCTACTGACATGCGAAATATAAAGCATGGCAATGAATCATCATAGCAAATGAGTGTGCACGGCACGCAGCTAAACGAAAACGGTAAAAGCAGCAACGAACAACAACACGCACTCACATGAAACAGAAGAAGAAAGAAAAAAAAAGAAACAACAACTAACATTCGTAATTCAAACTTATTCAACGTGACATGTTTTCCTCTGTTAATTCATGCAAGATAAACTATGAAAACGAATAGTCCTTTATTTAGCATTCTCGGTTAACGTTTATTTACAGCTGACAAAACGTGATTTCTATCAACAGCCACACGATGAATGATTTCCATTCATCGCATCGAATACGTTTGTGGTGTATGTTTGAGTGTGTGCGTGTCGGTGTATTTGCATCACAACTAAGTGTTGCTCTCATTTTAGATCCAGAGAAGAGCACTATTTGTAGATGAAAATCTGCATGACAAAATCAAAATGTGTGTGTGTGTGTGTTCGTTGTACCAGCCATCATTAGGCTTGGTACATGTTCAATTTCGACCGAAAGCAAATTATAAAGGTTGACTTGAGTTAAATCGTATACGAAAATCTTTTGGGTGGCATGAAAAGTGCCTTCTTTTCATACACACAAAAAAAAAACACACATCGAATAAATCCGTATGGGGAATGAGAGTGAATCGAGAGAAGGCCAAAGATTAAGTAAGCCACATACCAAAAAAAAAGTGCACACAAAACCACATTGAGAAGATATAAAATTTCCGATTGTTCAAGCTCAGCACACTCGCACACGCACACGCACAGATACAAAATCATATAGCATATAAAAACAGTCAGGCCTACAGAATCTAGATGCTACAACAACACGTATTCAGTAGCCATGCAAAGCATTCGAACCACTAAAAGTACAATAGATTAAAATGCTTGTGTGTGACCATAAAAGGAAGATGAAAACATCCCGGGCAATAAAATCCAAGCGAAATAACAATCAACCGAATGTAGAATACGAAGACAACATACACATAATACACAAATAGCCGCAGCAGCAGCAGCAGCAGCAGCCGCAACAACAGCAGCATATATTGGCCCAAGTGTACAGCAACTGAAAGCAAAACTGCGAAATGGCCAATGTGCGTAATTTGATGTGCTCTGTGCTGTGCTACAACTAAAACGTATCAAAATCAAATAAATGAAAAAAAGAGCGTTTCTTGCCCACAAAAAAGGACACACACACACACACACATACCGGATAAAGAGCAACACTGCAACAACAAACAACCAACAGCAACATAAGACAATAACGAAAATCACATAAGCACAAATTGTATCCTACTTATGGCAATAGAAAATTGAGTTGTCGATCAACAGTTTAATCTAGCATTCAATTGGATTGGAATCCAATGGAATCTATGTTGCGTACCGTTTTGAGCTTGATGCTCACAAATGCAAAAGGACAACAAAAAAAAACAACACACACACAACGCACACACAAAATCAAATGAAATGAACGAAACGAAACCGGACCTCAAGCCATCCGCCATCGAGTGAGCAAACGAGCGAGCAAGAATGAGAAAAAACGACATTTTTATTTACTATTTTCGGTATTTCATCCGTCAATAAAATCAACTTTGCCAATAAAATCCGGTTTATTCGGTTTTTATCGTTTCCAAAATGGAAAAAAGCATAAAATATACACACAACAAATAAAATACCAAAAATGCTATTGCCAACCCATTCAATTTTGTGCGGGCGCGCGTTTGTGCGGGGTGAGGGTATGATATCTCCATTCCCCAACTCCACATGATAGTGGCATGATTGAGTTTTGAAAATGTTAGCTGCTACTCTTCACGCAGTGAATATTCCACCGAGGCGAATAAAAATCAACTCAATTGTTATCGGCAACGTGCGAAAACGATGGACAAACTACTAAATCGCAATTGTTGATGATTGCACAACCATTTACCGTAATTGTTAATTGACATTACATTTTCCGACTTCATTTTGCTGTTTCACACTCAGTTCACTAATTTTTCAATCGAAAATCTCTCGAACAAAATTCAATGTGAACAAAATTACTGTTAGAGTCACATAAGTGACTTAGAATTTTCTTAACGCGATATTTTAAGTGACATATTTTTATTTATAGAATGTTTTTGTGTGAATAAAACTATGATGACTTGGAATTTTTCCGAGTGCATGACTTTAATTTGGCCAAAAAAAATTAATTATTCAAGAAAAAAAAATCCCTCGGGCATTAATTGTGACCGATTGGTTCAGCAATGCACATAGAGCAATCGAAATGTATGTCACCACGTCATCAAGATAAAAATGAGATTTTTTTTTTATGTTGGCTGTCAAAATGGTTGAATTTCAAACCGAAAAAAGCAACAACAACATAAAAATTTGCCTAGATTTCGGTCTATTCTCCGATTTTATCGATGAATCAACACAACAACAACCAAAAAAAAGCCTGGCTAATATATGTATGTCGGTTGCTTGTCAAATGGCAAAGCCATTTTTTTCGTGCTTGGTTCCGTTCGGTTTTTGCATACAGTTACTTTTGGCCGCTTTCTCCGTTGTTGTTTTTTTGTACTCTATATCGTTCTTTTTTTTATTACTCCTACCAGTTGATGCATTTAAATTCCACACAAATTTTTCATTGCAATTTAAATGTGATGTCTAAAATGGATGAAAATAGATGTGAGCTAAATTTGTTCAACATTTTTGCCAGGTCCTGAACATGAACATGAGCTCTTATGTTGTCGACACTGGATCCCATATTCTACACTTTTTTCGCTCTCTCTCTCTCTCTCTCTCTCTCTCTCTCTCTCTCTCTCTCTCTCTCTCTATTGTGCATCTTTCTCTATTGCAGTTTCAAGTTGATGCAAACTAGTCCGCTACCTGCATTTATTTCAGCCGCACCGCGCCATCAAATTTGAAATGTGAAACATATATCGGTGCATCGCATCGAAGTGTAGCACTTTAAAATGCTATCCTCTGAGTGCATCGTGTGAATCTCTTCCTATCTCTCGCACTCACTCTCGTTCTCTCTCTTTCTCTCATTCTCGGTTTAAATACGTATTTTAGACGGCAAAACATGTGAATTTGCGATACAATACATGTTCGGGGGCCGTGTGCACGAGTATTGTGCAAATACTATTTACATATTTTTGAAATATAAATTGAAGTCGATGTGATAGTGTAATACGAATACTTGTTTAATTCCAAAGAAAAAAGGCGAGCCAGGAAGAGAGAGAGAGAGAGAGAGAGAGAGAGAGAATGAGAGAAAGTGAGAGAGAGTGAAAGAGTGAATGAAAAAAAATAGAGAAAGTCGAACAAAACTACTAGATAATGGAGTGTGCGCCCTTGTAAAACACATGAACTAGAATAGTAGCTTCCTGGGATTTTTGTTGTTGTAAACCATTTGCACAGTACTACAATTCCACGATTACCGTACACAACCGGAAACAAAGTCGGATTTAAAGCGCGAAACAGAAATAATAGAATCAACTCTTTTTTACTCATTTGCTCTCTCCCTTTTCAAATGAAGGGATAGAGAGAGGGGGCTTTTGGCATTCTCTCTTTGCCAGTATTTTCATCTGTGCTCTTGTGCACTGTTTTGATCTAGAGTTTTGACACTCGAAACATCACCGGTTCCTATTCAACGAGCTGGCACAGAACGATGCAAAATACCAAAATGAGTATTCCAACAAATACAGCAATAACAACAACACACACACACACACAAGCAAAGGCTAAGTGAATGAATTCGAATGAATTTGCAAAGGTATTTGACGGCAAAATAAAATAAATGGTCTTGATGTGTGCAAGAGTTCGAATGCGAGCGAATGAGAAAGAAAGGACCAAAACCAAATCAACACAAATGCATTCTGGCGAATAGTTAAGAGTCTTCACGTATGCAACACCTTGTATAAATTATGTTGAGCCCGTGTTCATTATTACATTGGACCAACATGTTAAATCTAGTCTGAAGAGTCAACATGAGATGCATTTTCTAGCGAAGAGGATTAAAAAAAAAACAGAAACAAAAATGGAAATGAACATTGAAGGAAACGCAAACAAAGTGATTGCTTCAGGTGGATAATGCGTTTTACCATGTCACATTGTAAACGGACTCGCCTTTTACCATTAAAACCACCTACTCCTTCAAGAGTAACCAAGAAAGAAAGAGAGAGAGAGAGAGAGAGAGAGAGAGAGAGAGAGAGAGTAACTAAATACCTATTTGATTCTATGGCTGTCAAACAAAATGAATACCATCAAAAATTATAAACAAAACTCATTTAATCCGTTGAATGTTGTATTGTGTACTCTTCAATTCGATGCGCTATTTTGCATGGCCATTCACAATTCGACCGGAAAAGCTCCCGCAAAAAAAAATTACGAGAGAAAGAGAAATAAAAACAACCACACACAACTAAAAATAGAAATTCAAACCGAAAGCACACAATAACAACAACAACAACAACAACAACAACAACAACAACAACAACAACAAAACACACGAAACGTGAAACGTTAAGTAATAAGCTGAATGTTTTTGTTGGTGTTGTTTTTGCCCTTCGTTCCACGTAAACACACTTTGGCCTGGTTGTTTTTGTTTTCATTTATCCTTGGCATTTGGGTACTACGATGGATGATTTTAACAAAGAGCATCAACCAAACCGAATCTAGTTTGCAATGTTTTTTTTTTTTTTTTTTGTCTCCCCTGTGTTTCTCAATACAATTTGCCGTCTGTTGTTTTTCAAACAGAATTTTTGCTTGAGCCAAAGCAACAACACCGAGTTTAGTTTACAACGGTGGTGCACGTAGTGAAAATGTCAGCCAAAGTGCATCCGATTTTCTGATTCTAGTCACTTTTGTTTATTCATTTCTCTTCTGTCTGTTCACTTTGGCTTTGTATATGCACTTCCATCTTTTTTCTGTGCTTGTGCCGAATGAAATTGTATATTTCATGTGCTTGCATTTTATACGAATACTCTTATTTGTATTAGGTGTTTTGTTTTTTTTTTGTGTGCTCCTGTTGTTGTTGTTGTTCGAAACTCTGATTCGATCTCAATGCACCATTATCATTACAATTGGTGATCCAAAAATAACAAACTAGCACACTCAAATCCACGGATAACGGGCGCATCGTAGCATCGATAATAGATGAACGAAGTGCGCGTTATATTGAACTTTAATGCTCACTTTAAGTAGATTACTGGGATATACTACTTTATCGATAACACAGGAATACGTTGTTTACGGTGTGCCATCGATACTAGAATCGACCATGATATTTGATACTTTTTGTTTTTACCGAAGACTAACGGTTAACGGTTTTTCAAATTCCATTTTTTATTTTGGTTGAACTGCGACCATGGATAAAAATCCATTCAAAGCAGACAGATTGACCTCGAATCTCGAAGAATAACAAGAAGAAAACAAACAAACACACACACACACACACACACACACACACACACACACACACACAAAAACGCACACCGAACTCAAATTAGCATTAAAGTTAGGATTCATGTGATACAAGCCGTATTTAATCGAATTAAGAGATTTTCCCAGAGTCAGAAACAAATGGCAAGGGGAAGAGAAAGAGAGAGAGAAAGCCAAAAAAAACAAACAAAAACCGAAAGAAGTTGGGGACGTTTATAATATTTACGACCAATTTGCGTATTTATTGTTTTTCGTTTTTTTTTTCCCTCATGCATGTTCGCATTTGCTGTTGAAGATGTTTTTGGTGAAGTAAATCAAGTGATGAATTTATAATGGCTTTTTTTGTTGCTTGCTCGTTCGTTGCGAAGAGAATGCCAATTATACACGCCGAACTGTATGGCAACGATTTTAGGTATTCCAACCGATTCGGCGAAAAACATTTCGATGAATATTTATATTATTTATTATAGAAATATATATATATATATATATTCTAATAATTTTATGAATGTTAAATTAAACAACATTATTTCGAATGCCAACGGTTGTTGCGGTTCACAAATGCATGTATGAAATAGACATGCTTCAATCATCCATTTGAATTTTGAATTGACGCGCTCGTTGCTATGTTCATTGGCGTATGTGTGGCAAAAATGTTTGACGCGTACAAACAACACGAAATATAATATGCAGATGTGATGAATTAAAAAGATCAATGTGCATATTATTATTGTTATGACACGACAAAAGATTTACAAGTAATTAGAAAAGTTTGACATTATTTTATGGAATAGAGACACAGAGAATGGAGAGAGAGAGAGAGAAAGAGAGAGAGAAAACGAGATGACGAAACAAAACTCGGTGAGCGTTTTCGCATTTTTCGTGTGGATAACATTTGTATGGCTTTTAGTTTTGGATTTACACATCGTTGTGAATAGTCACAGTTGATGCATGTGCGCTTATTTTTCAGGCATTTAACAGCATTTTGAGCGGCATTTTTCATCAACATTTCGTTGATTTTACCGAACAAGAACAAGGCATTTTATCAATGAAATGAAGAGAATACAGAGTGCCAAAGGGATGTAACGAAAATCCGATATGAACATCAACACATATCAGCCGTTCGTGTAAAGCTGACGATACGCACTTGCGACGAGAACGATAGAGTGAATGGAGGAGAGAGCGATAGAGAGAGAGAGAGAGAAGAGTGAAACCAGGCAAGCAGCAAATTCGTTTGACATCAGGACTGAGCAGCTTATAAGCGAATGCGATGAAGATTTTTCTGAATGTATTTACATGGATTTCTGTATACACGCCAATTAAGCTACACGAATGATTCTCTCGACGTTTTCCTTTACTCTTGCAAAGCCAGAGCCAATGACAGCTTTTGTTGATTTCATTTTGTGTGTTTTATCAAGCTTTTTTTTGGTTGGGTCTCGATTATTTTTTCCTTTTTTCTGTATACTTGTTCTTGTTGGGTTTTGAGCCTCATCAACGGACACACCAGAAAGAAAAAAGAGAGGAAGAGAGTAGAGCAGAAAAAAAATGAAACGAATTAAGAATTAATGCGGAAACAAAAAAAAAAAGAACGAAATTCATCAGTACAGAATAATACATATAAGAAAATATTTAATCCGCTCGTACGCGTAAGCAAGAAAATATAAATAAAAATTCGAATAAAAAAAAAGCGCCACTATAACAATATCTTGGAGTGTCGTGAATATAAAAAGCTTGAAAACTGTCGAAAATAAAATCCATCGAAAATGAGAAAATGAGCATAACACGCAAGCAAAAATTTAAGTGAAATAACAAGGGCAAGAGGGCTTGAAACAATGAAATGAACGCATTCAACATACCAAAAACATGCCCGACGAAATAATTTTATTAAGTTATAACGGAATAAATCAGAAGGGGCTGATTTTCAAGCACTCAAACATACACACACACACACACACACGCGCGGCATTCGTGCCAGCAATTTGAGCTATCAATTTATGATTTATTTCTCGTTGTTTTAATATCGTTTTGACTTTTCGACAACAACAACCAAATTTTATACCATACCATATTCGAATTGTGTGAGCATGCCATATATTAACATGGTTATTTTTGTTGGTAATAAATGTTGTCGTTATTTTCACGTTTTATTGACTTTTGCCTAATTCATGCTTCTTGCTATTGTTAGCAAAGACTTTCACTAGCTAACGCAGTTAACAACATCAACAACAAAACCCACACTTGAGCTGCTGTGCAATGCACATGACATCAACTGTTTTGTCATACAAAAACCATCACCTATCCAAACGCGTGTTTCGCTAGTTTTGGGGCCTGTCTTCGGTGTGTGTGTGTGTGTGTACAATGTACAATCATGTCAAAGATAACAACTCATCGTACTCGAAATACCACGCGAAATAATTCCAGTGTGGCAGAAAGCCATGAGCACTGGCAACGCAATATTTTTCGCCTACATATTTCATACGGAACATTTATGTTTGCGCGCACACCAAGCACCTTTCTATATTCATCACATGCAAAAATGAAAGAAACAAGCCCTGCTATGCATTATACTGAAGTACCATACACACACATACACCACCCAGAGAACCACTCTTGTTTTAGCTCTTCTGCATCAAAATACACACAATTCAATCACGTAAACCGAGTGAGATATTTTATACTTATGTATATATAAATATTTTTTTTTTTTATAGTGTTGCCTGGTCGCGCAGGCAAAAAGCAACGTGATTCTTGTCAATGTGCACATTCCATACAAAACAACACAAACATTTCCAGTGTGTCTGTTGGATGTGTTGTTGATTTTTTTTTTTACATCTCTTTTTCCTCGTTCGCGAGTAAAAGCGAAGTATTTATAGGCGAAGCAACACGGAGTAAAATGCTACGGGATAAAATGGAACCAGATGGAAATCCAAAGTGAAATTAAGTAAATTGAATATTATTCGCTTTATGTGATTGTAAATGGTTTTGATGGATTCACGCAACGGTATACGGTTTTATTTTTTTTTTTTATTTTTCTCTCATTCATTCGGAATTTGTGTTCCGTATTCAAATCAATGCCAGCCACACATGATGCATACGATTTGTGACATTAAACACGCCATGCCCAGAGAAAATATGTGTTGCCATAAAAAGCTTTTATTCGGATTCAGAGAGGGGAGTGCTCTCTCTCTCTCCCTGTGTGTGTACGCGTGTCTATATCGTTCTCAGTCAACGATTGTGATCGTTAAGAATTTTCAAATTGTAGTTTATTTGAAGAAAATAAAAAAAAAAACAACCCAAACCATTTGGTAATCGTTTCAAAAGTTTCATCTATAAATGTTTGACGGATGCTTTAAGTTTATCGATAAAACGATCCTGATATGTTTTTTCTCCAGTAAATGGTTGAAAGAATTCGTTCCTAATGTTGAATGAATGTCACTTGGAAAACATGACAATGAAATGGTTGACAATTATTTGATTCGATTGCGTACTTTATTGTTAGCTTCCATGATACACATTCAATGCAATGAATATGCGATTCTGTGTTTTTTCATCGCCACTTTATCAAATGGCGTATGAGCATTTTTTTTTGTGTGTGTGGAGAAAGCACAAGTTTCAATGACACTTTGAATCGTTGAACACACTCATATATAATTTACCTAACACATCATGCAAAGTTTGCTTTATGATATGTAATAAATGTCATACGTCATTATTTTAGCATCACGACACCATTCAAACGGAATCAAACACACACACACACACACACACTCAATGTAAGCTCACACAGTCTGTGAAAGCTTAAGCTAATTTTGCATCAATATATTATCCTCTTTCTCTTTCTCTCGCGACTTGACATAAACTTGAATTCGTTACGATTTATATTTTTCCGGTGCTGATCGCCTTCCAGACATTGTTCCAATTAAAAAAAAACAACGAATACAAAAAACTCAATGCATTCCATTTTAAGCAGAAAATAGTCCAACGAATTGAGATTGCAAGCACAGACCAAACGAAAGAGAGAGAGAGAGACACACATAAAAAAAAACACACAACCAAATCAACGAAAATAGCAGCGAAGAGAACAAAAACCGTATTTACTCAACTCATTTTTCGATGCTGGTGCATATGGTCTATAGAGTCATTGTTCGGTGCTTGGATGCTTCATCTTTCAACAGTACTTATCACATTTCATAATGCATGTGCTTATAATTTGGTCGCGTCTGTTCAATGTATTAACTCAGTAGCATGTAGCACAAGTGTGTGTGTGTGTATACAGTATACACAATACACATCACATGTATATATCATATCAACTGAAAAACCTCTTGGCGCGGTAAAAACTCGTGTCGCAAGCGAAAGCGGTGCACAAAATTACTGATATCAATTTTGTGACGCGGCTAGCGGATTATATTTATTTTTATATATTATAAAAATAACATTTTAGCCAAATATTTCAACAGCGGAATTTAAATATTAACAACTTTTAAATCGATTAAAATTGAAATAACCCGCTAGCCGCGTCACAAAATTGATATCAGTAATTTTGTGCACCGCTTTCGCTTGCGACACGAGTTTTTACCGCGCCAAGAGGTTTTTCAGTTGATATCAATACTTTTGTATTGGAACAATCGTAAAAACCCTGAAAATGTGAATTATAGAAGATTTTTTTTGTATCAGTTAACACATTTTCATGAAATATCCAATTTTAGGGCTTCATATTCGATTTTATTGTGGAACATGTTTTTGAAGCATATTGCAATATGAAAGACAATTGTCCATTTCAAATTGGATGGCTGTAAAATTGCAATTTAAATTCATTTTTGCTGATTGTTTGAGCATATTTTCAGGAAAAATAGCATTTTTGGCCATTTTTAGGGTGTTTTTTTCACTTTTTTTACTTTTTTACTTTTTTTCTTGTTCCTAACGGCATGCTCGGCTACCATATGATTTTATATACGTTTTTAAAATTAGAAAACATATTTTAATTAATATTTTTTTAATTTAATATAGTGTATGAAAACAAATGGTAGCTACCCTCCCGCTGATAGCCCATCTCCGCGCGATGGGAGGGGGGATAACATCAATATTTTAATCTTACATTGGCAATGTTTGGTTTATTTATTTTATCGATTTTATGCTATGAGACTATCGCCCGTGTATTCTAGAATATTTTTTAGTATTAGTTCTCACATTTTGATGAAATATCACGTTTTTGCGCCTCAAATTCGGTTTAATTGCATAGATCACATTGCAATATGAAAGAGAATCGTGAATTTCAAATCAGAAAGCTTTGAAACTACAATTTAAATACATTTTTGCTTATTGTTTGAGCATAATTTCAGGAAAAATAGCATTTTTTGCCATTTTCAGGGTGTTTTTTCACTTCCGACCTCAATATCTCGAAAAAACGAATTTTCCCAGATATAACGAGTATGCAGCATTTTTCACCTATTATTACCCTAGAATCGTGGAAATTATGAAAAAAAAGTTCGGCGGAAATTTTGAGATAGAGGGCGTTATGTGTCAGACCGATTAGCAACTTTTCAGTTTTTGGCAAAAAAATTCCCAATAACGAATTATTTTTCAAATTGCTGACATGCAGTTTGAAAGCTGACCTCAATACCTTTCAAATGATACCCATAACGTTTCTGTATGTGTTGTGGTTGAGGAACAGTGGCCGCTGGGAGGGGGGGCAGTTTTTCAAGTTCGAGGACCCCCCTGGTCAGAGGGGTCCCCAGATCGAAAAAGTGTAGAACAAAAAATTCTTAGTTCTACTAGCCTATCAACTTCTGTGAGTCTCGTTGAAATCGATTGAAAGTACAGACAGACAAACATAGCCCCTTTTCATCATTTTGGGGGGGGGGGGGGGTAAATTTTTGATAATGTCATAACTTTTGAACGAATCAACCGATTTTGATGATATAGATATCGTTGGATTTGTATTCAAAATTAGAATCGAACTGAAACATATTACAAGGGGTTTTGGTGAGTCTTCGATCTGTTATTGGTGAAAAACTGGAATTTTTGTCACTTTTTCAAACCTCCATATCAGGGGTCATCGGAGCTCAAATTGTTGTACTTTTTTCGCCTCTACTTTCCAAGACCTTTCCAATGATACTCAGCTCATTTTGATCGGTAATATGGTTTAAAAGTTCGAAACTGCGTGTATAGATAGGCTTGTGGCATTACACTAATATGCATGCATAGTAGTTGCTTGCGTCACTCGCGTGGACTACCGTCCACAGTGATATATTTGAATGAATCACCACAAAAGTTACGATTATTATTTTGCGTTTTGGTTGTGCGCATTCATAAAATATATCCCGCGTGGCATCCAGTGAGTAATTTAACGTGCGCGCACCCCTCAAGAGAAACAAATGTGCTAAATGTGGCAAAAATTACGCTTCACAATTGTTCACATTGTCTCGCCTGTTCTGGAGTCTTTCGCACAGCGCAGTGAAAACAACCACCTCGTGGCAAAACCAACTAAAAGATGAAAATGGAAATGAAAACAAAAATCACGCAACCAGCACAAACGAAATAAAAATTACGTTAAAAAGATGAAGTTAACGACAGTGAAAAACAGACAAAAGAAAATTGAAGGAGAATGAACACACCAACAAAAAAAAACAGAAATGAAAATAATCACCACGACAACGTCATGTTTGCATAACAATAAACGCTCAGTTCCTTTGTGTGTCATTTAAGCATTTGCCATCGTTGAGTCAACAGGAATGTTAAGGTGCACCCAAATACTGTTGGCATTTTACCAGTTGAAATGTTTTAAATGCCCCGCTTCATTTTGTTTGCATATTTATTCTTATGGTGCCGCCTTCATATTGTGGTGTTGACAATTCTCATTTGAGAGGCGAGCACTTGGTTATTACCATCACACACACGGTGACACACACACACACACACACACAAACACCCACGATTCACCATCATCTTCACACCCATTTCCCATCGAGAACCAAAATGTGCACGCTTACACGTTCTCAACCATATACGGTCGCATCCTCGGCCCCCCATTCCATCATCCATACCCATCGACACACATTTACAATCAGCACACTCTATTTTCCATAATTCCATTATTGTGTGTTGGTGGTCTTGGTGCTTTGTGTTGATTTCACATTATCATTAGGTACATAATTGAGCGTAATCCACAGGCATAAGGTAAAGTGGACATGAGATTCTTTTGTTGTGTGTGTGTGTGTGTGTGTGTGCGTAAGTGAGTGAGAGTGTATTTGCCTCATTATATCCGGCGGGCATTGTTTGTGAATGTTACGTTGTGTACGATTTTCGGATTCATCGAGTGAAAAATAATCATCATAAAATTTCGATGGCGATGAAAATGCAAACACCATTTACCGGCAAGGTAATATCAAACATCGATTTTCACACACTAATCATTACAAATCCACCTCTTGACACAACTGAATTTAATAAACCACCTCGAAAATTGTGCGTTGCACATTTTTGGGGGAAAATTGTGGCATTCGTTCTATTTGAGCGATTCTTCTATATTAAAATGATTTTGAAAATTGCAATTTCATTTGTGTCTCAACGACACACACACATACACACACATCTCAAACAGACGACTGGTGAGAAAAACCAACTCTCATCACAGCAATCACGTATTCACACACACACAACTATACGAATCGTTGTATTTTTTTGTTCTGACTCGTTTCAGCTATAAATATTCACCTAGCATAAGTGCAGTCTAAGTCACGCGTGATACTGTGATTTTTAACCCGAGCTGTTGAAAATGCTTTGAAATTGAATATCGGGTGCGAAGATGTTTGTTACCAACATATACCAAACCACCATCACCACCATATCGTAAAACTGTTCGGGATTGTTCCGTGTGATTGAAAACTTCAATCTTGATTCCCCGTTAAACTTGGGATAAATCAAGTGGCAACTTAAAATCGTATTGCAATCGAATACAAATGCTCGGTGTGACAATCAATTTGCACAATCAAAGCGAACTTCGAACATCATTCAACAACTGGTAACACAAATCCCAAGGGCAACGTTTTTTTTTTTTTTTTTTTTGGTCTGCTTCTTGTTCTTCTCCTTCTCCATTGTATTACCATCAAATGAAAATGCATTTTACCATTGATAGAGTGGGACAAAGCGTGTGGAAGAGAAACAAAAAAAAAACGTGCGCTGTCGTTTGTTGGTTTGCTCCAGTTCAATCCTTATGTCACACTATTTTGTTGGCCTTGTGAAGATTTCACGTCAACATTTACATTGTACCAATTATTCATGATCTGCTTGAGTGATGAGTACGCCAAAAATTTGAATTGAGTCACACACACACTCACACACACACCGACCCCACAGAGCACCTTTTCTACCGTTTCGGGCTTATCAAATCACGTGCATATCATTTGTTGAGGTATTGTGAAAATCAGCAACGGGGTGATTCCAATTTGAAGAATTGCTATCGCAACAATCATCTCTGATGATTGGTACAGATGCCAAAAATTCGATGCAAAAACATGACTAACAACTGTAAAAACAGGTGCCTATTTTTGATACGATTTCATTTGCTTTTGCCTATTCCCAACGCATTGAAATACCGTAAAAAAAAAACACACACACACACACAACACACAACACACATTGAATGGGTAAAATAAACACTTGACGCGTAGATGATGCAAAAGAGTTTTGCTGCTGTTGCTATTTCATTTATATCAACCCGAAATGATTTTGCCTTGTTGCAGGAAAAGCACATTTCGATGGTGTTTCATCATCATCCTATCGGTTGGTTGAGATCAACATCACACATTTCCTAGACGAGATATTTCAAAGCCGTCACACAATAATGTTACGTTTGCTGTTATTGTGCCTTTATTTATGTACTGTATTTAACCAAAATGTGTTATTTTGACTGTGTTGTTGGATCATTTAAGTTATTGTGAATCGACATGATGCGTAGATTTTGTTCAACAACAACAACAACAAAAACAGTATTTCCCATCCATAATTCCATTTGAACATTTCCAAATGATATGTGTGTGCTCTGAACGAGTGCCATCAACAGTGTGCTGATTGAGCCATTGAAAAAGGAAATCGAAGAACAAATGACGGTAATAAATGCAAGTAAGATGAAGAGCAAGACAAAAAAAAGACGTGGGTTTGCAAACGCTTACGATGTATAAATCAAGTGACAAAAGCCAGTTTGTCGTTTGGTATTCGAGTGAAAATGGTGCGCGATTGCTTGATCTCTCATGTGGATGTTCTTCTTGGTTCATGAAAACAAGTCAAAATAATACGATGAAATACAAAATATATTTATGCATTTTGTGTAGTCTAAAAACCGCAAATAGCCGTCATTTCGCCCCCGTCTTGAACCTGTGTGTGTGTGTGTGTGCGTGTTTCTCGCTTTACAGTTCAATTTTTTGGTACACAATTTTTATTCGAAAGAAAACAGAGGGAGAGAGATGAAGTTTTCCTCTCCTAACAGCAGTAATTCAAACGAATAATGGGTCCGTTTTCACTCGGATATGATAATGTTTACAGCCGTTTTGATGTGAATTGATATTGATATGACAGGCTCAGCATGAAAACAAGCCGGAAATTCCGCTTAGACAAACGCATACCGTTCACTGTCATGAATTTGGAGTAACTGTAAACGAGTTTTTCTTCCTTTCTCTCTCTCTCTCTCTCTCTCTCTCTCTCTCTCACTCATCAATGGAATAGAGCTTGGCTCCGCTAAATATATTCATTTTGGTTTTGCTGTTGCCATTTTAAATATTCCAAAAAAAAAACGACAAGCAAAAATTTGAATATTTTCGACATTTCATCTAATGTTTTTTTTATTTCAATTAGCGATAAATGTGGAGTAAATCCGATTAAAGTGAACGCAAGAGTGAGAATGAAATAGAGAGGCTGGAAAAGTCAAATGTTGTTGTTGTTGAAAAACTTCATTTACATTCCAACAACGAAATGGGAAGTGGCTCAATCAATTTTCTTTTCGTTTGTCTAACTTGGCTCAAACTGAGATGTAATACTGTGTGCGGTGATGAGCTTTGCCTTCAATGCGAAGGGTGTGTGCGCTTTGCTTGCTCTTTCTCTTGTTTTTCGGTGTGTATTTGCGCGTCTTTTATTGGTTTTATTGTTTGGGTTTTCTTACGAAAATGTTGTTTTTTTGTTCTCCCTTATCGTCCTTATCGTGCTCGTCGGTTGCCTTGTTACGTTTTTTTATTGTTTTTATTGTTTGCTAGAAATTATCGGCAACATAACAATGATAATGTTACGCACGAGAGAGAAATGGCAACGGAATTATTTAACGAAATTGCATGTCGTATGATGTGGCTGCTCATATATTGTGGCTACAAAAATGGCCAAGTCAAAATTGAAAAAAATTTACATGAAATCAGATCAAAACCTAGGTCAAAAAATGACGCATGTCGTGTCATTTAAATTCCGCCCCTCACCACAAAATCTAAACGATATTGTGAAGTGTGCGAGCTAAAAATCACATCCGAGACTTTTATTCACCACTAAAAAAAAAAAATGAGCTGTTCGAACAGCAAAAGCTTCTTAAGTCTAATATAGTCAAAATAACTTCTTATGAATATATCAATCACAATTCGATTTTGATTTGATGTGTAAATGCTCTCATGTATTTACAAATGCGATGCAAAAAAAAAATCATATAAAAAAACAATGACATGTTGATTTTTGCATTTTCACTCTAACATGAATCAAAAATGAAATGACATATAGTGATTTCACGATGTCGTAAATCTGACAACTAAAATCTCAAATCTCAACACCAACAAAACGTATAAATACGATTCATTTTTGACAAAATGGAATAACAACATAAGAATTCCAAAAGAGAGTAAATGGTTTTAAATGCAACTTAGCAACATAATCAATGTTTGTGAACGAGAAATGAAAATCGATCGAACTTTTACATAGATTTGAAGTGCGCATTGAATTTGTAGCACTTGTGCAAACAAAAATGCTACCAAAAAATCATTCGCAAACGAAATCGAAACGTTTACAGTGTCCAACGCAATGGCAAAGTAACGAGTAAAACACTTGAAAATGTGTTGAATCGAGATTCATGAGCTTTTGCATTTTCTGCACGCACTTCGCCGCCTTTTTGATTTGCTGCTGTTCCGCTTGTAGCATGACATTTTATTTGGATTCGCTTTTTTTCCCCGTTCGTTCTTTTCTCTCTCTTGTCAAATATTATTTAAACAACAACAACAACAAAAAATCGCTGTGTTTGTGTTGGTTGCTAGTTTGTGGCTTGCACAAAATCAAATGTCAACCGACGTAAACATGACGAGAGAGGCGTTAAAGCATTGACTATGCCAACGATGTGTAGCATGGTTACAGTTGTCATACTGAATGAAGGGAGGGTCACAACAACAATCCATCCGAGTATGAATTGGAAACAATTTTTCTTATTTCCTTACCATGTTTCACTTGATGTTCGCATCTTTGATCAAAACGACGTGATAAGATTTTAATGTGGCATTTTTTCCGTCTGTGTCATGCTGTCTATTCGATTCGATTTCATTCACTAAGATTCTCACGAAATGTTGTCGATTCAGTCTCTTACCACATAGTCCTCTTTACCAAATGTGCTGGCGTCCAAAACAAAGTCAAAACGACAGTAAGAAAATGCATGAGTTTTTATGTAAATGATGAGTATTCATGGGAATGGAATATCAGGCGCCCATTTCACGTTGCAGAACAACGCAACTGAAACAGAATCACCAACAAGCCACATTCTCAATCTCACAATGAAATTACAATTGATGATGATATTTTGAATATTTTACGTGCGTTCATTTCCTTTTGGTTCACTACATCCACAACACAAATATATTTTGTTGGTATTTTGCCCTCGATCAGGCATTATTGAAAACCATTGTCACGACGAGATGCTTCAATGAAATAAGCGCATTTTACGTATGAATTGCATTGTTATGATGAAATTCCGATGGAATCGTTTGACAGAGTGAAAAAGAATCACTCGGGGAGAGAGGGAGAGAGAGAGAGAGAGAAAACCATCATTCAACAGAAACAAAAACTGGGTGATAGAAAAATGTGACTATAATGTCACAGTTAAGCGATAAATCGAATTCCACCAGGAATTACACGAAAAAAGAAAACTGAGAGAAATAAGTCCATGAACTGCAAGTTTACCCATTTCCATTGGTATAATCATGAGCCAAGTTTTTGATGATATAAATATGCATTTCAAAAATCTTTTGCAACTTCTGGTGTAAAAGTAGAATAAAAATTCTTTTACAAAATATTGAAGTCTATTAAATGGATTTAAAAAAAAAAGAAGTATTTTATAAAGTATTCTGATCCAATCCTGAGAATTGGCTCAGGTCAGATTTCGACATAAGTGCATTAAAAAAAAACGTCTGTTGAAATAGAACGAATATTTGGCACATATATATTTTCTACAGCTTAAGTGAATAAATGTTGAACGAAGATTTCAATTGTTAACCGTTCTACTTTCTTGGCAGTTTTTTTTTTATATGGAAATTTTGCTGCAAAATGAAAATAAACTTTGGGATATTTGTTTTTCATCAGCGAAATCATTTGAATAAGAATGTGATAAAAAGTGATAGAAAGACTGAGAGAGAGAGAGAGAGAGAGAGAGAGAGAGAGAAAGAGAGAGCGAGAGTTGTGAATAAGAAATACTTGCCGGAAAAAAATACACAGCAATAAAAATATTTATGTAACACGAGATAATGTTCGTCCTATAGCCTATTAAATCAATACGGTGAATTGCATTCAGCTGCACGAAATGTCAATTGAGAGTGAACAGACGAAAAGAATAATGGAAAACACACGAAACGAAACGAAAAGAATGAAATTTATTTCGATTGGGGCTACAGAGGCGTGCACGCTGCACGTATCAGTATTGTATATGACCACTTCCATTTACATAGTGATGACTGATTTTCAATTTGAATCCCATTCGAATTGTATAATGTATGTGGGGCGAACCACCGAATCTGAATTCAAACTGAGATTTGAAAAAAAAAAAAAAAACGGACAAGAGAAAAGAGAGACATTCGAGACCGAACAAATACTCAATTTTCAAACGCACGATAAACACGGGCGTTTGTTTATTTGCCATGTCTTTTCAACTGAACTCTTTCTCTATTTCTTGCTCTCTTTCTCTTTCGCTCGCTATTTTTCTTTCGTTCAATTTCTGATTCGTACAATTTGAAATGGTTGAAGTTTCTTTTTCGCAGCTTTTTACAGGCGCATTTTCTATATATTTTGGGCGATAAGTTGCTTTGTGTATTTGAATAGTGATTCCATGGTGTACAGCAAAGAATTCAAACCTCTTCTGAAAAGAATGTGATCCTTTTAGCAACGGTTGTATCTGTTTGCGTTTCTATCTCTCTCTCTCTCTTTTTCTCTCGTTTTTCATTCACTCTCTTTTCAATCTCTTTTCACTGGTTGCCTTGGTTTTGATCTGATTTGTATATTTTAGCCGAGCTCTCGAAAGTCCATTATACATAAAGTCACAGTGTATTTATTGTATGCAAACAAAGTAAATATAAATGAAAATCAAATGCGAAGCGTGTCTGAGCATCAGTGGTATTCTTATCGCATTTATTTACATTAGACGTTTACTTCTTTAGCCATTGGCTTTTTGTGTTATTTAAGCTAACCATATGTTAAAATGTGACTTTTATATTGGCTGATATTCTGGAAAAATGATTGTGTGTGTGTTTGTGTGTGTGTGTGAATGTGTTGCCAGTACCTCTCTCTTTGTATCACACATATTATCCAATATTGACTGCAGTGGAGCTAGGCTTTGGCAAGCAATATCATATCGGTATAAATCAACCCATCAACTGTTAACCGCAGTAAAACTGTTTGCTTCTATTTTTTACTTGGCTTCTTCTTCATCGTCGTCGTCGATTGATTTGACAACAACCAATGGTCCTTTGTGATCTTCAAGTCAGCTCAACTTTTTAACTCACAACGATTGCAAACCCCAAAGCGAATGACATAAAGTACAAAGTCATTTTCTTTCACAATATGCTCTTTGTTGTTATATTACGAAATAACGGTTTTTTCACTCTGTCTTTCTGTCTCTTTCAACAAATACTGAAGCATTTAAGATTCGTTTGAAACGTTTTTTTTCACGTTTCGTTCATAATTCAGACCGATCCATTCACCGCACTTTGGCCCGAACAGACGCTTATGAATGAACAAAAATAGAAAATGATTGTATATCGAACCATCCAACTGTGAGCTTAGCTGGACTTCTTTTCCATCGACGATGCATGAAAAAAAAAAGAAATCAAAATATATCAACGTCATAAAATGTCAGTCGATGTGAACACTTTTTTTTTTTTTTTTGGTTTGGTGAAAAATAGTGAAAATCAAAAAGCATCGTGCAATTGAGCCCTGGATATCCAAAAACCATGGAAAAATATGTTGTGATAGAGCATATTTGTTGGTTTTGGTTTGATATGCTGGCGGTGTATTGGTGTTATTCTGTTTTGCATTTTGTTCATACATGTTTCTTCATCTTGTTTCGTTTTATTCTCGGTTTAAATTTTTGTTTTTTTATTTCGAAAAAAAAAACTGACAAAAGGTTGTCAATGGTGCCATGGTCAGCACACACATTAACAATTATTTGACGCTTTTTTATTCGGTGTAAATTTATCGCTTCAAATGGTGCGTATTTGTTTGTGTGGTTTTAGTTAGATGTGAGTGTTTTCTTCGCACTTTCGCCCATATCGCGAAAATTGGCATGACGTTGGAAATGTACGATTAATTCCGGATATGTAGTGAAAATAGTGACCTCAATGATCAAAATGCAACTGAATAAGCTCGTCCGGCAAAAAAAAAATGGGATCGAATGCATCACACGTTAAGTCGCTGATAGTTTTACCCGTATGCAAATATTCATGAAAATGCTTGATTTTGATGAAAAGTTCCTTTCAGTTGAGTGGAGTCAACAGCATGCAAATCAGTGAGACAAATGTTGGCTAAATGTGGTCTAAATGCGTGAAAAATCGACCAACATCAATCAAATCAACTGGACTGAATTAAGTGAATCGGTGCGATTTTTTTTTTCTCACCCGGGTCTGATTTTGGTGCACTTTTTTTTCTCGTCCGCTGAATTGCTCGGATTTCTGATATATCGATGGCTATGTTGATGGCTTGCATATGTGTGTTGAGCAAATTCCCGGTTTGATATATTTTCTGGATAAATCCGGCATGTTCACCATCCAAAAAGCTGTCATGTTGCAATAGCAAAGTGAACAACGATTAATTTTTTTCTCCCCCCCGTCGAATCGTAGTTGTTGCTACTGGTTTTTGTTGGTGTTTGTGTTTGGGTTTTTGCTTTGTCTTGCCATTCAATCGGGTTTTGTGGTTTTCGGTTGTTCGCGTTCATGAATCTGAAATGTGCGTTTTATTTACTATTACAACTGATGCATTTTACATGACACTTTTTTTCTATTATTTTGTATTGTGTTGCAGCGTTGTGTGTATGTGATTGTCGTTGGCATTTAATTAAGCTCGGCTTAAAAAAAAAAAAAAAAACTTATTGATTTATTTAGCGAGCGAGGGTGTGTGTGTACTTTGTAAACCATCGAAAGAACGTTGAATGTTGCATATGCTTAACGTCATAAAATATCACCTTCACGTAAAATCGTTTCGTTTGTGAATTGATTGGTGCTGTGCATATGACATGTCATTGCTAGATGATTCGCACATTCACATGCCATAACATTGGCAACCTGTCGCAAATTTTCTCATTCACCTCCCTCACATTTTTCCATTCTCTGGGTCTGTCACCGAACAAAAAGTTATGCACATGCATGAGATTTGCAAAAAAAAAAATTCACTTGTAGCGTTGATTTTGTTTTCATGTCCATCGAAAATCGGGTCGGCGGGTCCAACAACAACAGAAAAAAGACTTCAACTCGAAGCAGTGAAAGAAATTATATGCAACAGCAATATTTTGGTCGATACCCAGGTATCCAATAATTGAGCTAGTTTTCTCTCTCTCTCTCTCTCTCTCTCTCTCTCTCTCTCTCTCTCTCTCTCTCTCTCTCTCTCTCTCTCTCTCTCTCTCTCTCTCTCTCTCTCTCTCTCTCTCTCTCTCTCTCTCTGTGTGTGTGTGATAAATAATATCCAACGAACGTACGCAACATCAAGCCAAACTCAAAAGTATGGCTCTACAGCACGTAAATAATTTATGAGCCAGTATCAAAGCACTATGGCTATGACGCTTATACCTAGCATTAAAGCATTAATCGTAAAAAAGCGTTTCAATATTTAAACGGTTGCAGAACAAATTGCTATACTATTTTGCTGTCAACAAACCAATCAAAATAAATTCCACACATTTCTCAATTTTTCTTTTTTAAAATACTAATCTAAATTCTACGAAGGCGTATTTTCGATCTCGTCTCTTCAGTGTCATTATAGCATATATAACTATACACATCTAGCGCAAGCCTTAGATTATCGACTAGAGAAAAGAAGCTAAAACCAATCAGAATATGATAGAGAAAGTGCGCGAAAAAAAGTCCTGTCGAACTGAGAAATAAAGCATACAAAAAACAAAAACGAACAAAAATGGTTCTTCATAGAAATGTGGACATGTATTTCGGTGAAATCATTGCTTATTCATGATTAGATGTGTGCTCGAAAAAAGTGGCATACTTGTTTTTATTTTCTATATTGGCCTGGCGTCGTTGTGCTTAGTGTTCAAGGAACCGACGACCGTCCAAAAAGTAAAAAAAGCAACAACAACAACAACAACAAAAACAGTGTGATTCAAAGGTGTTCAAAAGGTAGCCATGCACTTGTGCTTCACTGAATCCAATTCCATTGATTGTCACAACCAATGTTATTGTCTCAAATGAAAGGACAATAAACGATCATATTTACATAAATTGCGTTCTCTTGGTAGCCGAAGCACTAATATCTTTTGATACGTTTCGTTTTCTTTTATGACAAAAAAGAAAACCTTTTTGTTTTTGGCGTAGTGGGTTCGTGGGTTCTATGTCTTGATTTGGATTATATGCCCTTTTTCTCGATCTCTCTGTCTGTTCAAACACATGCAATTTACTTGCCAAAGTTGATTTTTTGCGATTGTTTTTGTTGTTGTCGGAGCCAAATACATTTCGAAACGAAGAACGAGGACGGTTCAAAAATTCAAGATACATATAAATTTTAAGGATACACGGTCAACATATAAAATTTAAACATAATACGTAGAAGAAATGAGATTGAAAGAGAGTATGAATGCATCATCATATAGACACAGAGGCATAAGCATAGCCACATGCGAACGAAGTAAAACGAACAAAACAAAAAAAACCGAACCCGTACCCAACAATATAAAAAAGAAAAGAAAAAGAAAACGGGTCAATTGCATGAATGATGGTATATTTAAACGATTCTATCGACATGAGCAATAAAATTATGCATATTCTTCCCGTCTGTTGATCACTTTTCCGCTTTGCATTGCCGAAGCATTCAATAGAGATGGAATTGAAATGATTTTGCATCGTTTTCAAACCATTTACCGAATGGAATTTCCTTAATCGATGGATCAATTTTTGTAATAAATAAAATTTTGCGATGAATGCGAACCAAAAAAAAAAAAAACTATTGTCGGATTCGTGGAAAATGTGGAAAATTGATTTTTTTGTTTGTGACATTTTTTCATGTTTTTCAATTGAAATATTCGATGAAAACTCTTCGAGTGAATGGAATTTGTGTTAATTTTAAATTATAGTTGCAGTGTACAAATTCATGGAATATCCGCCGATAAAATTACTTCGATTGAAGTGATAAAATGGAGTATGTTTGCATGTGTGTGTGTGTGTGTGTGTGTGTGTGTGTGTGTGGGCATGAGAACTCACATATCAAAATAATGACCATCGAATCATTTTACAGAAACGCAGCACATCTGCCGCAGCTTCGCATCGCCATCGTCGTGAAATAAACGTACATACAATTCAAGTGGACGGAATGAATGGTGTTGAAATTGAATCAAAACATTTCGAACTAAATCATCATCATGAAACGTTTACATCATTTATCAGTTTTATCGATGGGCATTAGTGTCACTGATGGGTGACTGTCATGAGTCAACGGTAAAATGAAATGAATCCATATTGATTTTGGAGTGTTTAGGACCTCAATATATCCTATTGCTCTTTCTCTTCTATCTCACTTTAATTCTTCGGTTCGCTTTTTGTAAATGTCATTCGTTGGTAGTTTTGAAATGGTTTGGCCATGTCCATTCATTCAATATTGCCAACGTATGTCAATGCTGTTGTGAAAATGCGAAACCACTTGAAAATGGTCAAAATCAACCAATATTATTGGATGCTAGAAGAAGATATATTCAATTTCTTTGCATGGTGCTTGATTCGTGTAAACATTCATCAACTGAACTGATAAACAAGCCACATCGGTCCGGTGTGTAGACGTGAACAGAAAACAGTGTGCGGGCGCTTCAACCAATTTTCATTTCAACCAGATTGGACAGTAATTCAAATCGACATATTGAGACACTTCAATCATTTGATATTAACCTTTACATCGGCTGGCCGTTGTCTCACCACCCACGCCACCCTCACCAAAAACAAAACATTAACAACAACAACAACAAAATGCCATCAAACGCCACACACCATCACCATCGTCAATCAAGAAAATTGGAAAACAATTTTCCAACTCAATTCTGATCCAAAACCAATTCAATTCGTGATGAATTCAATTATAAGTTAAGTGATACAACGATTTTGTGTGTGTTTTGTGTGTGTGTGTGTGTGTTTGATTTCGTTGACTGCAGTCACACTTTCAAATATTTGTCGATTTGAGCATGAAACATTAATAGCATTGCGGGTATTTCACTCAAAACACCATTGTCGAAATGCAAATTGGTTGAATTGGTTGGGCAAATGTGAAAAATTCCAAAAAAAAAAAAAAAAAAATAGTAAATGTCCAATGTACATTGTACGATGTAACATGGTGCTGAATTGTCAGTTTGTGGTGTTAAAAATAGCAAAAGTCATTTCATCGGGATTCCAATGGATATCAAATGCAATTAAATATTAATAAATTTGGACCACATAAAAAAATTAGCCACTTTGTGAAAAAGTAGAATTGTGTGTGTGTGTGTGTGTGTGTGTTTTTTGTTTTATCTCATCAGTGTGTGCGCTTGAATTTGGCCTATTGCCTTGAAATATCCCTCGTTAAGTGAACAAAATGCGTGAAACCATGCTGTTCAATTATTTATGGAAAAATAAGCGTTTGTCTTCAGCATAAATGAGCCGCGTGCTTGCGTTGCTTAATCCACAAAGCAACGGGGCCACACACAAAAAAAGAACCGTTTTTTTTTTCTCCTTCATCTGTATCTTCGTCATCTGTATTTATATTCGTGTTTGCCATTAAATATAATGTATGTCATGTTTACCGTATGCTAAAGAGTCGAAATACACTTGGAAATAATTTATCGTCACAATAAAATCTCAACCGAAAGTTCTGTCGAAATAAAAGAGCTGAATAAAAATGGGGTTTTGAAGTGAACCACGAATGAAACGAAGAAACTGACTAGCAACACGAAAAACGAGTTAGTCATTGCTACGGAGCGGGGGTGAGATGAAAATGTGAAATGAAAACGATGAAAAACACATGCACAACACTCATACACAGACACAGGCTCATTTGAAAATGGGTAGAGATACATTTTGGAAAAACGAATCGAAACGAATTATATATGATGCGGTGGTTTCGCGGAATATATGCTTGTGTGTGTGTGTGTGTGTGTGTGTGTGTGTGTGTGTGTGTGTGTGTGCGTTGAATTTGAATAGCAAACGCAATCGCACAAAACACCACTTGATATTGTTGATATGGCCAAATGATTGAATGCGCGTCGAAATCATGATGATATATATGCTCTTTTACGACTTAAAATTATGCGCTTACATCAGTTAGATATGTGGTGCAAACGAGAGCAAGCGAAATGGTACGAATGAGCAATCATTTTCGCAACAACAACAACAACAACAACAACAACAAAAAAACAACTTCAACCGCACATAGTTTGCAAATCACTTTATAAGCATCCAACCAATGAGCAATATACAAGCAAAATTTACCACGTCCATTCATTATGCCTTGGCAAAACGATATTGAATTGACTTGATATTTCGTTTAAAATACCACATAGAATAACGTCATACCGAATGGCATATACATATAGCATTTTGGTTGAAATACTCGATGATGTGATGTGAAATGGCGAACGGGCGACACGACCACCAGCACACTTCTGCGCACATTAGCTTAAGTATCGAACGGTAAAACCACACAGCACAAATCATTCATTAATATCATAGGTAGTTGTTATGGGCCAACAATAGAGCGTCTCTTAAATAATTTATTGGTTTGCGTGTCAGTAAATTATTCGATTGTTGTGAGTGTGTGTGTGTGTGTTTTTTTTACCTCACTTTCTCTGATTGTGTTATTTGACTTCGATTGCAGTGCTGAAACTGTGAAAAAGGGGATGGAATGGAATGTACGAACCGTGTAGAAATGTAACCATATCACAATCGAATCAAATCAAACAAAATATTCGAATCACTCCACTTGAAATGCAATCATAAAACAACCACGAAATATTTTATATTCGGTATAATTATGTCTGATTTATTAGAGTCGAGAACATTGTTTTCCATTTGCTAAATTGTTTGTTTATTTGGAATGTGATTTTTCACCTTTTAATCGCTTTCGACAATAATTGAATTGCTCATTTTTTGTGTGTGTGTTTTTTTGTTGTTCAATTCTACATTTTCTTTCTCTTTCTCTCTCTCTCTCTCTCTATCTCTCTCTCCATAGAATCCAAAAGCTCCCGGAACAATTGACTATGTTAAACCTGAAGCCGATCATCGTTTGCGTCATCGACGCTTTGTGAGAACACATTTACATGAATTGGATGTGATGCAAAAGTCGATGAAACGTCAATTAAATGAGTTACATCATCATCGAATTGGTGAACGATTACACAATTTGGAAACCGAACAAAAACGTTTGGCCAATGCCAATTTCAATATGAGCCGTCAAGTGGCCAGTTTGGATCGTTTGCATGGTTCAATGTTGGAATTGTTGGAAGATATTGAAGGCATACAAAATAAATTTGATAAAACCATTCCGGATATTAAGCGTGAAATATCAAAGGTGGAATTCAATGGGGCGCAAGTTGCATCCGAATATGGACTATTGCGTGAGGAAAATCACAATGCAGCAAAAAGTATTCAAGCGTTAGCTGTTAGTGTTAGCACCCTGCAAGATGATCGTGATGTTATTAAACAATTGGAACAAACTGTCAACGATTTGAAGTATAATTTTACCAAATTAAGAGCTGGAGCGAATGCACATCGTCACATGTTCCACAAGCGCATCGAAAAGGTAAGTGGACAATCGTCATCTATTTTTTTTTTTGTTTTCGCTTACGCTCTCGCTTTCGAATCACAAAACAAGTTTAATTATTTTTCACTTGTTTCAAGTTTTACAATTCAATTTCACACAAAACACTAAATTCGTATTTGTGCTTGCGCTCTTTTTTTTTCACCCGCTGTATCTCCTGTATCTCTCATCCTCTGTTCCAACGGTGGCCCAAATCAGATTGAATCGGATTCAAAATCAAAAACTCCACAGCAAAATGTAATTAGCGAGATTCAGACAGCATCGAAATTGGTCAAGCAATTGGAAACGGTTGAACATCAATACGAATCGATTATTAATAAATTGCCATCGGATTGTTCGCAAATTGAACAAAATTCGACGGGCTTATTCATGATATCACCGGGTGGGCAACAGCATCCAATATTGGCGAATTGTGTGAATCAATGGACAACAATTCAGCGTCGACATGATGGCAGCGTCGATTTCAATCGGTCATGGGACGAATACAGTCAAGGTAAGGAATTGTTGATTTGAAATTGAAAAAAAATTGAAAAAAAAAACAGGCACACAAATTGTGCGCACGTGTATCTCGGACTATTGTTGTTTTTTGTTTTTTTGTTTTTTTTTTGGTTTCACCACAAAAATTACCTCATCAGAAACCCAAAAATAAAAAAAGAAAATCTAACTAATAAAAAAATTAAACATAACGACAGAGCATGGTAACCAATAATCAGCATTTTGTCGAATATCGGTTTCAATCTAGGTTTCGGAACACCATCCGGTGAATATTGGATTGGAAATACCATATTGAATCATCTGACCGCTGACAATTGCACCACTCTAAAAATCATTATGCAAGATATTTACGATAATACCTGGGAAGCGGTATACAGTACATTTTCGGTGGCAGCACGTGAAGATGGCTATCGTTTGACCATTTCAGGTTACAGTGGCAATGCATCCGATGCATTTCAATATCAGAATGACATGCAATTTTCGGCAATCGATGTTGACCGAGACATATCGAATACGCATTGTGCTGGCAATTATGAGGGTGGCTGGTGGTTTTCGCATTGTCAACATGCTAATTTAAATGGCCGCTACAATCTCGGCTTAACTTGGTTTGATGCAGCCCGCAATGAATGGATCGCCGTTAAGTCCAGCCACATGATGATTACGAAACGACCAAATTGTGCACTACCATACACAATACCACCGAGCACAAATCAAGATGAATCCAACAACACCAACGACACAAACAATTCAAATTCACCAACCACCACACAATCACCGCCAATATCGGACGCTTTAAAAGGTAAAGCACATACAAAATAAATTCCAAAATAATAGGAACAACAATACAGAGAATAAAGAAAAGAAACAACAACAACAACAACAACAACAAAAATTATTGAATCCCAACATAACGAGGATAAACGCCACAAAACAAAACAAAACGTGTGTAAAAGACACGAGAAACAAAAGCAAAAGGAACAACAACAACAACAACAAAATAGAATGAAACGAGGACATTCGATCGATTGGACGAAAATAAAGAAGTTAAAGGAGCGGAAAACAAATAAAGATCAAATACAATCCAATTTTTATGGTGGTCCGATATTCAAGCAATTTTTGAGCTCCAACACACACAAAAAATAACTAGATATTTGTACATACGTAAATGAAAACCTGAACAGATAAAAATAAAACCAATAATTCCAAATAAAAAAAAAAAAACACCACAGTTTCATGCATTTATAGACCTTAAAGCTATGGCTAGTTTGTAGTGATTATATAATTGATAATGATTGACAACAATTCTGTGTATAGGATGCTAAATGACAAGATAATTTAGAAAAAAAAAAAAAAAAAATAAAATGCTCGAACAAATAAAATAACATTGAGAATGGATTGAGAATAATTGAAAAGAAAAACGATGGAGATATCGGTATGCAAAAAAAAACAAGAACATTGAAGCATCTCGAGAAATCACACACTGGAAACTTATTGTAACTAGAGAGTAATACCAAACGTAGGCTTAAGTGTAAGCATTTGTCGGTAGTCAAGCGTAGGACATTTGTAAGGCGAATACAGAAAAATACGTTTATATTCCATAAGCACACTTTAAGTCCAGCCATGTTCAAAATGTTCCAATCGGAATCCATTTTGCGTGGTGCTGTTGCTGTTCTTGTTGCTGTTGCTCACTATTACGGCAACGATGCTACCGCGGTTATTTCAAAAGCTCTTCAATTTGTATTTATTTTATTTCTACATTTTTGTGGATGTTTTGGCTTTGCTGTTGCATTTCGTTTTGTCGTTAATATGTTTTTGTGTTTATTTTTTTATTATTTCAAAAAATGAAGTCGTTGCGTGAATATACACTCACTCACACGATACACACACACACACGCACACACTGTCCGCCAAAATGGAAGAGAATTTAATTCGGAGCGTGTAATAACAATGTCAGGCACTACAGGCATAAACAACAATGAAGAACGAATCGAGAAAGCGAGAAAAAAAAATCCACCGAAATGCTGACAAGCGAGAAAAAAAAAACACGCGCAGCAGCTCACCACTGACAAAATCACGAAAAATATTAAGAATGGTTCAAAACGAGATGTAGAACGACCAAGGGCAGTAAAAAAAAATAACACAGAAAGATATATTAGAGAAAAGACCAGCAAGCATTTGCTTGTGCACCGAAAGAGACTGAGAGCAACAAAAAAAAAAGCTGCAAAACAAAACGAAAGCTCTCATAAAATCTCAACATTTTATGGTTAAAATGGATATAATTGTGTACATTCTGTTAAAATAGATTTATGTTGTGAGCGAATTTGTTGTTGTTGTTGCTGGTGTTTGTTTTGTTATTTGTTTGTCGTGTGTTTGTGTGTGTGTGTCCAATTCGATTCTGGTCTGGTCTGGCTTGCGTTTGTGTCGAGAACACACAAACACCGAATTGAACACATGACAACAAAAAAAACACATGAAGCAAAAACGAATTGAACAAGGAAAAAAAAAGCCCCAACACTGAAATTACAATCTCATATATCGTGCACAATGAGCGGTAGCATGGACATGGACACACAGCAAAACAAAGCGACTCAAAAAAATGTAAGTGACATGAATAGCGATACATGGCGTTGTACATTTCGCTCGAATGCAGCCGATGGTGTGGTAGTGTTAAATACAAAGTATCAAGTACAAGCCATTCACATATAACAGTGAATGCAGACGACAAACGTACATGATGTCTGCTGCTGCTAAATGGTTCATAGAACGAACAAACACCGTCTCACTCTTTCATTTGCTTTCTCGTTTCTCTTTCAATTCGATCGCTTTAAAACGTCGTGTTTTATAGTTATTCTCGTTATTTTATTTATTTATTCTCTATATTCGCTAGTGTGTGTGTGTGTGTGCTTGCCTATTCGTTTTTTTCTTCGTTCATTTGTCGTTCGCGAACACTTTGCTGCACGCTTACATTCTTTTCAGCGCGTTCTTTACATCATATATGCGTGTATGATACTCTATTGTTTTTATTCTTTGGCCCATTTTTCCGTCTGGAAGCATTTTCTTTATTATTCACAGCGCATCGACCGCGTTTTTCCGTTTCTGCTTATGCTGGTTCGGTTGCTGTAGTTCTTTATATGAGTCTGTGCCGTTAGTTCGGATCGCAAAATTCTACACACACACACACACAAACACACACGATGTCAGAGTGTTTGGATATGAGCGCACGCGATCTCGTTCACCAAAACAATTGCAAAAGTGCCATGAGTATTGTGTAAGAACGTATGACCTGGCCATTGATACTGATATGATACACACGAAACATACTTACTTCGCGCCACACACACACACACACACACACACACATTTCACATACGGTCATGCAATAAATTTTCATTTTGCCAGTTTTCACTTTTTAGCCGTTTATTTTCGCTTGGCATCGTTTTATTTCACATTCGTCTTGTTACGAGCACGCTTCGCCTTCGAGCATTATTCGAACATTTTTGGCTTTCTATATTACGCTGTGTGACTCGATCGCTCACCGTGCGAGACATGCACAGCAAAAATTGTATGCGCTCCTCAGTTGTATCTCTCTCTCTCTCTGTGTGTGTGAGTGTTTTTCATGTGTTCATGTGGTTTGTATGCAGACGACGTATCATTTTCATTGCCACATTTTTTGTGTGTGTGTGTGTGTTTCTTCTTGCTATTCCCTCTCATCCATTTTCCAGGAATGGTTGATATTCTTTTTTCTGTTGTTGTTGTGCGTCAGCTCCTCCGGTCCGGATTTATATAGCCTCAACTCATAAATGGGCTCTATTTTAATTTATTAATGATAATTGTATTTTTGCGCGCTTCACTCTGAAACGTTCCCTTTGTTCCATATATCCAATATTTCGAGACATGAATTGCCATTTTTTTATTTCAGTTCATAACATTTTTCAGCTACCATAACCAATTCACCCAAAACGAAGACGCTCTCATAATTTTTATGGGGTGCTTGAAAATGTGTCTTATTCATTTTTTCACGCGCAATTCCATTATTTTTTTTTTTCAACAATAAAAATAACTCTGAACAAACAGATGAGAATCTAATTACCGTGTACTGTTGTTGCCATTTAAATTGTGCATTTTATGCTTTTTCCTCGTTTCATTATTATTCCGATGGCTGAGGTTGTTTTTGTTGTTGTTGTTGTTGTTGTTGTTAAGTAACAATGTGGGGTTTTAACACATTAATCACAGGCGGTGGGAAACAAGTCAAAATCAAGCATCATTTTAATGTTACCAAGGAATAAAATTGCACGTTGTTTGTAATTATCATTCTTAATAACAATTAAGATTTTTAAGGCGATCTAAGCATGTGGCACCAGGTCAGGTAATAAAATATGCGATCCGTTTCGTTCTGCCAAAACACCAAACGAATGTAACGCTAACCATTTTAAAGTGATATTGTGGCACATAATTTCAAATGGAACATACACAATTCATTTTTCAACTGATATACGTATGCATTCAAACAAATCAAAATTTCATCTCTATTGTAAATGATTGTCGCGGAAATGCCATTTGTTATAGCGCAATTTTTTTAAGTCGGTCTCAATTCGACCGACATTTGTCGTAATAATGGTGGATTTATGCGAACGTGATACATTCACGCATAACATAACACTATATTATGGTCGTTTTAGATTGGCTCTTGGCTCTCCTCTTTTTGTTTTTGTTCATTCACAATTAGTTCACACAGTGATAACGATACCATTATTGCAGCGTATAACATTATCGATTTAAGGATACTGTTGTTAAAGTGCCATTTCCCGCATGTTTGTTGCAGATGAGCGTGTGCATTCTAAACACTAATACACACTATGGTGTGTTAGGATGGTGCAAAACAGACTAAAGATAGAATTTCACATAATGATGGAGGGGGGGGGGACACCTCGAATCCTTGACTCGCTTGACTACCACATCACTTCGTAAACGAATTGATTTTTTGGGGTGAAAAACGTAATGTGACCTGTGATTTGGAATCATCTGGTTGACAATTTGGTCGATTCCTCATACAATTTAACATCTATACTAATCCCACAAAGGCCACCCTATGCACTTTTCCATGCTCACGCCAACATCGTCATATAAACCATTCAATTAGATGCCAGTTGATCGCACCATACTCATGTTACAACATTGCAGAAATACACCCCGCACACACACACGCGCGCGTATACGCTAACTAACTATGAAATTGTTATCGCTGATAATCATAACGTATAATTTCATTTGTATAATGACGCGAATGCGAATAAAAATTATCGGTTTAACTATTTAATCGGTTCGGCATTTGGGTGGGTGTTTGAGTGCATTTTCGCTTGGCCAACCATTGAATAAATGTTTGCTACACAATTTTAAACGGAAGGCATCGTAAAAATTACGGCAATTGTTTAATTTTCCTAGTCAGTAACGGTTCGTTACGTTGTTGAATGATGGGTACATGGCAAATATACGAAAGTTTTACATTGAACAAAATAAAAAAGAAACACAAATTATGCACACTGGGAAAAACACACCAGCAACAACATGACATTGATGTAAAATCAGCATTAAAACTCAGTTCAGTTTTTTTTTTCTTCTTCTCTGTCCACAATACACGGCAATAATATCCCGAACCGTTTAATATGTTCACGTGTACATGGCAATTTTCAAACATATTTGTTGAAATGTTTTGTTTTCTTTTTTTCGTTAACTCTTTGGCCGATGTTTACGACGTGCACTTTGATTAATTTTCTAGGTGGCAGCCGCCCATTTGATTGAGAAAAATGTTCAATTTGTTTTCGATATAACACAATGTGATGAAATGATTTTTCGGTGCGTTCTAGCGCATTTTTGGCGTGGATTCATGCAGAAACAATCAATTAGCACATTTGCTAAGCAGACAGCCCTTTCGGTTGGACAGGCAACCATTCGTTGCGAATTTGATAGTGTGCGGTTTGCTCACGTTCGCATCACCAGTTTGACAATCAATTTCCCATTAAATTCCCACGTACTAATGTAACTAAACTTTACTTTCTCACTTGTTTCCGCTCTCTTTTTCCTCACTCTCTCTCTCTCTCTCTCTCTCTCTCTCTCTCTCTCTCTCTCTCTCTCTCTCTCTCTCTCTCTCTCTCTCTCTCTCATTTGGTCTTTAGGCTTTGGGCACATGGGCCAGTGTTGCCCATGTGCCTTCATGCATTCGGACAATGAAAATATGAATCAATTAATGAACCGCATTCAGAATGCTCGTTTTATCCTCATTTCACGGGAAAAAGGGCATTACATGAAATTGTGTATGCTCTGCTTATTTTCATTCAAATCATGAAATACTTGGAACGGCCACCGTTCGCTCTTCATCTCTATCTCTCTCACTCTCCCCGCCTCTCTCTATTTATCTTGTCCAGTGGATGCTGTTCATAAATAACACAAATACTGAACCCACTTGAAACACGAACGAAAATACCAATTTTTTCGAGAAGCCGACAAATTTTCCATGAAGATTTATTGCTACGTAACAAAATGAGAGGTAGAGGTAGAGGTAGAGAGAGAGAGAGAGAAAAAATATCATGAAAATCGACAGATTGACAGGCTAAAACTGTTAACAATTCGATTGGTTTCACACGCAATCAACCAAAATTAATAAAATTTTGCTGTATGCTTTTCATAATTTATGGAGTAACATGGAATATTGCAATTGCCTGAAACAAGCACATTAGAATATCTTTTCCCTGGAAAAATCCGTTTTCTCGTGTGTGTGTGTTTTTTTTTCCAATATTTCACATCATTTCATGGAAAATTATATAAACAAATTTCAACTCAATTGAATTGAAAATAAAAAAAAATAAAAAATGTACGGTGATGGATTTTTTTTTGTTTCCAGTTCGAGTTGATTAAATCGAGGTGGCAATTGAGTCATTCAATTTGTGTGTGGGGTATGAGTGTGAGTTTGTTTCCATTTAATCAATTTTCAATTAATTTTTATTGATTTAAATCAAGCGTTTAATGCCACAACAACAACACCGGCACGGTGTGTGTGTTTTTTCCTCGCTTACCGATGATTGGAGATGCGACACAATTAAAAATCTCAACCACTTACCAGTCATAAAAATGAATCTACATTATAACGCAACTCAAAATGATGAAAGGTGTGAAATATAATTTATCCAATACAGTTGACGCTCAGTAATCGGAAAATTCAGATTGATTTAAATTGTTTTTAATGCCATTACTGTTTAATAATAATTATTTGTCTCATTGAAATACATGACGAGCTATTTTTAGAATTGAAACCGTGAATTGAACATAGACACCATAAATTACAGTGTTTTTCAATGTTATTTATGGCAATTTATTGGAATAATCGTCCAAACAAAACAAAAAAAAAAGTTAAATTATTCCGAATTCTTATTCATCGAAACTAATTGGTTAAGATTTCTGAGCGTCTGCTGTATAGGTATATTGCAAACATATCAAATGTTTTCAATTGACTAGTTGAAACGGGGGAAGAGAGAAACAAAAAATTACATTGAAATTGATTTCAATAAATTTAATGAAATCGAAATCATTGATTGCGGAATCATTTGCACATATTATAAACAGCCAATCGAAAAATGTGTGAATGAAATGGCAAAAAAAGCAAATGAATTAATATTTGCTTGTGATGTATGTTGTGAATCTGGTAATTTTTCGCGGATTTTATGAACGTTCCATTTTGTTTTTGTTCGTTGTGTGTTGTTGAGTTCGGAATGTGTTAAAATGACTCATTTCATACATATTTCACGAGTATTTTGTGTTTATATATATGTGTGTGTGTGTTTTTTTTTTAACAATTTCCCGATTTAATGCGCATATCATCAATTACTATCAATGAAATATCAAACCAAGAAAATGATACCACAGTAAATGTTTCATGGTATGAAAGTTGAAACCGTGTTTTTTTTATTCGTCAATGACTCGATTGAACACTGGCCAATCGAACCGAACACTCTAGCATCAATAACATATTTGTGTCCATGTCTTATGCTCATGTGGTGTTCGTGTATTTGTATTACAATTATTTGTTTTCCGTAAATATCAATAAATTGTCATCGAACAATGACAACAACAACAACAACAACTCATGAATTTATTTGTCCGAATTAATTAGTATTTCTCTATAATTGATTTTTCTGTTCGCTCTTGGACATTTACACGAATTTCCATTGTACACACAAAAATATGAAATTCCGATGCACACCCAAAATAGCCAAAAGAAATATACATTCATCATATGTGCATTGGCAAACGTAAATGCTATGAAATGTTGTACATTTAAAAGACACGGCAACATAAATGATGAACAATGTGTTTAGGGTTATACATTGAACAAAAACACACACACACACACACACACACAAAAATCACATCCTCGTCATTTTCATACACACATAAATTCCATATGTTTCAAACAAATATGAATTGAAACGGAAACAATACATTTCACTTTACCACATTTGAATGGATATTAATGTTATGTAATCGACGTGACACATTTTCCATCTTCATTGCTTGTAAATTAAATATACTTCGATTATATGACTGAAAACATCAGTTCACACAGTGGCTATGATTCTCACCACACTGACCAAACAAACACGATAAAGTCAAGAAATCTGTTGACCTCTCGCCTTCAGTATGATTCTTTTTTATTTTTTATTTTTTTTTTAAATAGAATGTTTCTTTTCATTAAAACAAACAATTTTATGTATCCGCCTGCAAATCACTGCGTTTTTGAAGGAAAAAAACAAAACAATTATTCAAAACAAAACAAAAATCAGCGATTGACAATGATTGAATATGCTTACCGACTCTATGTTGAAACTCTTTAAACTCTGTCATTTACATGCGACAACAAAATAGCAATGGGTTTTTTTCCGTTTCCTTTTCTTTTTTTTTTAAGCATTATTATTTAATTTCATTCATTTCTATTGTGTACCTTATAATTTTCGCTTATATCAATAATATCTCAAGCCATCATTTACATAATTATAAATTATAGGGTATAATGCATATTTCCCATATGTGCATAGAAATTAAGGCTAAATTATTTACATAGGCATTTAAGTACGATATGGAACAAAGATTTTAATGTGAACGGGTGAAAGAAAACGGATAGACATAAAAGAAGAAATGAAACAAAAAAAAAATAGAAACAACACATGGAATAACAAGTATAAGACAGATTGATGTGAGAATAGTATAGGAATACAACAATAAGAGAGAATTAAAAAAAAAACCCAACACATTTATTGCATTCAGTCACACAATTAAAACAAGTTAAGACTATTTAAATGAAAATGATTTATAAAATTTGAATGAATCAAATCACAAATGGCCCAACAAACAAACATACAAAACAAACAAGAGAAGCCAGTGCCGAGCTATGCTTGCCAATTGAATGCCATCGAATCAAATCGACAAGGGTTATATTGATAAAATGGTAAATTGTTAAGAATTAAGCATTTTTGTAAATTACTCCTTAGTGAATACGAATTGTGAATAATAATAATTTAACGATTCTTTCCCTATTGGTATAAATACCAATCATTTATTGATGATACACGTAAAAGTAATAAAGATAGACATTCCAAAATAAATTGCCACGCAATATGTGCGCTCTCTCTGTTTTTTTTTTTGGTTGGTTATATTCTCTATTGAAGTTCACTTCATAAAAGCAGTTTCACAAGACAGAATAGAATTTTTTTTTTGCACACATTTTTGGATGTACATTTGCGTCCTAACGAAAGGTACGTGCCATCATATGATAAACGATCGTTGCGTGAACAACTCACAATATTATGTTGAATGTATAGATATCCTTTCCCGAAATAAGGTAAGTAAGACTGTGTTGTAATTTTACCCAAAAACTTATCAACTCACCCCCCCCCCCCCCTCCAACCGAATATCGACTCTATATTCATTGAACTCTTGCATGATGAAGAGAGAAAATCTCGTATTTAATTTAATAGAAATGTATTGAATAGTCGATAAGATATTCAGCTTTAGCTTTTCTAAAGAGCTTGAAAATTGAAAATAATTTGAATGAATGGAAACATTTTCGGAGTATTTGATCAAATTTTGCAGATTTTCATACATTATTCACACCATTAAGTCTTTTCTGTCGATGATTTCAATAGATCTTTTATCTTCATATATCTTCAACTTATTTGATACACTATATTCATCTAATAAGAGCTAACTCAGGGGGACAACAACAACAACAACAACAAAAATGGCTCATCATTCACTATTGTTCAACCATATTTGCAATGGTATTGCATAAATACCAAAGACAAACAATCAAGATTAATTTGAATTGAAAAGCAATTCAACAAATCAGTTGAACTTATTTAACATTTGTTTGGTTTGAAAACAAAATTTTCGATCCGAATCTAAACCGTATTGAGTGTGTCAACAGAGTGTCGAGTGTCGATTGGTCAAACTAGTATCGAAATCGATGCATAAATTTTCTGGCAAAAACTTTTACTATCCGATATTTCGATGACATTAACACCAGTGCCATTTTACTGACACTCGGGACGATGAATTCATATATATCGGTTGAGTTCTCGGAATGGACTGAACCTGCAGATTTTATGAGCCCACCCCCCCCCCCCCCTTTAGGGACACTGAGGTGATAGAATAAAGAATTAAATGTTTAAACTATTGTGGGGCTTGAGCCCCAAAAGGCCACATAAAGTGACTTCACCTCTGGACGCCCAACAATCTAAACGGACGGCACTGATTCGTACCATTTGAATTCAACTTCCAACTTGAATAAAACAATCTCAAGCTTAAGTTGATATTTGGGGGGAAATAAAATGTATGTGGCCACGGTTTGTTTTTCTAGCACGTTCAAATTGTTTTAGTCCCAGTACAAAATCATATATTCAACGTAAAATCAATAAGTAGGTGTAAAATGTGGGTTTTGCAAACAACACGAACGTATTGAATTAGTTATAACTGAGCGCTATTGATTTATAGCGTAAACACTTTTCGAAACACAAAGAATGCGCTGGAAAATCGTGAGTTATTTTCTGTTCGAATCGAAGTGGAATGAGAGACTCTCAATAATTGTTGTATGATTAAGTAGGAGTTACAATCAAGATATTTAATTACAGTTTATGTAATAATATTACGCTAACATAAAAACCTAATCTAGTCAAAATAAAAAAAAATAAAAAAGATTCCCGAATCAAAGTTGGACAGAAATGGTGTCTACATGAATATTTAATGGTATATTAAGTGCGTTGTTCTGTTGTCTGGCTCCACGTTGTTCACTCAATCGAATGTGAAACGTTGAAAACTATCAACAGCCGCTTGCGAATGGCTAATAGAATGGTCCAAGCACAAAATCAATGATTTTGTAAAATTCATACGTTTTTGTTGTTGTAGTTGTTGTTCTCTTTCGATTTTGTCAGACTAAATGGTTAAACGAAATGGGGAAAAATAAAGGAGAGAATATGTCCTATAGCTCAAACTAAAGAGAAAAAAAAATCGCCCCGCTAGTAAAACGAAATCAAACAAAAACGGAAACCAATAAAACAGATAAAATATACCATCTGCTTACCGAGAAAAAAAAAAAGAACGAGAATATATTCAATCGAATTGAAATAGACCTTAATATTGAGTTAATGCGAATTTCATATCACTGCACGGCAAGCATTCTGAAGCGTAACATACGATCGACTTATAGATGATTTTAGAGTGTTTTTCTTCTTTTTTGCCCGTTTCATTTGCTTTCCATTTAGAATTTTCGTCAAACAACAACAACAACAACAACAACAACAACAACACAAGAAAAATATAATAATATCAAAAAGAATAAGAGAAAATACTCAAAACAACATGAGCATCGCTTTGCAAATGGCCATTGATAACACGAAGTGATATTTTCGAAACCAATAAATACCAAAAATCACATATACACATTTACTCAAATGACTTATACGGAGAAACATTGAGATCGAAAAGGAGACGCACTATCGCATCCACACACAGCATAGGCGAATGGCCAACAATCAAACATTGAATGAGCACACATGCACGGGGCAACAAAAAAAAAAGAGATCTGATTTTGCTCAAACAAATCAACCAAATAAAAGAATCATCACTAGACAAGCTAAAATAGAAAATAGATTGAACCAAACAATGGGGTGAATAGGGTGGGGGATAAATGTCCTTCTTTCTCGTTTTCTCCCTCTCTCTCTATCTCTATCTTTACCTCGCACTCGTCGTTTCTCTTTCTCTATTTCGTTCATTTTCTTATCGATAGTAATTATCTTCTGTGGAACTTTATTGTGCGTGCTTCTATTCATAAAAATCGATCGAACTTGATGGACATATGTTTCTATGGGCATCATTTTTATATGGTTAATTTCCTTTTTTGTTTGCTTTGCGATTTTTACCGAATTGAATGGGTTCTATTTTTTTTGTTCTCGTCAGAGAATCGATATTGAACAGATCATTTGAAGTGGATGTCATGAGCCCAATATAATTCGCTATCTGATGTGATGTAATTGCTTCATTCTCTGTTCCATATCATTCGATGGAATTCATGTTCATCTCCCTGTCCATCATTTCTATTGATTACATTGATTGACATTGAATCACAAACTAGGTACAATTTTGCCAAACCAAATTTTTTTTTTTTTTTTTTTTTTGTATTGCAGTTTCATTTGTAAAACACAAAACGAAAATCCAAAATCTCCTTGATCTTTGAAACAAATTCACAGACGCATTTCTGGCAGCGTAAGTAATTGGTTTCAGTGTTAGTGCTTTTGTTTTGTTGGTTGATTGGGCTGATGAGCTTCTCTCAACTATCTCACCCACATTCGATTGATTTGAGCTTAATGAAACTGAATTGTGATCGGAACAGTCTTTTTGCCGCATAATTAACTGAATCGCATTTCTTGTTCGCTAAGTATGAACAAAACAAGATATTCAACATTCAAATGAAATGGCATTTGCAAACACATTTATACAGATATCAATGTGCTGTCTCCATCTTCGCCATTCACAATTTCTTCGGTATTTCAAAATCTAGATTTGATCAAAATGGTCAATGATTGCGCATCACGCACATGCATCTATGAAGCGCGCCAAATGTTCCGTAAATTTCGTTAAATCCATTGCACATAAACTCCGTAAGACCAGCTTATCTCCGTGTATAGTAACAAAACAAAAAATGATGATTTTCCATTGCCATTTGAGATTAGATGGATGCCTTACAAAAACGAACCCAACTATAGTTTGATGTATGCGTACACAATGCGCTGTCGAATGAGAGATGCAAAAAAAAAACACGACTTAAGTTGTCGATAAATTGCGATAAATTGTATGGCAGATGGCAAACAGTTCGCGTTTGTCGTAAATTCAACATTGCTCATCCGATTTCGAAATACATTGGTTGAAATTGCCATATTTTGCCCGTTTCACATCTCATTTTTGTGACCATCTGTGACCGCAATTTATTACTTCTCTCTTTTAAACTGTTTAGCAAGCAATTCTATTCAAGTTGGAATTTAAATGAGCAGAAAAATGTTGAGCTTCCAATGAAAGGGAAAAATATTCACGTAATTACACATTTAGAATCTCCGATTACTTCGGGAAATGATGAGATGTGTTCTGTTCATAATGTGCACATGTTTATTTGATTTATTTAAGGCGAAAATCATGCAAAGGTTACTGTGAAAAAAGGAATTCGGGAAAAAACCTATTGATTTGAGTTAAAGCTCATGAGAAAATCTGCTTAAATTTTGAATGAGTATCATGGAAATATCATCTATATCCCGATCCATATTTAACCATCAAAATAATTAAATTGAAACAAAAATTTCTAAACGCTTTGGATATCGCGATTTTTGCTACACACCAACCGTTGTATTCGGTGCAAAAATGAAGTGAAGCACAGTTTGGAGTTTATTCAAGAATCAAGAGCAACCAATATCATCTACTAGATGTATGTTATGCAAATTGAATTTTAAGTTTACATTAATGCACTGTACATCACCCAATCTCGTTAGGTGTGTTTGAAATTGACATTGTCTGGGCATAGATTTTAGGTACACACATAAACTACAAAGAGATATGACGCCGATTTTTGTTTTTGTTTTTTTTTTTTTTTTTATTCGTTCGCCAGTGTTGCTGTTTGTGGTGTTGTTGTGCGCCACTTGATTTCCTCATGTACAGAAAGTATCTCATTGGATGTACTGGAGAGTCTCTACCAACGTACCAATGCAAAACAAATGACAAGCACTCAACGAACGTGCTTGTAAATTGCAAGTGTTAGAGGGAGCGTTCGTAATATGAATTAAGTTCAATTAACGTGTAATTTTAGTGCGCATGATATGCTTAAAATGTGTATTTGAATGGCATTTGTTGTTTCCAGTTATCATTTTAGTGGGAAAATGTGTGTCTATGTGTGTGTGTGTTTGATGTTGTGATTGCTGGCACAAACATTTTCACACAGCACATACAGTCATGGACAGAATTGAGAGGACACCCATAAAATTGCATTTTTCAGCGATTTGATGCATTTTTCACCAAAAGTGTCAAAGAAAAGTTGAAAGTACTCAAAAATTTGGGTCTAATGAGTTTTTGCGTTTTCTAGCTCAATGGCTCTTGGCCGAAATATGGCCTTTCGAAAAATCGGCCGAAAATTCATCGGCCATATCTTAGCCAGAATTCTGTCCGATATCAATGTTCATTAATCGCATGTACTTTCTACAAGCTTCAAAAGGGCATCAAAATCGATTGAATCGGTTCATTGGATAAACAGTTGAATTTTTGGCCGATTTTTCGAAAGGCCGTATTTCGGCCAAGAGCCATTGAGCTAGAAAATTCAAAAACTCATTAGAACTCAATTTTTTAGTACTTTCAACTTTTCTTTGACACTTTTGATGAAAAATGCATTAAATCACTGAAAAATGCAATTTTATGGGTGTCCTCTCAATTCTGTCCATGACTGTATGTAAACGATGCACGATAATGAAGTAAGAGTGCACCTTCTCTCTATTTGGTGGGATCATTTGTTTGGTTCGTTCGCCCGGTTCTCTAGCGCTCCACATCGCTATCGTGCCATCACACATACACACCATCCGCTATGATGATGACTACGACGATGATGATGATGTGCAGTGGCAATTTATTTTGTATTAAAAGCAAACGGCTATCGTGTTTGTATTCGCAGCCGAGCATTATAACATTGCTCGATCAATGCGAATTTTCAAGCAGATTCCACAACAATCAAGTGTTGGTTGCACGTTCGCTTTTTCAAATAAACTTTATGCAATATGTGTGGGGGCTTCACTTTTAGTATATGCAAGGCTATGAGTGTGCATGTGCGTATGTGTGTGTGTTGATGGTGCTGAGACTCCCAACGATGCTCTCTCCGCACCAAGTGCAATGCACTCCGGCTTTATTATCGTATTAGTTTGTCTGCACAAAACTCATTTATCTGAATATTTGATGAGATGTATGCATTTAACAAAACCATATATTTTACCGCTTCAAGGAGGAAAAATTGCTCTCTCTCCCTCTCTCTCTCTCTCTCTCTCTCTCCCTCTCTCTCTCTCTCTCTCTCTCTCTCTCTCTCTCTTCCATTCACTTCACCATGCAAATAAAAATAGCCTACCAACAAAATGCCGGGAGGAAAAAGGGAGAAGAGCAAACGAGAAAAAGGAAGAGCACACCACAGTAACGTGGCTCAAAGAGCCGAAAAGCTCTATGTAATATCGCTAATAATGAACCAACTTATGTTGCACTGTTGACAATGTTTGCGGTTGCTCGGCACGTACACCAATTCACAATTATGTGCGCATTTGATAGGCCAATTTCTACGCAGCCAATTCAATCATATATACACAAACGGGTTCCATCAAATATAAACTAAATATACACAACCATAATAGAATTAATAAACTATGTTGTTGGTGTGTCATACATTTTTATATTCTGAATGTATTTGTATCCACCTCTTCCGTGTCGTACACCAATTTACTGTATGCGTTTTAATCAAAATCCAAAAAAAAAAGAAAAATTTGATAGGAAAATGTTTGTTGTTTTCACAAGCGATCGAAATATGGGCGACACTTTTTTTTCTATGGTTAGAAACCATCAAACTAACGAGGTAGTTTTGAGGCTAAATGTCAAATCTACATACCATTTTCAATTAACCAAAATGCACACGCCATTTTAACTTTGCTTTCAACTTTTTCTTTTCAAAATCACAAAATTGAGAGTGTGTTCGTTGCTTTTGTTGTTGCTGCTGCTGGTTTTTTTGTTGTTGTTGGTGCTCCCAACTCAAATTTTCCAGTTTTATTATTCATTAAAGTAAAAGCTAGAGTAAAAGTTGCTAGAAAACCAGTTTAAATTGTATTTAATGTTCGAAACATTGAAAACTGCTCTCATTAAATTCACAAGAGCATGTCAACCATTTGATGTGAATATTATTTATGGTGTCCTTAATTACTGTTGATTCTTTATGAGCAAAGTGTTGTTTTTTTTTAAACATATTTTTAAGGTATTCATAGATTAGTTTCCACTCACTTGAAATGACAATCAATAATAAATTACACAGATTCCAAAGTTAAGACAAAATTGTTGAATAAACCTTTTTTTTTCAGATGTGAAACAACATTTTCGTATTTATAAGCTATTAGTTATAACCTGTAACGTTTTTTTTTATATGGACTTTCTAGTCTCTCTAGGCTAAATCACTTCTAAGTAATCGATAAATTAGAAGGTAATTGAATGAAATGGATGTAAATTTGCAAGTAATGGAGTCTACGTTTAGTATAGTTAGTACATTTTCACAATATGGCCAATTCCGCGGGAACTGAAACCCAAGGCATTTTATGTCAAAAAAATGTCATGCAAATGCATGCGAATGTCTGCCAATGTCTGCGAATGTGTGCAAATGCGTACAAAAAACACCGAACGTTTGCGAATGCCTATGAATTCATTCGGCAAATTTGAAACTGTCATTGGTTATACTTGTTTACAAAAAGTTATTTTGAGTCATGTGATCATAGACTGAAGATTTTCCCAAAATTTCAATCCATTTGCTAAAAATGTTGGCATCGAAATGCTCAAAAACCTGATTTTTGCACTTTTTTTAGTTTTCGTGATTAAAATTTCATATGAAATATTCAGTGATGAGCAAATTAGCTTGTTAATTTGCCACAGTGGTGTATGCTGGCTAACGAATGCGTAAGCCAGCGACACTAATACATGCACGTCATAGTAAACTTTCAACCTTTTCAACGTTCGGACACAAGCACACAACATACACATACACAGCTGGCTAACGCTTGGCCTACACCAACTGCCTAGTGTAAGCCTCGGCCAAGCTAATGGCGGCTAACAAAAAATCATTACTGGAAATATTTATCAAATAATATTAGTTTTGGTTGATTGTAAAAGTTAAAGGATTGTACTTTAACACAAAATCGATGAAAATATCATCTTACGTAGTTTTTTGTGTTTTTTTTTTTGGGCTCCAAAAAACGTGAATTCATACAAGGTAACGTGACAGTGGGTATATTTTGGCCTATGCACACACAAAGAAATCACACCAATTCGGTATAAATGTCAATGGAATGAAATTTGACATTCATCCGAATTGTATACTGAATTGGTATATGCACTCATCAAAAATAATCTTTTCAGCAAGCTCGTAGATTCTATCTTTAGTTTGAACGTTCATCTGTTATAAACGGAAAAATAAATGAAATCGATGGCGCAGATTCGCAGACTTTTCAGAAAATGTACAACAACCTCCAAAGTCACTTCCAACATTTTGTAACGTGAAAGTTAGAATAATTGACCATATGCATTTACATTCGAGTTTTTTTTCTTCATTCCAGATAAATCCATTACTTCAAGTTTGACTCATTACTTCGTGCTATATAATTGTTTGCTCATTATGACATCAAGTAAAAAAAAAAAAAAAAAATAATGGTTGAAATTTGGAGGAACACACACCGTAATAGAAACACATATTTCGAGTGATTAAGCATTGACGCTTGAAAAATAATGGAAAATGTTCACTTGGAAAATACTCAAATTGTAGCTAAATTGTTGCATGAAACTTGTTCTCGTCGAACAAAAACATGATACACCATTAAAAGAGTACTCTTCAGGTACTCAAACTGCTTTATTTTCTTTCTCAATGGAACTATTCAAATTGCTGTGCAATTAAAATGTTGAATAAAATCGATAATTTCATGAGTGCTTCAATACTACAATTAAGTGTATGTATACATTCACATTATGCGTCGTATATAAGCGATATAATTATCACATTCACCGTTATAATTACGACACTTTGAAATGAAATCAAAGTGTTTTGCTTTGATTTATCAGTAGGAAGTTGATTTTGATGTGAACTTTTCAAATTGATCGCATACAAGTACATGCAAGCAATCGATCCATTCGGATCGATGACTTCAACATTTGTGGTAGAACAGATTGTGGATTTGTTTATTATATGTATGTTTCTCCAAACCAGTTCAAAATTATACATTTACATTGATAACAAGCATCTCGTGGGAGTGAAAAGTTGGTGAAAACCAGCGAAAAAAAAAACAAAATTGTAAATGTTATTTTTTCTTTTCATTTTTTGTTAAATGAAACCACATATTCCGAAAATGTTTTGTATTGTTTCGTGTAGGAAAAACAGCATAAATAGAATTTAAAAAAATACTGACTTGAAAATGTGGAAAGGTTAATTTGGTTACAAAAAAAAAAAAAAAAAAAAATGAAATGCGTTGTCACTGATTTGATTTCGTTTGGGTAAAATGGTTAAACTTAGCACATCATATCGCCCACATGTCACATGCCATATCAAAAACTTTTCATATAAAACGCATTCAACAGTGTTGCTTGAATGCTCACAGCACTCATCATCATCAAATTTATGCGCCTTTTATTATTTGGTGCTTTTATTTCATTAAATATTATCGCAATTATGTATCTTCTCGTGCATGCAGTTGCATACACACACATCAACCCCCATAATTGTATTTAATGTTGCATATGAACATTTATCGCATCCATTTACAGGAAAAGTGAGGGTAAATGGAAAATGTAACATCACCATTTGATTGCATTTGTTGCTTCTTAATATAGATTGCCAACAATCCATCAAAATTCATTCAATTTATACAGCAATTTCCTGATCACAAATTTTCCCATCAAATTGAATATGAAATGGCATTTAAAAATGATGTTTCTGTGTGGAAAAAAAAGAACACAGTAGAATGAGTTTGAAGTCAATGGCAATCTCAGGTGAATTAAAGCTCACCTCGTTCATAAATGTTTTGAAGAGAAAATTTCATTTGAAATTTATTGCATTATAGGATTCCAATTGAAATGACCATTTTTGATCTTCATTATTTTCAGTCAACCGTTAAGTGCGCACAAAGACGACCACGAAAAATGCGGTCAATTGTTTTTTTTTCGTTTGTTTTTTCTTTTCTATACGTAAAAAAATGTATTTATGTTATCGATTTTAAAATGGAATATATGACTTGTTAAATGGCATTCTGAAAGAAATTGCAATAACAATGATTATTATAAAATTTGAGATGAATGAAAACTTTAATTAAAACCAACATGGAAAAGTGTGCTTGTACGATGCATGCCGAAGAAATTCATGCGGGCACAACGAAATATGAGTATGTGTGTGTGTGTTTTTTTGTTGTTGTAAAAATATATTATAATAGTTGGATGGTGCACAGCAACCGTAATGTAACGTGCTGAAACCACAACCGAAGTATATAAATAAATTATTTGTGTTTCGCATATATTTTTCGGCGTTTCGTTTTTCTCGTTTTTTTTTTTTTTACAAATAAAATTTCGATTCTTCATTTTCTCGCACTCGCTTTCTTCGTTACCGCGCTTTCAGTAAACACGTTGTGGAAATGCGTATCAAGCTTTCCTTCACCCAGTTCAAATTTGTTATTTCTGTATGTGGTTTTATGCTCACAGTCGTACGTTACTGGTTTATGCACGGGGATTTTGCACATTTTAGATACATTTGTGTTTCGCCACTTTTCACATGCATCGCATATTTTTTCTCCTGTGTTGCTCCCTCTCTCTCTCCCTCTCTTTCTCTCTTTCTCGGTTCCTCGTTCGAAGCATATTTTGAAGTTGATGTCAAAAGAAAACAGAAATGTTAACACATTCATACATATTCAGTGTGGTTCATGCACGATTCACTCTCAAATGAACATGCGATCCATGGCTGGACTGTTACTGCTTCGACCAGATGAAAAAGAACGACAAAATAATAACGGTAAATTGAGTCGAATAAAAGGAAGAGAACACGTGGCGTTAACTCTTGAGCTTGCCTTTAGCTCCCGGGGAAAAATATCTTTAAAAACAAAAACGGAATTTCGCCTTTTTTGTCCCTCATTTCTAATACTGGATTGCCATGAGCATGCACAAACACATAAGCAAATTGCATAAAGCGCATGCATACCGATTTTTGGTTCGTTGGTCGTTGGTCTTCGTTCTCATTTGTAACCTATGCACTGGGTATATAATTTTGCGATTTTATCTTCAGGTGTTCCTTTTCTCATAGGCGCTGAAATATGCTGAATGGTCACAGCGAGTAAATTATTTCTGTGCTTTTTCTTCCTGTTTAATTTTTTCGCATTTTAATTTGTACGTCATGCGCATGATATACATGCGTTTATTTCAAGAGCAGTGGTTTTTCGGGCCAAGTATGGCTCCAAATTCCACGAACACATTATATCCAAGATCAATTTTTTACGCATCAAGTAAATACAACAAATCACCAAGAAAAATATCCAAACAATATAAACAACACTGCGCCAAACTAAAGTAAAATATTATTCTTGAAACTAACTAATTCGCTTGTATATAACTTTTTCGTTATCCAAAATGTAAGCGTCTCTCTTGAACGCATGTGTTTCGGCTGCAGCCAAAACCAAAATTGAAAGCTCAAGTGAACGCCAAGTAACGATTGCAAACAATTACAATTGCGCATACAATTACCGTTGTCTCAAAACGGATATTTTATGTAATATTTGTGTCTAGTGGTGAATCATTTGGTCCATACTATTCCACATCAATCCGTTCAATGCTACAAAATGTTTGGTCATCGGATAAATTTATTTTTCAACACAAAAAACGAACAACAACAACAACAACAAATTCCAAATACTCTCTACCGCATAAAGTGCAATGTTCAAATTTTAAGTGGTAATCGATATGTGGCGCATGGAAAATATGAAAATCTACAATGGTGCATTTTGTGGGATGCTTTGGTACTCCAAAATCGGCTGGTAAACATTTGAACAAGCAGCAATATTGAAAACGGGATAACAACAACCAACCAACCAACCAACCAACCAAACGAGAAAAAAAAAACCGCAAGCATAAAGTTTCAATGCTTCGATCGTCTGTTTTGTTGTTTTTCATTCACGGTTTGCGTCGCTGTTACGTAGTCGTTGCCGTTGTTTTTTATACGTCTCGTCTGGCAAATGTTTTTTTGTTTCTCAGCAAATCGAATAGAACTGCCATTAAGTCATTGTAAATTATTAAATTGACATTTTTGGGGTTTCGTTCAAATGAAAAGATTCAATCGATACACATATAATTGTTCATCATATTTTTTATTTTCATTTCATTTGTTTGTTTTTTTTTTTTGGTTTGGGACATTTTTTTTCTGCCCCTTTGGCAGAATATGTTCCGCAGACAATTAAGAATTCATTAAAAGCAATTGGGATTTCATGGAAATGAAATTACACAAAGGTCATAATGGATTTATTTGCGGTGTTTGAACGTTGATTTCATCCACTTTTAGCCATTCCGTGTTCCGTACACATGTTATAATGTATTGTCATAGCGAAGCATATCGAGCCGTTGTCGATGGTTTAACAATGTGAAAGTAATTTACTCTTGATTTAATGATATTTTATGCTTTTATAATGAATTCTGACTTTTCATTCGACAACTGCAAAAAAAAACACACACACACACAATTCATGATCATAGTTCATTTCCGTTGCACAGTAATACACCAATGTGTACTTGAACTTGCTTTGTTTCTTCTTGTTTTTTATTTCGTTGGCTGTTGCTGCTGTTAAATAAAAGTCATATAAAATGTGAAAGAAAAACGAGGATGAACGAGATGAACGTTGGAGGGTCGGTATTTTTTATAGCCTTAAGCAGCTCCAATGCGATGTGACCATACAGTTGTGTTCCTGTTCGGTGATTGTTGTTGTCACATTTACGTTTTTCCATACGACAAGTATCACGATTCTGAAGATATTGTTGCATACCGGAAAGATTACACAAATGCAAAGTCAGTATGCACACAGAGAGCATCAGCAGCAAAATAGATCTGGATGTGCCGAACAGCGGCAGTATAATTCTTCAATGGAGAATTGCAACTGTATATATTATACAAATGTGTGTTCAATGTACATATTGAGAGCGAATGAGAGCGCATAGAGAGAGAGAGAGAGAGAGAGAACGAGAGTGAGTGGGCTCTGCCGCAAGCCGGTGCACCATGCAAAGCTACATCGAAGTTATGAATCGTGGCACAACGAACGAATTAGAATTATCAGCGCACAAAAATCACATAAAACTTTTTTAATTACATTTTCAAATGAATAAACAGGAGCAGCAGAAGAACGAGACAGAACGAGCAAACGGGCCAGAGCATTTTCAACAGTACTGATATTGCTATATGTTGTTATAATATCCAATGTGCATAATTGACGCAGACACAACGTGTGAAAGGGGCGCAACAGGAAATGAAGTGTATAAAAATGCAAAGTTCATAGTCGATAGGTTGAGCAAACATTATGAGTTTATGTTTCATTGCACAAGGTGCAAAACTTCATTCGATGGCTGACAAATACAACATGAAACAAATTAAATGGTAGATTATTTGCCAAGCGCTAGTACTGACGTACTTATGTCATTTTTAAACAACATAAATTCAACTATAAATTGGAAACTATCTCAAATGCAGTCGTTGAATGTTTATACAATTTGGTGTAGAGTGTTGCAACAAAAAAATCTGACTGATTCATTCGCGAATTTATGATAACTGTCGTTGTGCCGATTTAGTCCCTCTATCACATCAATCCAAAACTGTTGCAAATGAATATTTTATAAATGGCACCAAATGGTTTTTTTTCCCGTTATTGTTGCTCCAAATGGATGGTTGCATACACAAGCACCAGTACATAAGCGTTTCGGTTGCCGGTCGTATGGTATGCACAACAATAAAAAACCATTGAAATGGTGAAAACACGTGTTAGGAAAAGTTCGCCCAGAAATTTTCGAGTACCGCACCAACAATAAAAACTAGTGCTCAACCATGTAGTGTAAGTCATAAATACACCGTCGAAAAAGCGATATTCAGCACACGGGAAACATTTATACAAAACTACGTGAAGTGTACTCCATTGACGGTGAAAAATAAGATAGAAGATGTAATGACGGCAAAAGTAAACGATGCCAAAAAACTTGGAACGAACCAAGCCAAGCCAAGCCGAGAGCATGTAGTAAACTGTGGGGGAAACGTTTTGCAAAAATTGATACCGAACGACTTAAAATCCGGATCCATGAAATTTGCTTTATGTTGAAACGCATTTTATTTCGTCAACCGCCAAACTGTACGGCTTGTAACCTGGCAAATGTTTTCATCCATTGAAATGCACATAAGATTACGGTACATAGAACACCAACAGCAGCAGCAATAGCAGCAGCAGCACATTTTGCGTAACAATTCAATTCAAAGACTTTAACTTAGTCGCTGTTTTTTTTTCCTCTACTCGTTCGTATAAATGCCTATTGTGGTTGTTGATGACTTGATGAGTTTCTTTTAATTCCAAAGCGATGAGGATGATGACAGTGTTCACTTTTTGCCACCGCTACGCCAAAAACCGAGCTCAAAACCGCTGAAATAATCTCACAAAGACAATGACACACAATGGCTAAAAGCATTAACAGTAACAATTTTGTCACAATCCAAAATAAGCACACCACCGAGACAAATGAAAATACCGAAACGATGTGAAACAACACGATTCGTGCATCATGGCTACGAACAATGTTACACTGAAACATATATCGAAACGATGCGAAACGAAGCGTTCGCCTCGCTTTTTTTCCGCCATCGTTATGAATGATGTGATAAATGAGAAGCCACAGCGACTAGTCCGGATTAGTTATGGAGTTTTGTGCGATTGGCCAACATCTTGGCCGGGTTAAAATGAAAATACACGCACATCGCACACGAACACGCACACATACACGGACAGATATACATATGAAATACGAGAGAGAAAACACGTTGATTGTGTGCCATGAATCAGTGTAATTTATCAAAATAACATTTTTCATACATTAGGCTATGTTGAAGGGCCGTGGTTCGGCTGAGTGCTTCCCTCAGCCACACGCTCACTCTCTCACTCTCCCTCTCTCTCTCTCACTCTCACGCTCATCTACACGTTCATTTCATTTTCAAAGCTTTTAACCCTTCCAATTATCGAATAATACGTCCAAATGGATTTTAGTCTCGCATACACACACTTTTTGTGCGAATTCAAACATGTGATCATTTTCTATCGAGATTTTTGTGTGGCCAACGGTATGCAATGCTATTTTTGGTCAGACCAATGGTACATTGTACTGAATACACACAGACAAAAGAATAGTGTTTTTTTCTGTATATGCTGCTTTACCGAGCTAG